>VZTF01004666.1:57127-489375 GCA_013397755.1 Cnemophilus loriae
TGCAAGGCAGTGCTTCTCTTCCTCAGTTTTTTCTGTATAGAAGCTTCCCGCAGTTCGCATTTTGTTGTCTGTTTTGTATCTATCTTGCCCTGCTTCCCAGGACTCTCTGTAAATAACCCTGAAGGGCTACAGTCCATGGTATGAAAGAAGATTGCAGAAGGCTCTGCTGAGAGGTCCTCTCAGAGGCCAAAAAGGCCAGTCTTCTCAGCAGGTAACAGGGAAAATACCTCCTTCTCTTTCAGTCTATTAGCCACCCTTACATCCATTAGTTACCTCTTGCCTTTTAGCAGAAAAGATATTTCCTGAGTAATTTAGGAAAAAGTAGAGTTAAGTCTTTGCTCTGGAGAAAATAGTAATGGAGAAAATATTTCTTGTTCAGTGTTGCTTTTGGAAGAGTGCTCTAAGAGGAAAACTTTCAAGCTTTGGTGCAAAGTGAGATGTCTTTATGAAATAGGTTTCTGTGTTCGAAGTGGCTTGAATGGAGACTTGTCTGAGGAAATCTCTCTGCCCCTGTCATTTTTAATTCTGAAGTTCTTCAGACATTATCTAGTTTAAAAGAGGAAGTGGAGGGGGAAACAATCAGAATAGAAAGTTTCTGAGGAAAAGGTGGCAGCATTTGGCCCAATTCTACATGTGCCAAGCACAAGTAGTCTTATTAGAGAACTACATGCTTGAATTTAAAAGTTTTCTCTAAAACCTCACTGAGATGGGGACAGTGTGTGCTTTCATATTCAGGAAATTTTACAGTTACTTTCATTTTTTAATAAAAGAAAGCCCATGGGAGGCACCTCTCTTATACCACTGTGGATGTAGAAGTTCTTTTCCTGGCAAAATCTTATTGAAGAACTACATAAAATGCTGCAGTTCGTGGCTTTAAAAGACTTAGAAAGAGCTTGAAGCTCAGGAACTGAGTTAACTTCAAATATACCAACTTCTTCTCTGGAAATTTCACAATTATTTGAGGTAAAATCCAGATGAGTTTGCATATTTCCTTCTGCTGTTTACTTTCAAATTAAAAAAAAAAAAATTATTCAAATTTCTGTTGAAGGAAAGACAAGATTAAATAGCACATCATCACTGAAAACACGCTGATGTGCAATTTAATGAGATTTTTCCAGAGACTGGAACAAATCGGGGAAGATTAATTTCATTTTACTGGAGGCATTATAAGAGAATTATTTTTCTTTTCCACTCGTATTTTCTGCCTTATTTTTTCGTTGTTCTACAACAAACTCTTCTCAGATGTACATCATCATAGAGAATTTGAAATTGCATGTTTGGGGTAAATTGTGTAAAATAAGACTATTAAAAGAACAAAGCACTGAGACAAGTGACATGCAATTTACAGCTCTTGAATGAGAGTGTAGGTTGAAGATTAGAAAAAAGCACACCAGGAGAAAGTAATTAGATGGCTACCACATGAAGAGGAAGAAATTATTTCACCATAAAAAGGAGAAAGGTGTTTCATTGCTCTGCTTATTGATACTATAGTTACAATAGTTGCTCTCTGTGCGCAGTCTTGTGTACCCATGCAAACACTTACCGAAGTAAACCTGTGTTTATCATTAGAGATGTTCTGGTGGACATGCAGAAACATGGAAACATACAGTGCTGCCACTTGATGATTATCAACAGCAGAAGCATAAATGAAGTTGGAAGAAAACCAGACTGAGTTGAGATCTAAATCAGAGACTCATAACCCAGTGAAGCTGAAGTTTTGAGTTTTCTGTTAAGATCAGCATCCTTTCTCTCAAAAGAGATTTGTTGGAGGAGAAAGAACTCCTTAAATATTTGGTGTTTTGAATGGCTTTAATTATTATATGAAGAGACTATTTAACCTATCTTGTGAGATTTCACGGTCATTTCTGTCAAGACAAAATTACTTGACTAGCTGGCAACTTCGGACCCTAAATCTACTTGTTTACAACAGAAATCAACAGTTACAAGTGTCTTATGGTCACATTTATTCTTTATGCTTTTCCTTTTGCATTAATATTTCAGTTTCAGAGACATTTTCCTAAAAGTTCCTCAAAGTGATGGGATCATGCCGTGCTCCTTATCACTTCTAATAAAATAGTCACGTACAGAGTGAAACTTTTCTACTCTTTTTCGATGAACTGCTCATCTCGGAATAGCTGTTTTTTATATTTCATCTAGTATGATCACAAGTTCCAGGGAAAAAAGGCTGAAATTTCTGGAACATGTGCCTGCATCATCAGTCCTCAATGAGGAGGACTGATGATGTCCAGCTTTACTTTGAAATAATCTCTGGATACAAGGTCTACAGAGTATTTTAGCTCTGAGACCAACATATTATGTGTTTCAAAAGTCATCTTGTATTCATGGTATGTTTGGGACCTTGCTCTCTTTTGACCTGGATGTGTCAATCTGCTCCCTCGTGCACTGCCACGAAATCAGGCAGAAAACTGGGATGAAATCTATGCGTCAGACAGACCCCAAAATTGCCTTCTAGAAAGTCTTGTGAGATCAGCAGGATGTGCCAAGACAAGTCAGCACTGGGATGTCTCAAGAAACCTGCCTTTGAGTCTCTGAGATCCAGATCGTATGAGTGCATGGCACAAGATCAGGAAGAGTATGAAGGCATCTTCTTATGTTGGCTCTTAGAAAGTGTCATGTGTATATAGAAATGGTACTAAAGGTCAGGGAAACAGAGAAATTTCTAGAAGGGTCTGGTCAGAGAGCTGATTTAGCAGAGTTATGGCTTTGAGAGAGAGCTGTCTCCCATAGAATAGTGTAGTAGACTACTGAGCACTGTGTGATCTTACTGAAGAGTGGCTGGCATTCAAGTGCCTCATATTCAGGTGTTGAAGCCATCCTGAGCTGGTAGAAAGTTTCAACTCTGAAAAGATGTATATATGCATCAAAGGCATGGCTTAACTTTTTTATTCTGCCTAGCAAGTGGAAGTACTGCTGACTGTGAAATGTGCACAAAAATATTTGATTTGAATTTGCATACTGTCAAAATGTTTCCACAATGATGGAGATCTGCTGCCTAATTACAGATAGGTGAGAAACATAATGAAAGAATGTGTCTAAAAGCCCTTTACAAGTCTATATGTCTTCCAATATGATATTAGAACATCTTGTGTTTGTTAAACTTAGCTTCAAATTTTCTCTTATCTTTTTCATTCTGGTCAAAAAATCAAAAAGAAAAGTAAGAGGCAAGGTACATCTTTGAACTTCAATGTCTAAGCAGCAACTTAAAGCTCTTTTTTAAATTTGACCACACTTTATTAGAGTTTTCTTTCAACTGCACTGTTCTAAACAAGATCTCTAAAAAAGAAGAATGTATGCAACCTATGTTTTTTTCCTTTCTTTGTACTTTGCTATTATGAAAAGCAGTTTGATCTCATTTTGTGAAGTTCTGTTCTGATTCCCCATTAACTTTATGATTTATTTTTATCAGAGTAAAAGAGGCAGAGTAGCAAAGTTCCTTGAGAAATTAGTGAGACGTATAAAGTTCATCTTAGAGATCTTCCCTTTTCTGAATGAGTATTCAAAAGAAGATATAGAGTACTTAGGTATAAGAGCTCTTGTATGAAAATTAAACACTGACATAAGCAGATTTTTCCTTTCACGTGTGTGTGCACTTATTGTTCTCACACAGCAAAAACTTTTCTATTTGTCCTATCCATAGGCACAACATTGAGGTTGAGTCCCTTGCAAGTGTCTTTTATGTAATTGTCACTGTATGTACCAGGTTCTGAAACAGTCTTGTGAAACAGAAGTACTAATTAACTTTGTACAAGATGGGTCTTTTAGTATATTTACAAATATTGTATTCAATTATCAGGGTTTGCTAAGGCAATCTAACAGAAATGTGTCCCTTTTTTTCCATGAAGAGTGTGATGGTATATTCTGACAAGTATATTATTTTAAAGGTTGTGATAGGCTTTCAAAAATCAAATGAAAAGTTATACCTTTGAGATTCCACATATTATATTCCCTAATGTACTAAGCCCTATTAATACACTGACTGTAGTTAAAATTGAAGCAATTATTCTCAGCCTTGAAAACCTAGTGTTAAAGACCATTTTTGCAGCTTAAAGGCAGGATCTGTGCTCTCAAGATCTCCCCTGTTTTCTCATGGATATCAGCTGGTCTAACAGGAGACATACTACTGTTGTTACAACAGTGCTTTTATTATAACCACAGCACATCATCCTCATAATATATGAAGCTTATTGTAAATGAGTTTTACTTTGCACGTCAGTGTGTCAAAAAAATTAAGAAATTAATATCTGCAATTTTTTTACAGAGCCTTAGTGGTACAACATCTCTTAAAGCAATGTGAAAAACTACCATGTTGCATTTGCTGAACCTGAAAGGATAAAACCTATGCTGCTTTCCCCCTTAATTTACTGTCTAATCTTTTGTCACCATTTGATTACTGCAGTAAACTACTTTGTAAGGGTACAATTAACATAAATAACCTAATTTACATAACTATTGATGAAGATGCACAAATGCAAAATCATTAAGCTGCATTCACAGAACATTCAAAGAGGGTATACTTCATAAAAAGTCCCCCTTTTGTTATTCAGGACCCGCAGAAAAACAGAAATGTGATGCACAAAAAGTTGCACTTATATACAACCAACATAGCAATGTAAATATTGCAATCAGAAAGAATAACCTTTGAAAAAAGAAGTTCCTGCTGAACCATACTAAAGAATTCATGCTGAAACTAATGCATACATCTGTATAAAAATACACCACAGCTCTGTCATCTAGCATTATCTTTTAGACAGTCATTGAGTTCTCTAAATATATATTTTTTATGGTACTGCATGTTATGTTATAAAACAGGTTGAGAATTTATGGTTTATATTGAAAATGCTCATTTATGTTGTTTTTATACCTTATTGAGTTAGTTTGAGAATATTTAATAAAAAAAATACATAACAATCCATATATCTACAGAATCGGTGTACAGATGAGTTAGATGATTTCATAGGTGTGACACCTTAAACAAATTACAGTATATATTTTCTGTTCATTTAGTAATTGCAAATTCCCACCTACTACAGAATGGGAGAGATGCAGTATACTTTAGTCAATCATCTTTGTAAGAAGAATAATGATTAACGTGGATGTTTTGAATATTTTTTGGTGGGATGAGGGGTTTTGCTTGTTGGTTGGTTGGGTCTGTTTTTTAATTGAGCCAAAAGAAGCATTAATTTATTTACAGACATCCCCTACTTTAATTATAAGAATTTTTAACTGAACGTAGAATCCAACCAAATAAAGCCTGCCGTGAGTGGAACATAAATGATATAGATACCTTTGACTGGTTCTGTGAACATGTAATCAAAAATAAAAGAGGAAAATAAAATAAATCATTTCTGTAAAGGAATTTTGATCAGATTGTGACATTTTTCTACTCTCTGGTGAGAGTGTTCAAAAGAACCATTACTAGTGAAATTGAAGAAAACAATTGTTTTCAGATCCACAATTGATAGAAATGGAGTATAAGGTATGGGGCAAACATAGGTGTATGGGAGCACATTTGTGGATTTTTTTTTTTTTTTTTGATGTAGACAATTTATAATCTGGGAGAATGCTTGACAGAATCTGCAGACTGTTTGTTTAGTGACTGTATAACCAAAGCTCTTAAAAAATGGAGGTTAGCATTTTAAACGCACTTCATTTCTTTACAGCAAAGCAAGAATAAGCTGAAAATATTGATAGATGTCATGAAAATATTTCAAGAAAATGTGGAACATGACTTCTTAATGTACATCAAATACTGACTAATGATAATATGAAATTTATATATTGAATTAAGCTGATGCATTAACACTTGTAACAAACTTCAGAATTCAATATCCAATGTAAATTCAGCAGTCTGGTTTGTTCCAATAATATTTCAAAACTTTAATATGATATATTTTCAGGGAGAAGCATGTATAAAATATTCACAAAAAAATTATTTTACTCTACAAGTGCTCCTACCATGATTATGGAATAAATGCTTTTTTATGTAGCTTCAAATAAGCTTTTATTAATGACTCTGCAAGCTATTTATTGATCTAAATGTCCAAATTTAGCTCTTGAAAGCAAGATCTCCAAGCAACAGTATGTCTATATAAGCAGTTCAAAGTCTGTATTATATATCTATAAAATTATTTTCCCCAATAAATTTTCTACTTTTACTTTAAGCATTCAATTTTAAATTAGAAGCATTAAAAATTATAATTATTCTGTCATAACTTTAAAAAGTCTAGTACTAAGACTGGATAGCAGGGAACATTAAAATGCTTCATTTGTGTGTTTCTACATTTAACTCTGTTTCATAATATAGTGTGTCATCAAGGTGTCCACAGATTTTGATTTCATGCATGGCTAATTCAGAACTAACTTAAATGCAATTAGTGGACACTAATAACTACAGTTTGAAAAACATTTGGATAAAAGTAATAGATAAAGTTTAAAAAAAAAAAAAGCAAGCAAGCTCAAGATAAAAATGTGTGCAATCAGAAAGTAACTATAAATTTCTTATTAACAGTGCCACTGTGGGCAGCTGTACTTATTTGGCCAGATTCATCCAGATCATATTCAGATGTTGCATTGTCCAGTTGTCCTGATGGCAGGATAACACTGGTGTTTGAAACTGCAGATCTCTCAAAAAACGTGGGAAGAAATTTTGGCAGAAAGAATGTAAAATAGAAAGACTATTGATATAAATTTGGAGATGATCTGAGCATGACCATCACTGAAAAGCATAGCAGTCTTATTGTTATAGCCATATATTTGTGTTATTTCACAAAATTTGGCAAAACCTTTTCTCAGTGTTGCATCCATAAAAATGCTAAGTTTAAGTGTTTTTCCACACAACAAATATATTTATGAATTTTGGATGGTCCAAAGTATAAATGCTGTATATTGCTTGTATCACGAAATTATAAGACAAAAAATCTTTGGAGTTATGTCTTACAGTATCGCTGTTTTTTTAAAAAAAATTACTTAGTTTATACATTGCATCAACATCCTTATCAAGGCTCAGTATTCTAGTGATCGTTTCAAATAAAAGAAAGATTTTCAAATATAGCATTTTTATTGACAAATATGGCTTTTGAAATCATAGAATCATGGGTGCTTCGGTTTGTAATGGACCCTTAAAAACTGTCTAGTCTGATGCCTCACGTGTCTCCAGGGAATACTGAAGAGGGGTATTAGAACTGCCCCAAAAAATGCCACTTGATTTATATTAGGAAAATTATTAATTGCTTAAAAAGACAATTTTCCCTGGGGCTATATTTCTGTTTTTATTAGGTGGAAAGACCAGATGAAAGACCAGAAAATGCTGCAATGACAATCATTGACAGCCCACTGCAGAAAAAACCACATACACCCTACAGCTGGCTGCAGTATGTTTTTATGGACAGGCAGTCTCTTGGGGTGTGTCCACATATAGATGTTTGGGATCATTAAGAGGAATTAACTACAGGCATAAAATTGTAGCTCAGAAAATGTTCTAAAACAGGTGTTTGTATATAGCTATGGGAAATCAGAGGTATCATTTGGTTTTTTATGGTTGTGACTAGTCACAAGGAAAGCCAGGATAGTGGGGTACGACATGAAAATTTAGTATTAAGTAGGAATTTATATGCATTCACAAATTAAAATGTACCACTATTAAATTGTGTGGGAGGAAAAGTCAGTACTTTCCTGAACCTCACTGGATTTAAACAAGTACACACATTTAACCACACAGGAAAGTACTTTACTAAACATAGTTTCTGTCAGAATTACTTCGGAATAAAAGATCATACGTAAGGCAAACAAACTCCCTTTTGGGTTTATGTCCTTTTCCTCACAAAAAATACTTTTAAAATGTCCATCAGAATTATTCACATTGGAATATAAATATTACAGGCTCAGCTCATGTATAATATTCTAACTGACAACACATATTAAGAACAGAATATTAACGCAAGCGTAACATCTAGTGAGTATTGTTTTTGTTGTATTTCTAATGGTGTGATTGTGTCTATCCTTTTTCTATAGCAACTTCAGAAGCCTGAATTTATTTCCTTAGGAATAGAATAATTTCTCAAAGGACAGTATTTCCATCTCCAGAGAAGAATCAGAAAAGGCCATAGAGATGGTACAGTTCAAGATAAGAGGAAGAAAGCTACTGCTATATCTTCAGCATAGGTAGCTTGGAACTTCCATTTTTTTGCTACTTTTCCAGTGCAAATCAGGTGACATGGGAACTGAGCAAATCACTTTGACACATTGGTTCAAAATCTGGGGAATTAATTCTGGTTTTTCTGCAGAACTAAATGGTTAAGTGTAAAAATTCAAAACTTCCTTCACTGCTGAGACCAACCAGCAGCTATTATGTACCTGAGACATTGATAAGAAATTATGACAAACACTGGGAGCTTTTTCTTATTCATAAAAACAGGATCTTCCTCGAAGAATAGCTAATTGAGTAAATAGGAGGTAAATTTTTCTAATATCCATGTAATACTCATTTCAAGGAGAAAGAAAGCTTCAATTCTAAGTATCACAACGTCTTTTTAAATTATTACTCCTAAACCCAATAACAAACCCAAGTGAATTTATACTCTTCAGTTTATTTTTTCAATCCACATATATGTATGACATAAGGAATATTTTAATGAATTTTGTCTATATTTCTGTAGGCCACCTACCACTGTATTGCCAAATTTATCATGTGAAAATGATGAGTTCCTGCATCAGCACATGTATCAGCTATTCTGAGTTACGCAAATAATGTTCATTGGTTGGGTAGAGATAATAGTTCCCATAAAAGTGCTTTTATTTATATGACTGATTCACTGAGTGCTGTAAAGAAAAAGCAAAGCTATCCCTATATGGGCAATTTGGGTGCAAGTTATTTTAAGCCATATGTGTGGAATGGAATAACCCCAAGTATATAAGAACATGATTTTATTTTTCTCGTTTCTTATGGATTTTTTTTAGAAGAGCAAATCTGTAAAAAAACACATTTAGATTTTTTTTTATCAGTATGGAAATATTTTCACTTGCAAGCGCTATAATATTGAAAGAAGTATTCAAAGAATTGCAGGAAAATGATGAATCAGAGAGATTAATGTGTTCCTAACATCATATATCAGGTTCTGTCTATTTTTATGTTCCTTACATTTTCAGGATAAGGGCACCCCACTAAGGTCTGAGATCCTAAATAGATTTTAACAACTATTTAAGAAGGATAAAACTTGCAAGAACATATTTTCAAAGCGTTGTGGTCTTTATGCAAGGGATGATTCATATAAAAAAAGTTCAATTTAATTCCTGACAATACAAACACATCCTGTAGGAAAGCCAAAATAGATTTAGTGCAAATACTGTCAGCTGGTGCCAGGGTAACATTAATACTGATGAAAAATCCATCTCTCTCAAGTATCTGTACCACAGCCAGTTGGAGCTCTCTAAATAGATCTTTAAGTTTGTACACTGTTTCTTCAGTTTCTAGGCCTAAACACTGCAATCATTTAAATAGTTTCCAATCACTGATTTCTTGGACACTGGAATTGTCAATACACTGAAAACTGCCCTAAAACAAAGGTTTCTGTGAACTGTTGCGAAAGTAAGAAGAGAAGTTATCTGTTTAACTGCTCTTGCAATGGGTTGCGTCTTCTGAAATCTACCCTTCATTACACTGTGGAAATTTGAGATTTCACAGATGAGAGAAACCTAGGTATTGCGTCCTCTTTCTCATGCAGTGGATGAGGAATTTCAAGGAAAATACATGTTGAATGGGTTCTGCTAGCCGAAAAATAGTTGATCATGGCCATTCAAACATTGAAGCTGTATGCTGACAACTTACTGTGAAGAACACAAAAAAGGTTAAAAATCATCCATTCTAGGGCTCTTCAAATAAAAGAAGTGAGGTTAGCTAAATGAATAAAAGTAGAAGTTGTGGCTGTGACAGTACCACCAGTGCAGTGACTCTCACTGTATCAAATATCACACTGCTGAAGAAATGTCTTCGAGCTTTGATGACTTCCTGGAAACCCCCCTCTTGTACTGAGAAAGATACTACCAGAACTTTTGAGGTTTTGGGTTTTTTTCTCTTAGCTCTTTTAATGTAAAGATTCAAGTTAAACCCAGTAATTCACTCACTGACATCGTTCTAGCGTGTCTTAGACAATCACATCATGTCTACTTTTCCGTACATCTGATTTTTAAGAGCAAGAATGGGTGCAAACACAAAATTCAGCAATGGTGTGTCCCAGATACAAATGCTTTCAGTTAAGGTAGTGCAGATACAAAAGCAAAACAAAGAAGTTCCCTTAAGTAACCAAGTTCAAGTTTCATTTCTGTAATATAGTTTATAGTGGGAGGAAAAGAAATCAAGGGAGTTTATTCTTGCTTGAGAGGAAAGATGAAGGATGGAATGGTAAGAAAACCGCTGTAGTGTTTGACATTATTTAAGTCAACATTATTAGTTAGTAAAAAATATTATTATATTTGTATGACAGGAATGCCTAAAGGCACGAATTATGAGACCAAGGCTTCTGTGTGCTCAATACATGCACACTAGGAAATAGTCCCCAAGTCCAAAAGCAAGCAGTATAGCTACAGTCAGAGAACAGAGAAGTGAAATTATTTCTCTGTGGTAAGATAGTAGAAGAGTAGCAATATCAAAAGGAAAATGCAGGTCTGCTGAATTCTAGTCGAAACCATTTATAGCCATCGCTTCACTCCAAAGCATTGTAATTAATAGATTTGAGTAATGATATTGCTTTGGGACACAGATTTTCTTTAAATATACTAGGAATCCACTGCAGCTGCATGAAACAGCAATCACAATAAGCAAAATGAAGTTTTCGTTTAAAATCATATAACCATTGAGCATTTGAAACAACAAAAAAGTTAACAAGTAATTGCTTTTATGCTAAAACTTTTAGTGTTATTCTTCTTACAAGCGACAGCATAGAATTATTTCTGCAGTTAAGAAGGCCCCATGCCTGTAATAAATGTAACATACTTCTAGTTTAATACAGAAGATCAGGTGCATGTCATAAATATCTTATTCAGTGTTGAAGTTTAGACTGTGTGCTAAATACATTCACTGTCTTGTATCAAAGTGCACTACTATAATTAATCTGGGGGAGGGGGTTATGTATATCACTTATAGTGGAAGATGTTGATGCTCCGTGATTGTGAAATAATGGCTTGGTGGGATCTATTGAAAATAACTACCAAACACAAACATGTTATTTATAGTAAAGTGACAACTGTGTTGACAATTTAGCATAACAAAAGCTTAATCTGCAAATGAAATTATTTATTTGCTTTTTCAAAGCTTAACATACAAAAAAATTCAATGGCAATTTTATACACAGATTTTGCACTGTCTTGTTTAACGTGCCTATGCCAACAAAGTTCCTTGAATCCTGATTGGAAGACCTAAACAACTTTCCAAAAGTTATTTGGCTTACTCAGCTTCTTGTATAAGGAGAAAATATGGAAGGGAATATTATTAGTATATAAATATTTCCTAGGAACATCCCAGCAAAGCAGTATGGTAGATATGCAGATTAAATCAATACAACAAGATATGACAGTTTCTGACACTTCTGACCATTATTGAGAAATGTCACTTTGAGTGTCTCCATGCAAAACTGATGAACACTTTTCTTGATCAAATTACTTCACTTGTCACAGAAGTAGTGCACATGGATCTGTGCATTTGTAAACACCGTGTTAACCCACCTAAGATGTAAAGTCTAAAATAAACATTAGGATGCTTGTGTTCACAACCACAGTAACACTGTACAGATTCATCCGTATTTATTTTTCAGTAGGCTAATTTCTGCAAGGCTTAAGATTTGTCTTTTTCTATTCTCTCTTCACATCTAATTTCTAACCACTCTGAGAAATTTTTCTACTTCAGCAGGACTACTAATTGCAAGCATCATTTGATGCAAACCTGGAAATGTTCTAGAAAGAATAGCCAGTTCAAGTGCTAAACCACGCAATCTTGTCTTTCACTTGGTTTGAGATTGAAGTTTTGCCTTTTAGCTGTACTTTCAGATGCTACTGTCTTTGGATGATTACTGGAGCCATCTGAACAACACAATGCAACACTCCTCTAAAGTATTTTATCCAGCAAAAAGCATTACAGAAAATGTAATAGCGTTTTGTCTATCAAGTCCAAGGATATGCTTCAGATGGCAGGCTGAAAAGGGGCCAACATGGAAATTGTTAGCTGGATGGCTTATCTTGGAACTATGCTTGCAGTATTTACCTATTTTTGGTGGAAGCCTGCCTTGCTGTCGAATTCTTTAGCATCACTGTATGAAATCAAAATGAGAACTTTATTTTCTTAAGTAATATGTTCAGCTTTATACTTTCGCAACTGTTTTTATACTGACAAAATAAGGATCCTCTAGCAGCGGAAATGTGATATTAAATGTTTTTAAATGTCATCCTTTAATTTCACTAAGTAACGACAGCGTCAGAGATTTTCATTGAAGAAGTAATCAGAGGCAGTCTGATGAAGAGCAAGTAAACATCCTCATTTATTGCGTAGGCGATGAGGCATACGACATTCTTAGAGGTTTTCCATTTAAGACTGCTGGAAAGATGAACCATGCAACTGCAAAAAAGAAGGTTTTGAAGAAATGAAGCTCAGTGGAACAGAAAGATTTTGCCAGGCAAAGGTATGTCAGTTCTGCTTTCATCACAATAGTGTAGACATTAGTAAAGCAGAATAACTCGGTAGATTCCTCTTAGTCTGGGTTGTATCTGAACGGTCAAGCAGTTCAGTGAAAAGACAATTTTCTCTGGGTCAGTTGCTGAGGGAAAAAGTCAAGTGAAGAGGTCAATAAAACATGAAAGAATGGAATATCAAAAATGTTAAAAATACTGAAATTATTCCAAATTATATCTCCTACAGGATTGTATCAATGTTACAAAATCCATTTCAGACGAAAGAGAAAAAACAGCTTTTTTAATGGGAAAGTACATTGTAATTTCAAAATTATTTCTGAAATGCAGTTATATCCTATGTTTGCATCTTAAAAATAATAGAAAATTCAAATTAAACAAAAATTAAATGAGATCCTTCATGGATCTGATGACAATGATCACGTCTTTCTGCACTGAATATTTCCCATGATTTACTTTTTTAAATTAATAATGTTTTTTTATTTGCTTCACTAAATTGATGTGTAAAATCAGAGAAAAATTGGTAATGAAAGAGTATTTCCAAGTCATCTCTAGAAAGCAGTGATCAAACGAGAAAAGATAGCTAGTATACTGCTGAGAGATTGTGAGTTTATTAATTATATGCTAGGAATATTATCATTGTACTATGACAGCTTTGCATAACAAGTCTGCCTAGACACATTTTGTTAACCTCTAGAATGTTAAATTGTGTCTTTGAAATAACAGTAAATAAAATTAAGGGTGGCTTTTACTGTTTAAAGATACCCCAGTAGACCTGCTTTTGCCTCTGTTTTGACTCCTGTCTGCATACATCACAGTACAGGTAAGAGTTCAAACAGGAACTGGCAAGAACCCAACACTGAATTAGTGTTACCAAATAAGAGGAGCAGTTATATGCTGTGCATCCCAGTTTTGTTCTTCAATGCTGTTGTATCACAAAAGGTTTATTTGAGCTAGGTTAGAGAGCTTTAAGTGCCATATGTATATTCACTATGTTCTGCAGCTGAATGGTCTGGACCTGGAAGAACTTGTCACGTCTCCTTTCTCATTCACTGAATTTGATGGAAATGCCACAAAACTCAAAATAAAGGAAGGGGTTGAAGACATCCATATCTTTTCTCTCATCCAGTAATGTAGTCACTCCATCATAGAAGGCCACTAGATTGGCCAGGCAGAACCCGCTCTTGGTGAAACCATGCATGTCTTGAATCACCTCCCTCTTCTCCCCACGCTTTAGCACAGCTTCCAGAAGGACCTGCTCCATGATCTTCCCAGGCACAGAGGTGGGGCTGACCGATCATAGTCATCTGACTGCCTTGACTTTTCAAAGAGCATGGAGAGTTGCTCGGCAACTACATCAGTCAATTCCCTCAGGACTCTAGGATGCCTCTCATCAGGTCCAATAGACTTATGCATATTCAGGTTCCTCAGGTGCTCACAAACCTGATCTTCTCTCACACTGGGAGGGAGTTTGCTTCTTCAGTCTCAGCCTTATGGTCCTTCCACTCGAGAGGTGTGGGAAGACAGATTGCCACTGAAGACTGAGGCAAAACACTTGTTGAGTACCTCTGCCTTTTCACGCATTTCTTCTCGTCTCATACCAGTTTGCCAGCCTTGTTTATCATGGAAGGTAAGCTCTCCTGGGCCTTCCTTTTCTGGCTGACATACCTGTAGAAGCCCTTAGTAGGTCTCTGCACCCCTTGCCAAGTTCAGTTCCATCTGGGCCTTCCTTTCCTCATCCCTACACAGCTGGACAGAGTCTCTGTAGTCTTCCTAGGATACCTGTACCCACCTCCACTGCCTGTATGTTTCCTTCTTGTGCTTTAGTCTGACCAGCAGGTCTCCACTCTGTCATGCTGGTCTCTGGCTTTCTTTTCCCAGTTTATTACATCTTGGGATTGCTAGTGTTTGTGCTCCATGGGAAGCACCCTTAAATTTTTTTCTCCCTTCTTTCTGAGAGCAGTTTCCCTATTAGTCCTATTAACTAACTTCTTGAAGAGTTGGAAATCTGTTTTCCTAAAATTCAGGGTCATGACTTTATTTTTCGCACGACCCGTATCTTTCAGGATTGTGAACTCCACAAGTGCATGATCTCTGCAGCCCAGACAGTTTAAAATCCTTACAGAAAGCTGTTTTTTCAGAGTATTTCCACCAGAAAAAATGAAAAGGAAATATTTTAGCATGATTAATACAGTCTTCTGTACAAAGCACTTTACTTTTAACTGCTATAGTTCACTGTTTACACAATATGTGGGCTACTTTTTATAGACCTGCATTAGCTGACAGAAAACTCCTGTGTAAAACAGGAGACTATAAATTTAAGTGGAGCTTGGAGAGTTGTGTATATTTTGTAGAGTTGCTAAATTTTGTCTCTGATCCTGCAAGATGAATACAGCAGAAATTGTGATCAGTCATCTTCACAACAGTGAACCCAACTTGATATTCCTAGCTTTGACCAGTTTGGAATTTTTAAATCCAATATTATTTGTGTGTTCTGAGAAAAATCCATTGCAAATCTGTACTTTTCTTCAGGTAAGACAGTCTAGTGAGTCTTGGGTAATGATAAAATACTTGCTTTCTTATTTATAAATGGATAATCTACTTGGCGAACAGATCACACCTCGGCAAGGTGAAGAACTGAGGCGCTTTCGTACATGGTGCCTGCAGCAAAAATAATCCGTCTACTTGGCTTTTTCGTAATGGCTTGCGTTGTAGTCTTCGTAAATAATAATAAATAAATATTGCATACTCCTGAAGATGGAAATGCTTTCTGTAATGCTCTTTTTACTTATTTGTTAGGCCTGTATATCCTCATGCATGCTTGAAGCATAGTAAACAGCACGTAGATTTATAGGTTTTCTGAGCAGAGAGAGTTTGTGCCAGAAGCTACTGACTGTAGCACATTTCTGTTTCATTACCATTGTAAAGGATTGCTACAGACATTTTAATAACTTATGACTCAGGCTGTCTAGAAATAACAACGACACCATGCAAGTTGGTATGTGGTTTTCTCATTGCCCCATCAATTTTCTTTTCTTAGCATGTTTTTACAGGGGTTTTGCCTCCAATTTTTTAATTAGTTTAGTCACTATTACTTTTTCCTGTTTTATCTCTTTAATGTCTCGCACACTATTTGACAATTTCAGCAGGCATTTTCCAAAGATTAGTCCAAGAGGGATCAAGAAACTGATGCTGAGAATAGTAAGCTGAATCATATCCTTATATGGATGGAGGATCTGATAAAACTTCAGAAAAGCTTAAAAGATAAAGGAACTTGAAAAGGCTGAAAGTTAAGCCCTTTGCATTAAGGTGGATTAATTGTTCCTTATTTGTCATTTTTCCAATGACCTGATATCCTTTAGCTTTCTTCAGATGAAAGAATAACATCCAATGAGAGTACAAAGCTCATTCTCACCTTTTGCAAGCTGCGTAGATTCCATGTTTGTGCATACTTTTTGTGTATTTTTCATCATAGCCAAAGTAAATCCTCAAAAATGCATATTTAAATGGGAATACAGTTGCAATTGCCATATGTTTATGTGACTCTTGACTATTGGAGCTTAAAGGAGTTATGTGAGATCTTGCTTTGTTATTGCATATCTTAAATATAAAACCAACATTGGCATCTAGACTTGAATTTGAGCCCCACTCTTCCACAAGCTCACAAAGCAAGAATTTTTTTGTAAGACATCAGAACATTTTCAAAGTCAGAAAACATAACTGAGCTTGATATGCTAAGACACATCACGTTGAATGCTTTCTATCTGAGTGTCTTTGCTGTCACGGTTTTTTATGTGACAATGTACCTCCAAACCTATTCTGTGATGACTGAACTAGTGAAGAGATAGGAATTTATTATGGAAATCAGTGATAATATTGGCAGAGATAATATTGGCATAAATATACAGTGATAACATATCAGTTAGATGTTTACTAAACTAGTAATACATTTCAGACATATATATGACATACATATTTATTATATGTAATTAAATACATTTTCTGTATATTATCATTGCATTATTATAGCATATATTACCATTGTATTATTATTCATGTACGTGTATGTGCAATATATGTGTGTATATATATATAATGTGTATAAATATATATACACACATGCAGGAATGCGTAAGGATACGAAAGGTGCATCAAAGTAGACTGAAAAATCTACTGGATTTCATTGTGGATTATTTGTGATTTAATATGACCTCAACATGGCTTCTAGTAAATTTGCTGCTTAACAAAATACAGGCATTATTTCCAGTCCCACTGAAAGATATCAAAGGAGCATACCAAGCTTAGAACAGAGAATCTTAACTGTTTTCTACATGAAATACATGAAAATGAGATAGTCTCTAGTATAGTAGTTGTAGTCTCTCAATATCTTTGAGACATGTGTCAGTAAGGGTTATAAAAGCATTTTCCTGTAAAAAGTGCAAACTCCTCTTAACCAAATGAAGGGGAACAAACATTTCAAGAGCAGATACTTTGAGCATTAATGTCTCAAATGACACTGGAAACTGCTATACGTGACTGTAATGTTAGTAATCTCCCCCAAATTTGAATTTCTTCATGGAATTACTGATGATATGTACTTCCCACAGATTTAAGGGGAATGTATTTTTCTCATTGCCTTGTCATATAGCGAGTTTGTTGAGCATTTGAAAGAAAGAAAGAAACATGGCCTTGCAAAAGTGAAAGAAACATCTATACTCTCATAACCCAAAATGTATTCAATACCCTCCCAGTAAGGTGTAATATTTCCTAGCGAAAAAAAGGTGACTTTAAGATTCTAAACCACTGAGATTTTAGGCCTACCACTAACCAAATTAAAGGTATGATTGAGTGCATTAATTTTCTGTCTTTTTTTCTCCTGTTTTTTACCTGTTTCTTTTACTTTCTTTAAATTCCTTTGAATTTGCACAAGATATATATAATTTTCACCTGCACAGTCTGTAACTGTTATAAATGAAAAGAAACACTGTTTTTGCAAATGCAAAATGATTTTGCAGTCTCAGGCACAGTGGGATTCTTTCCAGTGCTCTTTTCCTTGTACTACTTTTTCCTTTAAAGTGTATGTTATTAGTTTATCTTAAAAACCTGTTTGATAATGGGCAGTCAGAGCAGAGAAATAAAAGGGAGAGGATGTTATCTGAAAATTGCTTTTATTTGTAACCATTAGGAAGAATACATTTCCCATTGCAATTTGTATTTCCAGATGATATCATTCGTGCTGTAAAAACTAGGGATGGAAAAAGCATGTTTAGAGTCATCTAGTCCATCTCTCTGCCATTGCAATTATTCCCTGTTGTAAAATTGGACTGGCTCAACTAATGTAAGCTGGCCAGAATAATGGAAATCTCATTACTTCTCATTGAGAGGCAATTCCCAAAGTTTAATAGTCCTCACTGTTGGAAAGCACCGTCTTGGTTCTGAATTTTCTTTTTTCATAATTTTTTCCTATTTACTCCCTAATGTGTTTGCCAACCTGTAGAAAGTTGAACATCCTTCTTCCTTGAAATTCCTCAGTGGACATTTTCAGACTTCTCTGATGACCTCTCATAAAAGCTGCTTGTCTAAACCATACACCTTTAATTATTTTATTTCAGTGTCTTTCTGGGATATAACAATATATCTGAGAAATTGGTTACATTTAATGATGGCTCTAACTATAATAAGACAAAAATACTCTTTTCCCACTGTGTGGAAATGGATAAGGTGATCCAAATACACAGAGATGAGTGGCCACACATGAACTGATATTTCTTCATTTCCAGCAGCAAGTAAAAGTCAGTCATCTTTTCTATTATATATGTCAATATCTAAAATTCTCTTGGCATTTGATGTTTTTTGGTTTCTTATGCTGAAGTTTTCCTTGGATAGGTTGGAGGGAATATTAAATTCCTATTTGTTCTGGTCTTTAAATTTCTGAACACATTTTATTTTCTGTTTCAGATCCTTTTTTCTCTTTGTGCTGTTTCTCTGTCCTTATCGCAACATTTCCCAGTTTATCTGACAGTTTCATTAGTGTGTTTTCTATTCCCCCTTGCAGAATGTAAATGAATAT
Source organism: Cnemophilus loriae (assembly GCA_013397755.1). Taxonomy (NCBI): domain Eukaryota; kingdom Metazoa; phylum Chordata; class Aves; order Passeriformes; family Corvidae; genus Cnemophilus; species Cnemophilus loriae. The sequence continues at coordinate 75,891 of VZTF01004666.1, forward strand.
GTCAAAACTAAATTTAACATGAATACTGGAAATATCCTCCATTTCAGCTTCTCATAACTGAGTGAATTACCATTTATCATTAGCCCCGTCAAGAGACCTTCAAGACACTTCTCACTTGAGTTCCTCTAGCTGATTTGTTTTAAGCTAATTCAGAAGTATGCCTGCAAAACGGAGACGATTTGTGCATGTATTGTGACACTAGCGATGGTGTGAGCAAACAAATAACTATTAATAAAATGAAATGCATTTATGTATTCGCTGTGCAAGTCACCTGTTGATATTGCTGATGTCCCTGGTCGCTCCCAGTCAGACCATAATGCTGTGCGGTCTTTCATTGTAGGAATTTGTTATAGACAGTTGAAATTATCTTGTGGCAAATTGAAGTTCACAAAGTAGATGTTCTGTGGTCCTCTCAAACTGCCTATTGCATAGTTATATGCAACATCAGAGAAAATAACATTTCAGGTATTGCTCCATGTGCCTTTGGGTTAGCATACGGTGACATATTTCAATGCCAATATTGCCATTGATTTTATGGAAATCATGCAATTACATGTGGAAATAAGTCATGCAGAGTAAGAAAGCAAGGGTGGTGCTCCAGGCAAGTGAAATAAATAACACATTTTTAACTCATCTCTAAGTGTCATTTTCTGGTAAAAGGAATCGTAGAGACAGCTCTCTAGACATTTAAGTGAATGTGTTGATTCTGATATTTTATAACACTGATAACTTAAAGATCTTCATACCAATAACATCCCTTTCATAGACAAACAAATTTAACTAGATACTCTTCTGTATTCATGGCTCATATAACTATAAAATCGATTGTAATGGATTTTTAAAATGAAATCAATGGCCCAGAGGCAATTGTATCAATGCAGGTGGTATAAAAGCCACATATTTCATATATGCAATCTGTTTCTAAACAGCTCCTGAGATGCACAACATCGTGTGCATTACTCAGTGCTCCTTAGCTGAATCATCAAGTAAAATGCAAGGGCTTTGAAGAGGTCTTTTTTGAAAACCAATATTCTTCCTGAGAAAAGCAAATTTAGAGCTTAATTGAGAATGCATGACTCCTCTTCTGCTTACTTAAAAGGTTTTCTGGCCTGAAATGATAAATGTTTCTGAGTCAGCACCTCTGGAAAAAGTTGGTGTATGGGGACAAAAGAGTAGGCTGCGTTGCAAGAGAAGACAGCTTGCCAGCAAGGCAGGCAGAGGCAGTGTGCTTTTAGGACAGAGGAACAATCCTGCAGTATTGAACAAGAATTGCTGAGCAAGTCCCATGAAAAGCATCAGGATCATCCTCAGCCCACAGGGCTGCCTATAGGTTGCTCTCACACAGCAACACTCTCAGAGTCTCTGGTTCCATGCCTGCACCACCTCAGAGCTGGCCTGCAGCAAAGACACAGGTTCCTGAGAGAAAGGGGAGTCAGAGGGGGTGTCAAACTCTGTTAAATTGCTTTTTTTTTTCCCTTGTTTTATTGTTTGGGGTTTTAAAAAGAAACAGCTGTGCTTTGTGTGCACAGAAGCCTCTTATAACTTAAAAAAAAAAGCCCTCATATGTCAGTATCACAAAGAGGCACTACTGATTGCAGAGCTCATCTTCTCATCTTCTCCCTAACACATAATTTTAATGGAAAACAATCTTGCAAGTGGTGCTTGAGTGACAGTTCAGAAGAATCGAGCCTTCTGTGTATTCACTGAGGAAAGACAATATTGCAGAACCTGTTTAAACAAAAGAGACCACTGTATCAGCCCCAAAATTATTGTACTGTTTGGTGGGCTCAGAGCAATCCAGAGGTGTGCCAGTACAGCACATTATTGTTTCACTGGGAGGGAAAATAGAAGTTTTGTTCATGTAGAAGTTGGGGAATTTTTAACATCTTGCCGAAAACCTCTGGCTGAATTGAGTAGGTCCCTGAAGCACACATACTGAGTTTGATATCTTACTACCTGTTCCAAAAGAGAAAGTCTCATTGCCAGTGATATCTCTCCATTCAGAATCAAATATATCCCAGTGCTGTTTTTTCTGTATGACTAAAAAAATGAAAATCAATCATACATTTATAAACAATATGTTGAAATCCACTTTTGTAATAAATTGCCCTGGAAAATGTAGCTAACAAGAAGCAAGAAGCATCATGCTTGGAAGCAGTAGCAGAAATTATCATGGGAGGACAGGCCAGGAACATAGATAATTTCTTATAATCTGTCACACAATACGCATCACTCAACAACTTAGACATTAAAACTTTGAATATGGGATAAAGGTCTACCTAAAATTGCTAGAATTCTTAAGTATTGCTGTATTAAGACAATGATTCTGGTCAACAGTGTATGTGAAAGCATGGTATATTACTTTTTTCAGGGACAAACCCATTCTCCCTGCTTCCAGTAACTCCCCATAGTGCACTCAAGAAGGTTTGAACATGGCAGAGAAGGGTCAGGAGCAGATGATAAAACCAGAAAAAAATTTCATAATTTGGATGGTGGCTCGACAGAAATTACACAGGAGGGGTTTGCAGCTCTGTTCATGACCGTAAGAGGGAACCAGACTGATGAACTTGTGAGAAAATTATAAAAGGTGTGAAACAAAAAAGAGTACAATGGTCAAGTGCTGCACAAGTGCTAGTTTACAGAAAAGTCTTCAAATTTCAGAGATATTTCTGAATTTTCAGCTGGTCTTACTCATACAGAGAGGAATCCTGCTTGGAATGAGCAGCAGAAATGAGTACGAGACAACAGGCTATAACTGAAGAGTTTTCTAAAGCCTTTTCTTATAATTCACAGCAAAGTACTTTTGCACCAGTCTGAAAATACTGCAAAGGGCTTTTAAAATCAAAGCACATACTCAACTCTGCAGAAAGGAAAACGAAAAATTTCAGACAAGAGACACCTAACTGTCCTTTAAATTGTGTGAGCTCCTTTTCCGGAATCAGGGAACATCATAACCAAAGGGGAATAAAATTTGAAGTGCATTAGTTAATCCTTGCTATATTCAGCTGTGGAAACACAGTATGTTTAATGAACCCAGGAAATCCTGTAATGGGTATATGCAAAAAAGTATTATTATCATTTTATTTTTCTTCAGTATACAAGGAAGGGTGGAAAATGGAAAATATTAAAGTGTAGATAGCTTTAAAGTGCAAGTGTGGGTGGGACAGAGCAATGAAAAATCTTGCAGTAAAATCCTAAAGAAGAAAAAAGTGCAGTGGACTGAGAGAGCAGAGATTAAGAAAACCAGAGCAGTCACGGGACTGCGGCTTCTCTAACATAAATTCTTGTCTGTTACTTAATGTTTTTGATTTGTTAAAGTTTTCAGCATACAATTCTGTCAGAGAGACAAACTTTCTTGACTGAATTTTATTCCGTGCTATATGTTCTAGGGTTGTAGAAGTGTGCCTATGTTTGAAAGCTAACATGTTTTTTTGTGTTGATCTGTCAGCTTTGTGGGGTGGCAGATTGTGCTAGTTTTCTTTTTTTCTTTTTTTTTCTCATCTCTAAGGCAGAGATTTATTAAAAATTAGAAGAGATAACCCATTGCTACCCTTCTTTTCAAGTCTTTTAGCAAATATTTTTTGCTTAATGATATTCTATTGCTGAAACTGTATGTGTAGGTGTATCATCTCAAATGGAATCATGGGATAACTCAAGTCAGAAGAGACCTTACCTCCTTATTATCTTCACAAGCAATTTTTTGTAATGCTGATTCAAGCAGGATCAAGAACATAGGTGTTGAAGGTCTTAGGCTAAGTTTATTTGGTGCAACACTGATGCATATTATCTGAAGTGCTTCATTTATCACTACGTATCATTCTTTTTTGAGATTTTAGAATAACTTGATTGCTTTTTTTTTTTTTTGCTTACTGATGGGCAGGTTTTTAGAGCCATATTTCTTCACTTTCTTTGTTTATTACAACACTCCCAAAGTGACATTCTGAAGTTTCATGACTTTTCTGACTCTTGATTCATATAGTGAGCCTGGAAGCCCTTTATGGAGTATAATAAATTAATTAAATTGTAGTTGGACTCTTACAATCATTGGAAACAGCAGAAGTCTCACTTCAACTCAAACAAGGTAGGTAAAGATTCAGTCCTAATTACTGTGCTCATTATTTTAATCTTTAATTGCATATTCATTAATTAAGCGTTTCAGTCATATGTAATGATAGCTTAAAACACGGACCATTTGCTATTGTAACAGTGCATTACATTTCACTTATTATGAAAATGATTCCAGAGGTCAGAAGTGGTTACCTATTTCAAAGTACATAGGAAATATGCTGTTGAACTGTTCACAAAATTGGAACAGTTCTGAATTGTGTTTTCTAGCAGTTCACTCTGAGTTGTTCAGAGACGCAGTAAACAAAAGGAACTAATTTAGTATTTGCAAGTATGGTGGCCACTCATAAGACTGAGGTAACTTAAAATCAGTAACCATGCTTGATCTTCTTAAATGAAAATAATGATGCCTCTTTGCACAGGTTGGCTGTCTCCTGCTTATATCTGGCAAAAAATTGGGTCTTTCTCTATTCATTAGCTGAAGATAAAGGTAAGATTAAGAACTAGACGTCTCTTTATAGCTCTGTGCATGTAATTGTCCATCTGTTTGTTTAGTGAAAATAGTGGCCTCATTTGAAATCAGATTCTGAACAGCAACAAAGAAGACATATCATGTATTTGCTTAATAAATTATATTTTTCACTAGAATTATTCTTGCATCGCAAATTTTCAATAGGCCTACTTAGTTTAATGACTTGAGATAATTTTTTTTAATATATATACTTGATCATTCTATAATTCTTCTTCAAAACTTATGAAGACATGAAGCCACTGAGTTTAGAGAAAATCTGCAGGAATTAATTGAGCTAATGGCCTGAATAGTTTTTGACATTAGAATCCTACAGACATCAACCAGATACTCATAATATGTTGTCCTACAGATCGAATTATGCCTTTAGGTTTGAATCTAAAGATGAAAGTTTGTCTGAGTCCTTATTAATTGCAACAAAACTCACAAGCTTCTAGTACTTAAAAGGAACAAAAAAGGCCTTGACTCTTTAGAAGGTCTAGAAAACAAAATAAAATTTTTTAGTATTTTTCTTAGTTAGACAAATCTCGTTTGTGTTGTCATTCAATGCCAAATAAAAAGGAAAGGCATATGAAAACAACTTCGCTATCTGCCGTCTGACAGCAGTCAGCTTGAGTGTGGATTCTCTCAGCCAAGTCTCCAGTTCTTACCTTGCAGGTTCCATGGGCTTCAGTTTCAGGAAATGAAACTGAAGGTCCTTCTCAGAAAAATCTCCCTGTTATCTCAGAAAGTTTACTGAAAACTCTTAGAACTGCACCAGCCTCATTTCTGCCGGTGGCTCCCTTCTTGCTAGAGCTCTCCAAACTTGAGTTGGAGGAGCTCAGCTCCATCAGCCTTGAGGAGGCATGAAAAGCTCCCCTCCTTGTGGAGGACTCCAGCTGACATGGCGCAACTCAGCCAGGACAAGGCCACACAGCAGCTTTCTTTTATCTTTCTCATTAAAATTCCTTCATTGAACTAGAGCAGACAGCAAAGAATGAGCCACAGGCCCTCTGAGCTGATTCTGATAGAGTTGTTGAAGTTCATGAAAGGGTTGTCAAGAATTGGGACATGCTGTCCAGGGCAGACATTGAGGAGCCAATCCTGGAGGTATTTAGAAGATGTGTAGATGTGGCACTCAGGGACTTGGTTTAGTGGTGGACTTGGCAGTTCTGGGTTAATGGTTGGGCTCAATGATCTTAATTGCTTTTTCCAACCTACATAATTCTATAATTTGTAGGGGAACTGAAATAACTGAAGCTGTTAGAACCCTTGCATTCTGGTTTTTTTTTAGCTAAACTTACTGCAAATTAGTTAAACCAAAAAATTAAAAGTCTATAAAATCTAGAGGAATAAGTGAATACCATTGCTTTTTCTCCCCAAAGGATGGCAAGAAACTTTCTGCAAGTTATTCAGATATCTCTTTCAGTAAGGTGGAGGTGTGGTATGAAAGTCACTGTGATAATTTTGCAGCATACTCTACAGCTGTTGTATAGTACCACACAGAAGAAACACGTTCACTGACTGAAGATAGAGATGTGGGAAAATATTCCATGAAAGTTAACCAAGACTAAAGATTAGGGGTCACAGTTTCCTGGTAAAAAATTTCCAGGGAAGATTAATTGGGCAGCACAAGCTGTGCCTCATTTAGGCTGTTTCTTCATGGGTTATGTTCCTCTGAAGCTGGTCAGTAGAAAGTTAGTTACATGTTCTCTTCTACCTGACTGCTTGAAACCTTGGAACAGGGAGAAAATTTGGTTTAGGCTGGGAGTGACTGGGCACACCTGGGGTGTAAAGGTTTTGACCAGTAGGTTGTGGCTCAGACACAGGAAGAAGATTGGTACCTTGCAGGAAAGGCAGAGAACCAGGAAAGAAGACTGCTGGGCAAAAAACCAACCCACAAGCAAACAAACAAACAAACAAACAAACACAACCAAAAAACAGAACAAAACAAAAGAAAAAACCAAAAAACAAACAAACAAACAAAAACAACAAAAACAAACAAACAAACAAAAAATCCCACATATATACCCACAAATAGGTTGAGAGAACTTATATGAATTTACGATTACCTAAATATCTACATAAACGCTGGTGGACTAAAAACAAGACTGGTGGAAAAGAAAGACTGTCTCTCCAGGGACATCATGGTCTGGAGTTGGGAATCCCCTTTTAATTCTCCTGTGTCTCACTGAAGTTCTTCAGTTCCAGTAGCTGTTCAAATAGATGCAGAGGTATAAATTTAAAGTCCTTGCCATCTATTTGTTTAGGTCAGTCTAAGAATAAAAGATGTCCAGGATCTGGTACTGGTCATATCAAAGATACATGCCAGTGGAGTCAGCGGGAAGGAGGCTATTTCCTGATTACTAATGGCGCAACCATAGAACTGAAACTTTTGTCTTGTCATTTTACTCTTGGGCAGAGGATTCTCATTAGGGTTCCCAGTGCAGGAAGAATCTAGGCCTGCCTGTAGATACTCTTTACTTTTTTAATGTTCGTGTAAAGACTACTTCAATAGTGCTCAGAATTTTAAATTAGTAAGTATTTAAAAATTCATTATATGCTATAAAATATATTATATTTTAAGAAATAAAAATAAATGTAACATCTGTGAATTTTTTCTAACCAAGTCTATTCAGCATTATTTAGAGGCAATACACTTTAGGCCTTCTGAAAAGCTAATGTTAGAGTTCCCTAATGATTTCCATTGTCCCCTTAGTCCTTCATCATTCTTTCCACCTTCTGCCTCAAATGAAACAGATGTTAGACCTAGATGTTCGTTTTTCTGGAGGGATGAGATATTTTGTGTTACTAGCTGTTCTAATTCAGGACAGACTTTTTCTTCAGAGGTACTAAGCACTCACATTAGAATATTAGATACTGATAGATAGTAAGAGCAGATGATCACATATTCCATGAATTCCCCTACTTCCCTGAACACTCTGCTTAAGGGATCTTTTTCTCACTGCTTTATACTCTTGGTATTTCTGAGAAGAGAGCAGGAATTTTACAGACTTTTATCTCCTGTTGGTATGCAAGAGTTGCCATGGGTCTACTTGTCAACACTAGCATCTGTTCATTTCTTTATACATATTTATAGTTCAACATTTTACAAACATCTAATCAGTCAGACCTAGCTAATCACCAGCAGCATGTTAGAAAGTTCAGAGTTAAGCTTTCTGCCATCCTTTTGTTGCCTGGTATATTAAATGATCTCTTATAGAAAAAGCAGAGTTGCTAGAAAATGCTTGGAAAAAATATCATAGAGGATGGAAAACTAAGGATTAATGCCACTGCTCTGCACGATCGAAAATCAAAAATTAAAATTCTCTTAAAATGAAACCTCCATACCTTTCAGTATAATGTTTTTACCTCATGCTCCTTGGCAAAGCACATTATTTATGCAATCCAGACATCAGTTTCCCCATTACCCTTACATTTTTCCTGAACATTTAATCTTTCATTTCATCTGTTCTTCTCAAGACCCCTGCAACTGATTTTTCATTGAAGTCAGCAGATCTGTTTCTGGATAGGACTGGGATTCTCTATCTGTTCTCATAATGCATTGTGTGCAGTTGAACCATGTGTTTTGCAGTACTGGTGCAGAGGGGTTCAGTTGTGCCCTCCCATTGCTTTCTGCACACTAGCTGGTTCATTCAACCTCTGTGTCTTGCAAACTCATTGCAAATGCATCCTGTATGACCACGTAATGACATCCTCAGGTGCTCAGCTATAATCCTGTGCTGGTCATATAATTATTCCATAAAACTATATTTCCCTGCAGTACTCTTTCTACCATTTGAAAGTTGTGAACTACTGTCGCATTAGGTGGCCGCCCAACATATGGTAACTGCAGTCAGCTCTGCATGTAATCCTCTCATATCTAGGGAGCTAATAAAGTTAATTATTCAAAATCACCAAGTATACTATTAGTGTTTTAGATGGCCTTCTGATTTCTTTGATCACTTACTTCACTTAACATCCTGCATTATACCCTTTTGAGACTTCTGTTTTATGGTGTTATGCATCTGCTCCTTCATTTCCTTCACTCTGTGATTCTGTGAAAATCTTTACATAAACAGTGCAAGATAAAGCACTCTTTAACCAATTTAAATGTACATTTCATAGGAGGAAATATATTTTTTCCTGTAAAGCTGCACAATAGTCACTTCCAAACTTCCCACATATGCATTTATGCAAAACTTATGCTTTCTAATAATGTTCTGTGTTTTTAGGGTTTTTTCATTTTATGTCCCCCCATATTCTTCCTGTTGTTTTCCATTTAAAAGAAAGGTTTTATATGATATTTAAGTAATGGACAGATGTCAACATTTTAGAAACTAGAAGAGATGTTTGTAATTCAAAGCACTGTTGGTCATTATACTCAAATAGCATAGACAAAAGAGTAGGTAAATTTATAACACTAGTTCTTCGTGGCAAGAGGATCTCCTTCACTGCATATGCCTGTATGTAAGGCTGCTGGTACAGAGGGGAAGAAACAGTAAGTTTGAGCAGATCAGGTAGAACCCTTGCTCCCCACACTTTGCTGCTGGACTTGGCAAGTAGGACAGATGGAAACAAAAGCAATGTGCTTTGTTCTACTGAAGCCCGCTGTGTGCTGAGTTGCTCTCTCAAAGTCCAGGTGTTAAAAGAATTAGTAACACAAGGATCAAACCTCTTTACTATAATGAGTAATTGTGTGGCTCCTGTAACCCAAGGACATTTGCTATGCATCAAGGAGATTTGATATGTACTATTTGTATCTGTGGTGTTTGTGTTTCCAAAAACTGAAGGGTTCTTGAGATATCTTCTAACTCTGATGGAGAATAGAGAAGAATCTGAGGAGTGAAAGCTTTGTTCTTATTATGGCTTTTGCCTGACCTAAGCATTTGAATCTGATCTGCTTTTGATCCTGCTTAGGCAAGATAAAAGTGGTTTTAATTTGCCTTAGGGATTAATTTTGTCTTTTCAATTCCTTCAGTAAGTAAAAAATATGTAGTTGTGAGCATGCTGTTTCTCAGAAGGGACCATTTTGCTATAATATACTGCAGAACATTTCCTTCCTTGTATCCGTGTTTGATATCTACAGTATATGGTCTTGAATGTTTCTGTCATATAATAAGAGAATTCTCCACTACATGCTTAGCTTAGTTTTGTGTTTCCTATTCAGGTATTTCCCTAGTGGCACTTAAGAAATTATATGCTTGAATTTTGGTGGCTTGTGGTCTCCAAGCAAAGCCTTAGAGTGTCAGGAGTTTCCATCTGGTGAGAGAAATGGCTTTTCTGATTTTCTGGTTTTTGTAACAAAAGGAAAATACGTAAGTAAAAACACTTGGAAAGGAGCTTTCAACTCCTTTATGACTCTCATAAATTCAGTGAAATTCACTGAATATTGCTGCAGCAGGTGAATGTTCTGCTTATATTTTTTAAGAGTATGCAATTTGTTACTATAGAAGTGTTGATTATAATCCACTGGATTCAATGCAATAAACTAGAGTAAATGTAGTGACCTACAGGTTAAGAAACATAATAACGAATTCTTTATGTCTGCTTGCCTATAAAAGGTTATCAAACAGGATTTTAGTGGCAGTCCTTGTAACAGAAATGCATATTCCTGTAATTGCTTTTTACCCTAATTAACACTGAGAGAAAAGCTTCATTCTGGAGCTACACCCCTTAGCAACTCTCCATTCTTCCTGTTGTATTTTTATAAGACAAGTATAATTCTTCTCCCACAAACCACCATACTTCCCAGAAAGTTCAGTACATAGTTTCAACACTTTCAGAAAACAGAAATAAATACCAGAGTACAGAATAGTAGAAAGCATTTCTTACTTACCAGGTAATTTCTTTTTTTCAAATATCATAGCCGTCAAGTACTTCTGAGGGTCTATTTGCAAATTTCTGTGAAAATATCATCTTGGAAATCTCACCCCACATCCTTAGCAGCTTCAGATGAAAACATCTACAAAATGCATGTCAGAGGGAAATCAGCGTATGTCAGAACTTGGATAAGATGAATCTAGAAACTTCATATTTTCTCTGGTTTGAGCAGAATGGATCATGGCTTAGGGAAAGGCTTCATAAACAAAGCTTTTTAGGCTTTTTGTTCGAACAAATTGTCTATCTTTTACTCTCCTAGTAAAAGGGAAAAAAATAAAAAAATTTTTGAGATAGGTTAAATCTGAAAAATACAGATCTAAATTGTGATCCAAAGTTATAAGGAAAACATTGAATTGTAGGGTCTAAGGATCTTGACCTCAATTTGGCTTTTGTTGTTATTGCTGTTGTTGTTTTAAAAGCCATTCACAATTTAATATAATTTTTTTCAGGTCAAAGCGTTATGACAGATGGTTGAGCTTTTGGACTGCACTTAAATTTGATACCAACTGCATTCAGTTAACCTGAATTGCTCTCCATCATTTTGTGATTATTTGGCAGTTAACATGAGTGTGTTCTCCCATCCAATAGACGCAACACAAGAACTCTTGATTACTTGGTGACATTTTGTAACAATCAGAACAATTGCTGTGTCATATCTTCTCTTGGACATCTTAGTTTTTAAACTTGGTTTTGAAGTCTCTGAACTTCTATTTGGAACTGGTTTTTTTTAAACAAATATGTGTTTGGTGACTGTTTTCTGAGATAAGAAGGCTCTGATTCTGCTTAGTATTCTGGGATTTAACTTTCCATCTGCTAGAAGAAATCCGATTCTTGCTCTATGAATGTCCCAGTCTTAGTGACCCTCTCTTTCTGCTTACTTGCTCTCTTAAATAATCTGTAAAATGTAATCAACACGTGAGAACATACCTGCAACAAGTGTTTAAAATATATATGAGGATATATTCTGTCTTCCTGTTTTGTAGCCACTTTTTGTCACAGATTCATAGTTGTCTACTTAGTTGAGGAATCTTCTTTTTGATAAGTAGAGACTTCACTGAGTAGGACTGGAATTATTTCCCTGTCTTAAGCAACATTTTAAGCTTTGTCTTGAGAGATTCATACACGCACTAACACTCAGCCACAAAAACACAGAAACGATAAAAACAAATAGTGTTTAGAATGACCACTGACCTTTCGAAAGTGTGTGTATCTTCAATTCAGAATGCTGACAAAGACTTCGCAAAAATGATTTTCTCTCAAATTTTTCTGGTTGAGACATGGGTTCAGGCAAAAAAGCACCACCAAATTGTTTGGTCTTACCTGCCCCAGCTTTCAGCAAGCATTAGAGCCACAGAGGTTGTAAACACCTCTGTGAAACAGCAGAATACAGATCCCAGTCTTGTCTGGGATAGAGCATGGAGGGAAAGAGCCTTCAGGCTGGTTCTTCTCTGCACATCAGAGAAAGCAAGAAATGTGAATTGTTTTGCATTCATTTTTAAATATTTGTTTCCCTAAATGTAGCTTCTGTTTCTGTATTTTGGGCAAGGGTAACTACCATTTATTCTGTCATGTCTTCAATCCCTGTAGCAATGCTTTGAGCCTCTCCAGCTTTTCTATGAAATATAAAATGTGTCTTCTGATAACTAGAAATGAAATCAAGCCATTACAAATTGAAGGAAATAACTCAACCCAGGGAGGTATTAGGACTAACTCAGTAGTATAGTGGATGGAATATTAAAATTTTGACGTTCCCAAAAGAGCTTTTGACTTTTTTATCCCTATTTTTGATTGTGCCAACTATTGAAACATATGCATAATTTACATGAACATTATGTAAATTCATACATAATGAATTTACAGCTCTGATTCCAGAGCTGAATTGCTAGTTTAAAAAAACACAGTGGCTCAAAAACATTATAAGATATAAGAAACTCTGTTCTCTATCATCAAAGCTTGAAATTGCTGTCTTATGTTTTAAGTAAAAGAGGGAAATTCCTATACCAGAATTACTGGTAATGTTTCACATCACAAAAAATGTCCCTAAAAACAAAACCAAACAATAAAGGCGCCAATCCTGCAAATATGATAGCACACAAAAAATTTTATTCTCTGCCGTGGTCATAAGATCTGAGTGAGGAATTAGAGACTTCAGTCAATTTTTCAGTAGGACAGAGTATTTCAACAGGTTAAGAAAATGATAAGATGATCAGGGACAGTTCAGAATTCTCTCCCACGTTAGCTGGAACTTTTCCAGAATATTCAAAACTCAATCTAATGACCATGGCGTGGATGCCAAAATTCCCATTAACTTTTAGGGGTTTTGAAGAGGGTTGGAAGTCATATGATTACAAATTATCTAGACTGTGTCTTTGTCTAGGCCAGAATCAAAAATTGTACTGTGAATTTTTAGTAGAATGCAATGACGTTTTGCTCCTAAATCCAAAGCTATTCACCTTGTGTTTCTTAACAGGAAAGTAACCAATGTTTTATCATCTCTCCACAAAATATCTTTGTAAAGATCCTTGTCTCCAAGTTCTCGATATCAGCCAGATTAAAAGAGAGCACATATTTTTGGGGAAAGGCATGGCTATTTTTATATTAAAGCCCACCAAAGTAAAACTTCCTTGAAATCTTCAGCAAGGGCTTGACTGATGGAAGATTTTGCATGTCTTTGAGTAATACAAAGAGAATTTATGACTTTTTTTCAAAGTCAGAGAAGGTTGTTAAGTGACCACAATATTTGTAAAGGTTTAATTTGTGTTTAAATTGTAAATGAAGTGAAAATCTGGAAATGCAAATAACTGTTCTTCCTTTGGGAAACTGCTGAAGTCAGTGATAGTGTTTGTTCATGATATTTGTCAGATGTTCTATCTCTAATTGACTTAGGACCGAAGGCTTGTCCAATTCAATTTTATGACAAGATTTAGCTCTGCAGATTTTTATTCGTAAGTATCTCCATAATTTCATTTAGCATCCTTTCGTATTTCCAAGAAGTGTGGTATTTTAATTCCATTTGTGGGAAAAAAAACAGAATCACTCAAAAAGAATTTAATAAAATTCAATTTCAAAGGCATAAAAATGTGTCAATGTTTATACTGTGACTCTTCCATTTGTAACTACAAATAATTCACGTGCTTCCAGTGAATATACTTATATGTGTTGATGGAAGACACTGCCAGGCCAAATATAACTACAGAATATTTATATATTGTTTATTCTTCTTAAGAAGTCATGTAAACAGTACTGTAAACATTATCTGAAAATGCTTCTGATGTATAGCTTATTAGACGACATGTGTTGTATGCCCAGTCAAAAATTTATGTGATTGTTAGAGAACCCAGGGGAAAGGTCTGCTTCTTTTATTTAAAATTTTAAAGATTTTTGCTTTTAGCTTTGTGGCACTAGCAAAAGGTTATTGTTATAGAATATTAAATATTTCTCCTTTATTCCCACGTAAAAGAACATTAAAAAAAAGCCAATGCCCTGACAGCATACAAGGGGCCTCGCTGTGATTCTTAAACTATGATCATCCCAATTCCTAATACCGCATATAGAGATCACATTAAGAAGCTTCCAATAAGCAAATAAAGTCAAAGGGTAGAGATGTCTGATAGTGTTGCTTATATTTTTATCACTAGCACTTGTATAAAACTATCCTATTGCTAAAAACAGACAGAAAAGGTTTCAGAGATAGTTATGATATACAGAATTTGATTTAGTCAAAAGGCATGGGGTTTGCTTGAAAAAACACATGCCTGTAGAAGCTTATGGGCAGATAGAAAGAGACACAAAGTAGGTCAGAGCGCCTGAAAATATTCAATAGTGTTGCAGAGAAACAGAGATGCAAATGATGAATCAACAGTGTAAAGCTCCACAGAAACTGACCACTGAGAATAAACTGACAGGTATTCCTGTTTGTACTTGTGGTCTCCCTTTCTTTTTTATTTCCTTTACTCTTCCAGTGACTACTGAGAGGTTTTATTTTTCCCAGTGCATGGGCCCAGCACAAGTCCAAGTTAATTTAATAAGAATCATTAGCATTTATATAGGGCTTTATATTCTAAAAGAATTTTCCAAACATTTACTAATCTTTAGGCTATCTCTGTGAAATAGGTATCTAATTATTATCTTAATTTTAGTCATGGGGAAACAGAAAGTAGTAAATTAAAAGCATTATCAGTACCATACAGAAACTGAATAATAGAGCCAATATCATAGCTGAAGAGGCCCCCAGCCTCATTTTCCTACTTACTACTTACTATTTACTTACTACTACTTACTACTTCCTCTCACCGCAGGATCCATCCAGTGTTGAAAGCCAGGGCAAGGAACAGGATATGCATTAATAGGGTGGCTACTCAAAACGGAAGTTCAATGACATAATAATTGCTCATTAGCATTCTTTCCTAATATTGCCCCCTGGAATACTTCCTGGAACTGTGTGAACATAAAATGTCTTTCACTAGGCGGTTCTTAGAACAAGCAGATGCTGCCAACAACACTGGGTTGCTGGAATCTCCTAGCTTTGTAATTCTTGTCTTCTACAAGTAATAGCTTGGGCACTTGAAACATCACATGCTGCCACATTATTATATCTTGACAAACAAGGAAAATCTACAATGTCATTCCTTGAAGCCTTTTTATAAATAATGAACAGTATGTTGCAAATTCGTAAGTATTTAAACACATATCAGCATATCTATGAATCTGTAACAGAAACAGTAGTTGAAATTTGATACTACACCCATGTCTGGCCAGATGTTGTTTTTAAGAGGTTTTAAGAGGATTGTAATAACAGTCAAAAATTCATGGCTGGAATATATCATTGAGTCATAGAATTGTTAGGGTTAGAAAAAACAAATAAAATCAAGTCGAACTCTTAACCTAGCACAGCCATATTCACCACTTAACCGTGTCCTGAAGTGCCATATCTATCTATCTTCATCATCCAAGTTTATTTTTGTTTAAGTGCATTTATGGTTCTTTATAGATGTTTTATATTGAAAAAATAATCGGTTTGAATTTTGTCATCTACTTCAGAAAAATATCAGTTATTTAACTTTAAATAATACTTAACAAAGAATCTTGCAAGTATTTATACTCCCTAAAATTTGAGAATACTGTTCTTAAAATTATAGTCGGGAAACATGGTCCACATGGTTTTATACTGTCTATGTATATGTCTTTTGAATTAAGCCTACTGCAATAAGGAGCATGGAATCTTATCAGTAATATCCATGAAGCCACAACACCGATAAATAAAGTGAGTTTTGGTTGATTTGCATTAATGCAAGTGCTACGTTTCATGTATTTTTTTCTAAGAAGCCTGTTTTCTTCAAGTAATGAAAAAGGTATTATAAAACTGTCAAGAAATATGTTTTTTAATATTTTTTGAAGGATAAATTCTAGCATTAACTTCAGTAGCTGTGGGAGTAGTAGATAAAGAAGTAGGTATACCTCAGTGTTCTATTTTGATGACTAGTTTTTAGGTTCTAAGCATAGAAAAACCTACCATAAAGCAACTGTTGATACACACAATTAATTTAGTACTTTCCTTTCTTTTAAAATGTTTTTCAGTTTTATTTATGTTTTTGCATTTTTCCCATGTAGTCTTTCTATCTTTAATCAAAAACACCCTATAACTCACTGTTGATTTTAAGCTCTACTGTGTTTTGACTTCTGTGATCACTAGAACCTTAATGCCCTAACTAAGCTTTTATCGCTCTCACTGCGCATTTTGTTTATTTGATTTGGCTTTGTTTGTTTCCACAAATGACCAGATAACCTTTCAGTATTTTACATATCTTTTATCTTCTCTGAAAAAGCAATTGCACTGAAAGAGGATCTGAATATTCGGAAACTACTGCAGTATTCTTCCAAATAATTCTGATTTCAGTCATGACAATAATATTTATCTCAGGAAGCATTTAACCCTTAACTGGTATCTACTATTGGAAGATTAAGCAATTAATTGATTTTTTCTTATGTGATCTCTTAGCTGGACAATTGCATTTTACTTAGACCAGTTATTTTAGTCAGACTAAAATGTTTTATTAAAACCACCTTGTATCAAAAAAAACCCAAATAATTTTAAATGCTGTATTATTTATGTAATTTATTGGTCAGTCAAATTCCTGTAGTGTTTGATTTAGGGGTGGAGGAAAAAGTTAGGGGAAGAGGTCTCAGCCCTCTTTAAATATGATGTTTAAAATCTCGACACAGTCTCTGTGATGTTCGCAAAATGTTTCACTGCAGTTTATTCTCATTATTGGTAAAAACCACACTATTTTTATTCCTTGGCTTATGGAATCATAAAGGTTCATGTTCATCTTTACTGTCATATTCCAGTGCCCACTTATGAGAAATGTAAAGAGGCAGCTATACTAGCTGGTGGATGTTGGTAGCTGTTCTTTGTTTTCCCATCAGACTCAGAAAATCTACAAAGAATGCTGGCAAGCCAAATGTGTGGAGCCAAATTATTATTGAATAGTCTCATAGTCAAAGGACATCTCCTAAAGCATTCCTTTGGGGAATCAAAAACTGATACAAAGCAGTACAAATATTTTGCTAGTAGCTTTGAAATATATTTCAAAGCTATTCTGGTCTTGTCAGTTCGTCGCTTCCTCCATCAGATAGAAGCATTTTTTCATCTTCTTTTCAACAAGCAATATCTTGAATCCAGTGTTTCTTGTTACTGCCATAAAACTTTTAAAATGGTGTTGTTTAAAGAGCCACGACAGGTTAATAATGTGAGAGTGTGTTTGTCGAGTGTGTTTGAGGGTACTGAATAAGGTAAGAATATTCTGAAGCTAGGTACCTCACAGGATGAAATTTTCAAAAATAATTCCGAGAAATTCCTGACAAAAAATTTCTTTTGGAACAACGTCTTGAGATTTTTCACTCCTGGCTTGATATTTCCTGACCTAAATCAATGGACTTACAGTAAGTTTGTATCATTTTGTAAAAAACTGGACTAATCTTTTTTTTTTCCGCAATGGAGTTAAGCCAATTCCAAGAACACTTCTTATTCCAAATAACTTTTGCCTCTTATTTTATTTATTTTGTTTTTTGAATGAGACCTTGAACATGGTGTAAGACACTGGCTTGTCAATGCAGAAAAATGCACCAAGACATCTTTCCCACTGCACTTTTACATGAGAAAAAGACATTCAGCCATCTTTCATTCATGGTTATTAGTTGGGCTTCCAGAACTACACCTCAAATACAGGTCCACACCTCGGGTGCTTTAATTGTGCATTTATTTGTTGCTAAGACAGCCAGACTTAACAGCAAACTAACGTGACAGATTAGTTCCTCTGCTTAGAAAGGGAAACGTCTTGTATGATTTGAGAACTACTAGCAAGATGACCCTTCTTAAACACTGGTTTCCTCCCATGTGTCTACATCTATAAGCTTAGAAGTGGAGATCTCCCTCTGCCTTGCTTATATTTCTCTGCCTATAGGTAAACAACGAGACAAATGCCTACATGCATGCTAAACGCATACATTTATGCTGCTGGTGTCTCGTTAAACAGCTCTGCTCAGTTTTGAACTGATTAAGTTAAACTTGTAAACAGTCTTTGTGTCTAAGATTTGAGTAATGCTGTATTTAGTCTCTCTGCCTAGCTGCTGATTTCTGACAAATTTTTAGATCCTTGCACAAAATCTGTCCAAGTTTGGTGATATTTTGGTTCTTTTTTAAATCTTTGACAAAGCTTGAATGAATTTTGCAGGATTTTGTAGTTAAAACCTATGAATATTTTTACAAAATTTCTCTATTATGTACATTAGTGGAAACACTGAACAACACGTACATAACTACACTTTTCTACATTTAGCGGTCTATAGTATAAATATGCTTACAGAAAAAAACTATAAATGCTAAAGATATAGAGAACATCAGTGTTTACTCATAGTAAGCGGAAAATTTGTCTTCATCAGATGACTGCTGAAGAAATTCTTCAGTTTCTTCATAAAAACCATTTAAAATACTACCTTTCCTTCAACCAGGTGCACATAGAGCTAACAGTGTTTTCCGACTAATGTGATGGCCATCTTGAATGTCAATTGAAGATCAGGGTTTCCATTTAAAATTTAGGATTAGGAAAAAGCATTTAATTTCCTGTTAACTTGCTCTTACTGCGTGTAAGTTTTAAGTGAGGGTACTAAAATTACTTTTCACCATTTTTGAAGGTTAAACAAATCTTTTCAAATAACTTTGGTAACAAATAAGAGTCTTAGCACACTTTTGTGATAGATAGTTACAGTATCTTGCCCCTCATATTATTTAACCAGGAGCCAATCAGGAGATGCATCATGAAAAATCCTATGGTCAAAAAAGTAAAACTCGACATGATTCCATCTATTTCTTCAATGTTTATTTACTAGTTTTACTTTTAGTGTGTTATGCAAATTTTTAAATATCTGCTAATTTTCTTTTTATTTGCTAGTTTTGCACCAGTTTTGAAAGAGACAAGTACAAGCTTCTTGCCATTCTACTCATGCATGTCTCCTTTAAGATGCATGTCAAGGAGTGAATATAGTAATGAATAAATTTTGTTTTAAAATAAGTTTGTCATGATAAAAATACGGGTTCTCATTTCCAGAGAAACTGACTTTTGATTAATTTCTAAACTATTCTTCTCAAAATGTTTTTTATTTCATGTGAAAAGTAGGCCAATCAACACCTTTTTTCTTAGAAAAGCAATCAGGCTTAATAACAGAACACTACTATGACATTTTCCTCTTGAAAGTAATGAAATATGCATGACAGTAGTCTTTTTTTCAGCTTTAAAATTTTGTTATTTTCAACTGAATTCAATAATATGCAAGAATCCTTCTTTACGGTTTTCTTTGAACCAATGGGGTGTGCAGATCTTTAAAGCTGATTTTTGTTTAATAAATATATTGGCAATAATATCACTGCTCATCCCTTCTTCCTTTGAAAAATCTGAAACTAATATTTTCAATTTAATTTTAAAACTCTATTATAAGCAATGGCTTGGGGCAATACATATTTAGTGTCAGATGGTGCCTGCCACTCTGGTAGTATGAAAAAGATTGTATAAGGCAGAAATGAACTTTTGCCTTTTCACATAATCAGAAAGAACTAGGATGGAAATAAGATGTGGTACTCTTGTGAAAAAGATTTTTTTTTTGAAAGTAGGAAAGAAATGATGCCATTGATTACATATGATGGTGTTTCATGGCCAAAAGAATTTTTCAGTAAGAAAATACATGTTGTTTTGCAATTATTTCTCCTTCTAACAGTAAAAAAGTTTTGTTGTGTTTGCTTGAATTGCCAGAAACTTGAAACTTTAATTTTGAACTTTTAGCAGGTTGACTAGAGACTCATCCATTCATTTCAAATAATCTTTCTTCCAACTTGCATGCTGAGAAGAGATTATATATAAATATTTTTTACAGAAAAATGTTTTTTACAAATAATTACTTTATTGTCATTATCACTGATCTTTTGCTCTCACTGGTAGTTTATAAGAACTGTATAAGAGACTCTACTGGTTTTGTTTGCCAATAGTTGCTATTTTAATACTCGTTTTTAAGCTAAAATCCCAGTAATAGTTGGAAATATGCTCATTGCCTAATTTGGCTTGTAAATTTCATAGATATCAATCTGTTTTCAAGAGATCTACAGTGTGAGAAACTGTAGTACTGTACTGCAGTACTGTATTGTACTTCTGGTCTTTAGCACCGTGT
Source organism: Cnemophilus loriae (assembly GCA_013397755.1). Taxonomy (NCBI): domain Eukaryota; kingdom Metazoa; phylum Chordata; class Aves; order Passeriformes; family Corvidae; genus Cnemophilus; species Cnemophilus loriae. The sequence goes on from VZTF01004666.1 coordinate 96,064, forward strand.
CATTACCCTGTGTCTCTGCTTACTCTGGTGGGGATCTAACACCAATGGAATCACTCAGCAGCTGTGTGACCCCAATGCAAAATACCTATGTTTTTTTTTTTATAGTACCATCTGGTTCCTAATAATCTTAGCTCTTTTTCCTGACTATTATCTTGGCATGCCTAATTGTTGGAGGTTCTCTCGTGGTGGATTTGCTTAAAAGGACAGCTGAGGGTCAGGCAGATGATCCCCTCTCTCGTGTGTCCAAATATCATTTCTGTGTGACAGGATCTTCTGTGTTAATACTTGTCTTCAATTTATATGTTAAAAATATTTTGGAAAAGGAATATTTCTAAGATATTTGCTATCAAGACTTAGTTCTCTTTAACCACCTTTATCAGAAGAAACTGTTAGTATTAAATCTGCTATGTTTTGGAGCACAAAAAAGACAATAAAGACAATCCATTATTATACTAAGAATTAGCGTGTAGGTGTATTTTGTCACTGAATTAGCACGTACTGCAAAATGCCAAGTGTAGTAGATATGTCTCTAAGGAAGAGTATTCACTGCAAATATTTTTGTGTCTACATCTGTGAAAGTAAAATTATAGTTTGATTCTGAAGTCTCGTTTTGGTTGACGGTAGATTTAAATGCTTTTCCCTGATGGAAATCAAATCACAATCATCTTCACAGTAGGCCTAAAGTAATGCATTTGTTTTGAAAACCTCAAAGTACATAACCTTTTCTTTGTCAAAGACATTTCATGTTGCTTGGATCAGAAATTTTGAAATTATTTTCTCTCAGTTGCTACTGTCGTTGCTTTTACTTATGTTGTTGTAACACCCAGAGGTCACTGCCCCAGTGTTGGGCAGTGTCAATGTGCATAGTACTGCTCGACCTGTGTTCTGATGTACTGAGGACTGAAAAGACAAGGAACAGAGGGTTCAGGGGAAATTTCAGACTCATGTTAAACATGGGTAGTGATCTTATTAAAGTCTTTTTTCTCCTGGCTCCATGGAAAGCAGCACTATGAAAAAGTATGGGAAGACAGGCTAGCAAGATAAGAATGTCATCTTCCACGTGCATATGCCATATATATACCTAAATGTGTATGCATGTCTGCATGTACACATGAACATGACACATACATATGTATATACACAGATATCCAAATATGTTATACCTACAGTCATATTTAGTACAGTTCGGAAAAAAACACATGTATAAGTGTGTTTGGAAATCTTTCACAAAATGATTCTTGAAATAATATTTAAAAGAAAATGGAAAGCAAGCCTCAGGAAATCGTTTGTGAAAGGCATTAATTCAATACTCAGTGGATGCTGTGATGGATAATAGGTATTTTTGAAGTGGGAAATCAGGCTCCTAGCCTTGTACTACTGTAAAATTCAAGAGTTTTAATGCAGAGAACAGAACTTCTAACAGTGATCTGAAAGTGAAGGAAGTAAGTTTGAATTTGTTATACAAGGAAAACAGAAATGATATGTATGCATTCAGATTGACAAAGTGTGGTAAGCATGACTACTATATAAGTTTAGGGTTTTTTTCTTTGTTAGTAGCTGACAGATCCGAGCAATAAAAAGAGCCCTAGATGAGAGGAGGTTGCAACAACTGAAACTGGAGACCTAATCTTCATGTTTGTGGGATTTTTATAACACTTTGGTGTATTTTAATAGAAAGAATTTGGTTTACTCAGGACTGGAGAAAGAACAAAATGTGAGCGGACGCAAACTGCAGAAGCAATGGTGAACTGTAGATGCAGAGCCAGTGCTCAGGAAGACAGTTCATACTGGAAAGAAGGCACAAGAAATGGAAAGAACAACTTCGTGATGTTCAAAACAGTGGTACAGAAGAATGAAAGCAATTGCATGAGCTCAGCCACAATCTTTTTAGACGTGCAAGAGACATATTTTCTGACCCATCTGGAAAGGGGCACCAGAAGAATGGAGTTGATGGGAAAGACATTTTATCATTTGATTACAGACAAAGACATGATTCAGTGACACGAGATGGTCACCGATGGAAGCTGTCTTCACTTGAGACTATCAGCATAAGAATGATAAAGGATCTCAGTTTTGTCTAAACAGTTATCTATTTAAATAATACTGTAAAAAGGAGACGTCTTTTCTGCAGAGTCTACAACCAACTCCTTGAAGTGCTTCAGCAGAGAAAGCATTAAGTTCTAGCAGTTAGACTGTTGCTTTTCACACTGTGACCCATCTGTACAGGTCCTCTCTCTGCTCTTTTAAACGGCTTCTTTCCTATTGACATGTAATTTGGTGGTGTTGAAAGGATACTTGGTATGATTGTTTTACTTATTTTTACCTTCAACAAATTTCCTTCCTCTCTTTTCTCTCTCAGTAAATCATCTTTCTTCTGTTCACAAATACACAATGGAAAATATTGTCAAACTGAAATTAGGAAAAATACACATTTAAAAACACAGATACTTGAAAATACATATATCTATTTTACAGGGTTGTTCTGTCATAATTCAGCTGCTGCTTTTGAAAAGGCAGGTGAAAGAAATTAAAGTAAGTGTTGTCAAATAAATCCAAAATTGCAAGTTTTCTTCATAAAGCCAACAGGGGGTGAAATGAGTGGATTTGTCTGAGATATTGAACAAGATGTTCCATTAAATCACAATTAATAATGTTAAGATAGGAAGCTGGATGAATTACGAAATAGCTTGCTGACAGTTTTATTAAAGTTGTTAATGGAGCTGTAAAATGGGCTAGTCCTAACTCTTAAGGAGTGCCTCTTCTACCCCAGCTCAATGGATTATACAATGAGTTTCTGTGTTTCCGGAGGCTGTAGATGATGCACATATTGGCAAAGCAGGCACTCTGAATAATGCAATACTTGGAAGAATTTAATTGCCTGAATAAATGGCTATAATAAAACACGATGTGTCTTAATACAAGCAGAAGTTGAGAAATGATCTTCCCACTGAGTACAGCACTGGTAAAACTGCCACCCATGCAATGTTATAAGACCCATTTCATGGAAGTTTCATGTTCAAAAATGATGCAAGCACTGGCAAATAAGTCTTATAGTCAAGGTTTATGCAGTACGGTGGGTTTTGCTCGTTAACAGAGTGAATGTTAACTTGTAGTCACTTACCCAAGGGAATTATATCCCAGACTAGGAGAGAGTGGGTTCTTAATCCAAAGCATATAAACTGAAATTAGGCAACTACAATCTGCAACAAGGTCAAAGTACCCTATTAATGAAGGTAATGAATACTAGAGCAGTTTGGAAAAGCTATTGTGGGAGGTTTGTCCATTACCACCTCAAAAACAATCCGAATTTTCTGATAACTGAAGGTAAATGTGTCTTCTATGAGGAATTCTATATCTTCTCTTATCATTACAGAGGCTAGACATTCTGAGGGACTTCTTTTTGTTGCTGTTGATCCACAGCCTTAATCCTACAGTACCAAACTACTTCCATTTGATATATTCTCTGTAAAAGCTCTAGGTACTTCAATGGGTGGAGAAAAATCAAAAGATGAAAAAAGAAAAGAAAAATCATCCTAAAATTAGCTTCTGTGGACTACTCTAGCTATCCCCTTCCTTTAAAATATTTGATATTGCTCTTATTTTTATAGTGCTTGCAAATCTATTAAGATAATGATTAAAGTAAAATCACATGGTTTAGAACTTCAGCTAGTCATACCCAAATGGTCAGGAAGGGCTTTTTCCTCTGCCTGGCTATATCTATTCAGTTTATACCCTCCTTCCTCTGAATATGATAGTGACACGAAGGATCCACTGTAACATCTGACAGACAAGGGAGAATATCTGTATCCGAGACCACTACAGCCCTTCTGCCCTATCCTCCATGCACAGGTATGCACGGGAGCATCAATTCCAATGTAACATTGTAAGGTAATCATCTATTGTTTAGGTAAGCTGCTAAATTCTTTGCTGGCAAATGAGGTAGTCTAAAAGCTGATGAGCAAACAGGTCAGGCATCCATGTGTGGAGGGCAGAGGGGACAACAGCAAGAGTAACCTCGTTAGCTGGCACAGGCAAACAACCCCTGCTCATCAGACACTCGTCAATTCCTTGCTGGTGTGTTTTGCTCCCAGGGTCAGGGTCAGCTGATTGCTGGACTTGGGGTCAAGGTGAAATAATCTATTGCCACTCAAGCCTGATGGTATTTGTCTTCAGAAAACAACAACAAAAAAAGACCCTTTTGTTTCCATTCTCCTTCAGAGAATAAAAAATATAGTAGCATCCAAACTTGTTAGAATTATCCCCTGGTAATTTTTCTTTTTACTTCATATAGTTCTTAAATTTTTACTTTATATAGTTCTGGAGATAGTAGGTTTGTGCTTATTTTTAACTAGCTAATTTATGCTATTAACATATTTAATTAGAATCAGATAACTTGTATAAGATAAAAGTCAATGACACTGCAAATTTTTCAGTATGTGCTCAAAATACGTCAGATGGTACAAGTTTTTAAAGCATCACTAATAAAATTTTGTTTGAAAAGTTAGTTATTTTTATGCCAGGAAATACAACCAGGTGTACAAAGGGTTGGATTTGTACTGTAGAAAAATACTGTCCTTTAGTCTTTCAAATTCTTTTTTGAGAGAAAAAGCTTAATTCCCTGTTTTTGCCATCTTTCAAGTGTATATTACAAGCACCTTCCCCGGTTTACCAGTTCTTTCTGAAAAGAAATTAGAGCTATCTCTGAACTGTTGCATTATTCAAATAAGTTTATCCAGTGTTAAATATCCTATCTAATCTCCAATTTTACTTTGAAATTACCTGTTCAAACCCAAAGATATTAATTCTTTCCTTGTCAATTTATTTTTCAGTATCAAGAGTTACAGATATCTTTGGGACCTGCAGCAGGTACAAGCTAGCATTCATTACAGCTGTTCAGAATAATATTGAAAATTTTAAATTATAAAATGTTTGTGTTTCTCAGCCAAACCCACAGTTCCTACCAGAACCAAATCACAGGGCCCAGATAGATGAACAACGCATAAAATTCTGTAACAATACTCTTCATAGGCCAAGCATTATATTAGACATATTTAATCAATCCTTGATTACTAATTGGAATTCAGAGCCATTTTTTCCCTACTGTGTTGGGAATGATAGCTCCTTAATTATGTACTTACCTAATCCTCTGCATTTTAAGCAACTTCATAATTAAACATCTTCCTGGTATTCAACAGCTCCTCCAGTAAGGAATATTTTCATCAAATCCATAATTAAGGTCCTTTAAATACATATCCATATAAATAATTTGAATGAAGGGTCTCACAAAGACTTTAAAAGAAGAGAAATCTTCTTCATGCAACTCTTGCCTAAAGTCCAAATTTATTAAGGAGACGATTCCTTCCTTCCAGGGAAGCCCTTTTTGGAAATACAAGCCAAGGCGGAAGAACAGCTGTGCAGGGCTGGAAGGGTGTGAGCTTTCTATCATGCCGTAATAGCACCGTGTCCTATGACTGGAATTTGTGGTGAGGAGAAAGAAGAAGGGAGAGAACAGGATTAGTAATTAAGTTCCAAGTACTACCACAACGAAACTGAGCGGAGGATATAACACACACATACACACCTGCTACTGCCGGGCATAAAATGTTGCGGAAGTAAACGCAGAAACAAGTAGCTCAGATTTTACTGAGAACCATGCACCTGTATGCCTGTTTTAATTGTTAATGGTGATCTTTTTAATTATACTTTTTCCAGTTTGTACTAATTTCTTGATACTTGATATTGGAAGTGTGTTTTATTTTTTTGAGGACATAATTATTAGTAAATTGCCTTAACAAAAAAGCAGAATCTAAATGAATTTCATACGTCATAAAAAGTGTGTACTAAGTGATTGTCTTCTGCCAGAAGATAAATCAGGTTGAAAATTGTTTGTGAAGAGATTTCATGTTTAACTATGGAAAAAGAATGAGTTTTAAAATTCATTTAGAAGTTAAAGTTCTGAGGAAAGGACTTGCTGGAGACGAAAGCTACCACTGACTTGAAATGAACCTCATCATTTATGCAAATGAAGCCTGCAGGAGTTTCAGCATCACCCTCTGATGCCTTCTGTTTAATTCCCTTCAGCAGGAGATAAGTGCCTAGATACCCTGAGGACCTGAATGTCAGCAACTTGTATAATCAGACCTTGCTTCTGAATCTTTGAGGCTTACGAGGGCTGTCTCACAGTGGCGTTTATGCGTATAAGTTTCTACTGATATCAGTGCACTTGGGAGCTTAACTTTAAATAGGTTGCAGTGTGGATCTATATGTCTAACTAAACCAGTCATGCTGGGCTCCAGTGATGAGAAGCTGGACCCTTCCAATGCACCTCACATGAAAATTGACACAAAAAACTCTTTAGTGTATCACATTCTGAGTTTACCTGGGAGTGAGTGAGGGAGTTTTCTTGTAGGTTGCTACTTAACTTGCTTTAGTGGTTAGGGTTGTTTGGAAGGACCAGCTGTAGAAAGAATTAAATACCTTCAGCTGTGGAGATTTTGCTCATCCTTTTCTCAAGGTAAAAGTAAGCCTTTTGCACCTGTGTGTTTGGTCTGATATTAATTTTTTATTGCCTTATTTTAATTATTATTTTGTCTTCCAAACAGCCACCTTTACCTCATATTTTCAGCATGCACCAGAGGAAAAGATAGGGTTAAAACCGAAAACCACTTTGTGAGAAGAGGAACATTGTAACACTGGACTTGTTAGGTTGAAGTGCCAAGGTATTTTTCTTCCCTTAGTGTGTTTATTCCAACAGTGATCTCAGCATATCATTCACTGTCACAGATCAGTCTGTCTCTTTCTGAGCAGTACGTACATATTTTTTCTCTGTGTATAGACACAGAAAAGAAGTAGAGGTAAAACACTGAGATAAGCGAAATTATTTTCAGTTTTTCGTTATGCCACTGCTCTTTTTCCCAGTTTGAACAGTTGACAAGCCACTGTAAATGACAGAAGTAGAAGCATATTCTGCATTATAGAAATCCAAATGACAAAGTACCCTAAACAACATGCACTTTGCCAGTCAAGACATCTGGAAAATTTGCAGGACACAAAGATAAAATTTGAGAGTATCAAGAAGTTCCAACAAAGCAACAAATTTGTTCCCTCTTTCAACACTTGTACCATGTAAGCACTTAAAGAAAGTTGGGTTTTTTCCTAATCTTTTTTATTTTTCATGTAGTCTAGTTTGCAATAATCTCTTAGTTTTGTTCTCATTCATTGTATTTATATTTTTTTTAAAAAATTGTATTTATATTCAGAATTCTAGCATATTTTCATGTACTTTTATTTGACTTTCAGACATATTATAGTTCTTATTTTATATCATACTCACACTCAGTTCTTAACATTTTCTCTCCTGTGTGGGAACATCAAAGTCTTACTTTTGGAGAAGGTTTTACTTATTATTCTTTTTCAACAAATTTGAACAACACCTGTTACTCACAGGGAATAACGGCTCCAGAGACGACGTTTCCACACTGTGATATCTAAAATAAAAATATATCTTTTGCAGAAAGATTTTTTTTTTTCATAATTGACTTGGTTTTCAACATTTATAGCTTCTTGCTATTCCGAAGTACATCTTAGATATCTTGAAGGTAAAAGTCATAGAGAGGAATTTCTTCCACAGTAGCAGAATTCTCAAACTTCTTGCAAACCATAGCCACATAAAAGAAAGTCATAACCACAGTTTCCATATGTTCTGAGACAGTGACAAATCTGGGGGTCTTCCAGCTTATAATGTGAAGCACTGGAGAAAATTAGGTAACACCAGTTCCACTTCAAACATTCCCTGCTTCTCATCAGGATTTAGAGGATCCTAGTTGATTTTACTTCAAATTTTTGCCTTTAGCTGCTTGATCATACCGACGATCTTTCATTTCTCCATCAAATGGAAGAGAAGATTCCAGAATAAAGAAAAACAAGTTGTTTGCTGTTGACAAGACTAATGTTACCTATACCAGGTTTAGAAATTGGACTAGAACAGATAATGCTAATGGAACCTGTTCTCCCTACAGACTGCCTTTATCTTCTTCCACTAACACTGATTCTAGGTTATGTGCAGTGAGTGATGCTAAACACTTATTTCTAGCACAATGTATATTCATTATCTTTCTGATGCCTGAAACAGGCTGATTTCTTGCAGATGACAAGGTTGCATCACATTTAGAATGAACTTAGGTGAACAGGAAATGCTGTCTTAGGCAGCTGTTGGCAAAGGCAAGATCAGTGAAGCAGAAAACAGAGAGGAAAGTCATGTGAACATTAAAATTAAATGGCTATAAGATGGTTGAATTTTTGAGAAAGAAGGCTTTGTGATCTTTTAACATCACTTTCGAAAGACCACCACCAGAGAGATGAGTAAGTGTAACTAATAGAAGTGCAGGTAGTCAGATTGTAAAATCAAATGAAAGCTGATTATGAGTGACTGTAAGCAATTTGTTTCAGGTTTTTTGGTCGGTGTCAACTGTACTTACTATATTTTGAAAAGTGAGATCAAATATTTTTAAGAGGTATGCCAGTGGCACCAACCAATTAAAAAAAAAAAAAGATATTTTGCTATTATTATTAGCAAAGGTCATTTGCTTGGCTCTCTGGACCAGCCAGAGATGGTGGACTTTTCTCTAGGGCTGGTTCTGGAGAGGTGAGAATGGAACACCACCTCCCTTGTAGGCAGCATGGCAATTATTTTCCTCTAGTTCAAGAATACACTGTAGTTTTAGCTTAATGGCAATCACCTTGTGATGTACCCCAGTAATAAAACCACTTCAAAATCAACATTGTGGTTTCCAGGATGATTATTTGCCCTTTAATTATGTGACCTGTTACTGAAGTGCTTTATTGGCATTACACATCCCATTGTGGTTACCTAAAAGGCTGCCCAATTTATTAATAGCGTTAATGGAAAAAAGATTCCTAAGTAATTGGAAAATGCTCTTAACTATTTATCTTAGTGCTTTTTAATGTAGCGTTTACCCTAGTATTTTGTGAAACTAATTCTATGTTGGGTTTTTTTGATAATGATACAGCTAGAAAATAGATCTATCACTTCTGCTTTTTATATTTTGTGAAACTAATTCTATGTTGGGTTTTTTTGATAATGATACAGCTAGAAAATAGATCTATCACTTCTGCTTTTTAAAGGAGGGTGAAAATTTTTATGTACTTTGAGTCTTATGCATAATTTGCTCTGCTTGACCTTCACTTAGAAGAGGACATCACCTCTCTGGAGAATTTTGCTATTTCTAGAGCATGCCACAAGATGTCAGTGTTTCAGAATATTACTTTTGTCACAATCTGCTATTAAAAGCCCTGTTCTCTGCATTGTTTAAGGGTCAATGGCTGGCAGCAATTTTTTATATTTTTTGGATTAAAATTATAAACTGATTGATTCTCTCCCAAGTAGAAATGGGATTTTTAAAAAAAAAAAAGATAAATAAAATAACAAAAAAGGAAAATTAAAGGAACAAAACAAAACAAAACACTCAGGTGTCCCTCTAGAACCACATATTGCTTCTTTCCTCAAAAATGGCACCTTGAGCAAATCTTTGTGGGTTGGGTCTGTAGTGGATATTTAGTCACTGATGGCATTTTGATTTGGTTTGGGTTGGGGTTTTTTTTGGCAGAAATTACAAAGAGCACTGCAGCTCCTGGGTTTAGTGTAAGACAGAAGCTAAGCCAAGCCCAGGTCTGATGATGCACATCTCAAGCCAGAACAGATTTGAAATCTGGAGGTTTAGAGCTGTGGAATTTATTTCCTTAAGCTGAAAAATGACAGTAATTAGCACCACAATACTGCAAGTGTCTGAATGGAAAAGCTTTATGTCATTGGGTTGGGAGGAAAAAAAGGCAGTGGGTGAATAGGTGGCAATGTGATATTTCTGTGGTCTTGGTTAAAATTCAAATACATGTTTTTTTTCAGCAAAATAGTAGTAAGTATTTTTCCCTCAGGCTTTAGTGGCCTCTCTCTGCAGCTCTAAACCAGTTTCTTAAAGGTTAAAATACACTATGAAATGTTCCAGTTTGAGAGTAATTTCCCAGGTCAATATGCTATTAGCAAGTAGATAAAGCTGTCACATGAGCTGTGAAGAATCAGGAACATGGACTTTAAGATATGTTCTTATTAGACCAGAGGAACAATTTTTTTTCAGTGGGAATATAAAATTCTTATTGCCCTCTAGCAACTGGAGTGCATAAAAACAGATTAGTACATATGGCATATGATGTTCATGGAAGGCATCCTTCAGTATTTATGGAAAAAATAATGAAAAAATGGACAATATTGCCAAACACGAGCCTAACATGAGCCTGATAAACCAAAAGCATTAAAGGCAATTTACATTTCATATTCTGGAAATAAAAGAAGTATATTCAGTTAGAACTAGCTCTGGTACCATTACCAAGGCAAAGACACATTAGCTTTTAATAGAGGTGGGTTTTTAACGTACATCATTTGGTATATTCTCTTCCATTCCTAAAAAGGTTGACCAAACCATTTTTAAAAAAGAAAAGGTAAAATGAAAAATTTTTCTCTCTGGTAATGATGTAAGGACTCCAAGTCATGAGTCTAATGCCCTGGGTTTTGCACCATTTGTTGTTATGAAATAACTACCACTATCTTCTGCAGAGTATTCTTATTTGCAGTTCCCACTTACCACTGCACTTCCTCAGTGTAGATATTTAAATGGCTCCTCTAGGAGGAGAGTGCTTGCCCAAAGTGCACAGGTGCTCACTCAGTCACAACAAGTGAGGTGCTGCTCCTCTTGGACCAGTGTCCCACCTGCATTTTTTACAGGCACCTACTGGCTTCTGAGTGCACAGTTTCATTTTCTTCCTTCTGAAATGGTAACTCAGTTGTGAATACACAAGGAAGGAAAAGAAATAATGAAAAGGAAAAGGATTAATGAAAATATAACTGCTTCTATGTGTATATACTTTAATTTCAAAGTACCTTTTTATCTTATGTATCTGTCTCTTCAAGGAACTGTAGTCAGGAAAAAAATGCTTTAAATTAATCTCTCTCTCTATATATATTTCTTTATCTGAGAAATTCACTAGCAAACATGTCCTGAGAGGAAGCAAAATGTTTCTATATTCTACTCTCACAGAAAAGAAAACCATAATAAGTAGTTCAGCAGACTCTGAAGCACACAAAAGTGCTGTGGTGATTGATAATCAGGCCGGTTTATCTGCAGAAGTGTGCTCCAGCTCAGAGAGGAATACGTGCCTAATTCAGTTCATCCGCTGCTTACCATGATCTGCTGTTGATCTAACATGCAAAAGAAAATTGGATTGAGATAGCCACCGTTGTTTGGATTTGCACCAAAAGTTTTCTTATCCAAACATTATTAAAAAAGATTTTGACATGAGTAAGTTTATTCTCTGGAGCTATTTCCCTACTTTCACTGCTCACCAACAGCTGGGGGTTTTCATGCTCTCTGTTTTCTATCAGAACAGTCAATACAACTTAGCACAAAATTGTAATGTCATACATGGCTGTACAATTTGACTGTTTCAATCAACAACAGGAAGGTATTGCACTTGAGGGAAGCCATGATTTCAACAAAGGCACTGCTAATATTACAATAACAGGAGAGCAATAAGGAAACAAGTAATTTCAATATGCACCGCTGACTTACACTTACAAAAACAAACTTATAGACATATGTATATAATTTATAACACTCTTTTTCCTGCACTATAATGATTCTCACAAGGATTTTGGGTAATTTATATGAGGTGCCTCTTGATTTGTAGAAATTTGTTTTCTGTAGAAGAAAAAAATCTTAAAACACCTGAAAATAAGAAAAATATCTTCTTTGATTTTCCTCACTTCTTCACCCCACCCCCTGCCTTTTTACCTATATTGATATGATCAGACTCCCTCTGGCAGAGAAGGGTTGTTCTTCAAATAAACAATTTCCTGTGGAGGCCTAAGCAAGTGTTCAGTGAACTGCTTCTGCCCTAAAGCTCAGAGGGAAAAGTTACCTGGGCTTGAAACACTCATACATTGTTGGCATCCTTTTGAGGAGCACCACATACAGTTAGAGTCCTGGTCTGACTTCTATGGTAGCTGTGAAACCTCAGTACGTCACAGTCCTGAGGCTGCAAAGTGCCACCGATATGCACGGGGTCCTCAGCTCAGACGCAGCATACATGTTGGGCAATATTGCATAATGGCCCTTGACCTGAAGTGCTATACTCCAATGTGCTGTTTTGGAAATGTTTTCCAATAAACAAATAGCAATCTTCACCTGGACACGTTAGCTGTAGATGTGTCTGCTAAGTAGGGCAGCTGAAAGAGAGTCTGTGACTTCCAAATAAAGTTCCAGCCCCACCACCATTCTGGTGTTAACACTGAATATTCATGATACCAAACCTTGATGGCTCCTTCCCATGGGACCTGCTTGCAGTATCTCAGCACTTAGGCTGAAAATACACAGGCTCAAAAGCAGAACTTATAGCATTTTTTCAACTTTATCCCTGTACTGGATAATTTGTAGCTTCCATCTACTGCCTACACTTATCTCTGTAGAGGCAAAGTTGTGACCATTTTCCATGCAGGAATTCAAAGTATCCTGTCCTGCCACTACTGTGTTCTCAATACTACTGTAATGGCCAAGCCATAAATATGTATAAAATGTGAGTTTGCAACCTTGTGATATATCTTGGGAAAATAATTTGCAGCCAAGACAATGAGCCATAAAATACAGAAAAAAAATAATAAGGCAATACAACTTAGTTTTAAAAGAATAAATAAGTGTTTCTTATTAAAATAAAAATAGCAATCAGAAAATATTAGAAGGGTGAAATGTGAAAATCAATAAAGCTTAAATTAATTTTCTTCTGCATGTTAGAGCAAGTTTGTAAATTCTTGTAGCCAGTCATGTGACAGTCAAGGGAAACTGCAAAGGATTCCCATAACCTGGAGAGAACATTAACAAGGATGTTCACTCGTTAGCAAGTGATGATAGAAACTGTCACCTCTACGGCTTTCTTGCAGCATGGTGTCTCCTGTATTTGGTGGGAAAACATTGTGTCTGAATTAAAAGGACTCATATTCCCCAGATGTTTAATGTTTTTTGAACAGGAATTTAAATTCGGTTGTGATATAGATAAAGAACAAATGAAGCTGTGTTCTCTCCAAGCTTTGTTGTTTTCTTATTTCAGGTGAAAGATGACTCAGTATCCTGAGAGTAGATCACCTATAAATTATAGTATTATCATGCTGTAGATTGAGTACTATCTTATAGTTAAAATACAAGTATTCCAAATGTTTTCCTACCATGTCTATACAGACCAAAATCCAAAGGTTTTTTTTCACAGATAAAATGAGCAATTGGCTACACTAGTTCTAATACTACCCTTCAGGAGGATGCTTACTTACGTCTCACAGGTTTTTCTTGTGTATTTATCACTGAATTTGAGAATGATAATGACTCTTATTTGCTAAAGAGAGACTCTAGGAATGATAGTGGAAAACCATATTAAGAAATGCATATAATGAAAGTCCAGTACTCTCATATACATAATAATTTTAAGCAATAAATTAAGTCTGGTATCTTTCTCAGCTTTCAGCAACCTTGAGAAGTATTCCTGTTACCGGGGTTCACTGCCATATAATGGCTTTCATTATAGGTAAGTTTGAAAATCTATTACCCTTTCGATTACAAACTCTGTGAAGTTTTAAAACTCCGCTATAAAATTTCAGAAATAGACAACCTGGTTCACGAGGTTGCAGGTTGCAGGCATCTTTTTTCTATGTTTCTAGGGAAAATAATTTACACACTTTTAAGTTTAAAAGCACCAAGTTTGGCCTGCTGCCGCCGAAATCTATTTTTAATGCTGACATAGAGGTACAGCTTGGAGTCATGTGGGATGAAAAAGCAGACCACAATGAGAATGAGAAGAAGTAGAGAGTCTGTTCTTTTGAAATAGGAACTCATATTCCCAACCTATTACTCTAGCTAGTGTTTTTGTCACTACTGCTGTTAATTGAGGCCAAGAATGTGAGTATTATTTAACGCTTTGAGAGCAGAAGCTATGTGACAAATATTTGACATTGTAAATTGAATCCTCTCTATACAAAGGAATAATTGTACTCATTTGTGTTATTGTTATGACTAATTTTAGAATCATAGGATCATCAAGGTCGTAAGAGACCTACAGGATCATCTAGTCCAACCATCCAGCCAGCAGTCACTGTAACCCCTAAACCACTAAACCACAGCACCCTGCACCAGATCCAGATGCCTCTTGAGCACTTCCAGGAATGATGACTCCACCATCTCCCTAGGCAACCTATTTCAATGCCTGACCACTGTAACAATGAAAATTTTTATTCTAATGTCTAATCTGAATCTTGCTTGTGTCCTCTCAAGGCCATTTCCTCTGGTCATCTCGCTGCAGACACGGCAGAGACACAGCACCTCACTACAACCTCCTTTCAGGTAGTTGTAGAGAGTGGTGAAGTCCCCCTTGAGCCTCTTTTCCTCCAGGTTAAACAATCCCATCTCCCTCAGCCATTCATCATAACACTTGTCTTCTAGACCCTTCAAAAGTCTCTTGACATTTTGTGAAGAGCATGGCTTATTTCTATCACTCTTCGTGAGAATAAGCTTCATAATATACCTGGAAGATATAAGCTGCAAATCTAACTGATGTGAGCTTTGGCATTGACATCAAGATATCTTCATTAGCTTAGAAGTGTGCAACACAAAAATCCAAAGCAACCCAACACTGGGTGTTTCAGATTGGTTTCTTGGCTCATCTTGGTGATGTTGCCTCCTGTTTGCGCTAGTAATCTTCTGCACTGGAACTACAGCTTAGTCAGGATGCTGTGCATAACTGATGCACATCTACCCTTGTCACTTATCCCTACAGATGTTCCCGAAAAGCCTCCAAAATAGGCTACTGGGCTTTTTAAAACAACATTTTAATATTGCTTTGTGATTTTACTGCACTAATTCCTAGAAGGTTCCAACATACTTTGCTTCCCCAAAAGGATAAGGGTGTACTACAGGCTGTGGGAAACTATTCGGGTAGACAAAGAGGGAGGGAGGTGGTGAAGACAGCGGTCATGTCAGACAGCTTTAATAAGCACTTACGAGAGTGGAGCTTTGGAGCCAGCTTTGAAAGAGTCACCTATTGGTAACACAAATCAGTGAAGGGATTAAGGAAGGGGCAACATGAAGCTCAGAGGTTGTATCTACTCAGTGCCAGTGTACTTAACTCTAGTAAATCATTTCATGATGTCTTCCAATCCATATGTTTTACCATGACAAGCCGTGATCAGACACATTTTATCTTTTGAAATAGCTGTCAGTCAGAAAACTAAACTCATTTGGATTAGTAAATAAGCTTTTCAAGGTCATGTTGAGGATTACTGTCAGAAGGATTATTCTTTTCTTTCAGTAAGGTAAGCAGTCACATCCTGTTAGGACGTTGAACCCAAACAGAGAATACACCCATATATTGTATCCTCCACTAGTAATCAAGTCTCTCTAACCCCCCTGTAATGCAAATTTCTAGGAGTCAATCTGAGATGACATCATGGCAAGAAACTATAAAAGCTTCTATGTCAATAATCTGTTACACTTTTATCTTTGCTATGTTTGTTTATATTTCCAGTCAGGGTTTTTCCAAGAAGGGGATGAAGATATTTTGTTTTAATTTGGAGATGGTTTGAACTACAGCTCTACTTCTATATTTATTACACAATTGTTTTTCGAGAACACTTAATTAAATACTTTACTTTAAAGTATGCTTTCTGTTTCATAACTCCAGGTACAGTAGAGACGAATGGATATTAGTTTTAATTGTTTAAATTAAAGTCAGTCTAACAATTTGGTATAAATCTATGCATAGAAAGGCAATATTAACAATTTTTATCATTTTCTCTGTCAAAGCTTATCTGTAGATGACTGTTTCTTGATTTTCTACTTCTATGGTGAAAAAAATGTTATAGGAGAATTATGCTCCTTGACAGAGCTGTTAGAAGTTCACATAAGTACAGTATGAATTATTGCCACCATATAAACATTGTTGTAAATTTGCTGGGTGACATGTGCTCTGTGGTAACTGTTCTGTGCATGATCCAGCTCTGTAAGACAGGCCTGGTAGCACATCCCTTCTTGGCAGATATGCAAACATCTTCAAATTGTCATCACACAAAAGGCTAAATTGTAATTCAGCGCTACTTGGTCATGTACTCAAAGTAAAATTGCTGTAAAATTTTTAACATTCAAATAAGCATCTTTCAGTTGAATGGGGTGTTTGTACTGCGTTCATTCCCTGATTGACTTACCATTACTATGACTAAAGTATCAGGGATATTAAAAGGCCAGTAGCACACATGACATTTGAAGAGAGTAGTTTTACTTCTTTTGATTTTTATCATAACTTGAAAAGTTGGCTTGTCACCTCTCAAGCTCTACATTTACCCACCCCCCCCGAAAACAACTGAATAACAGAGTAACAGCAGAAAGTGATAATGAAAAGGCAATAAGATTGTGCATGAACCGCCAAAACCAAACAATGTAATATTGAGATATCGTGCTTTAACATCCCTAGATGTGTCCAAGAAATGTGTAGATGTGACATGGTGACACAGTTTAGTGGTGAACATGGTGGTGCTAGTTTAGTGTTTGGACTCAATGATCTTAAAGGTCTTTTCCAAACTAAAATATTCTGTGAGACTTTGATTCTTCCATATTTTCTTTCCTGGTATTTCACCAGTGGCTGCAAATGAGAAAGGGACAATTTAGCCTTCTTAAAATAGTGTTATGTTCCCCACAAATTTCAGTGAGATTTTATACCAATCATAGCAGTATTCTAAATCTTACCTGAATGAATGAAAATAGCAGCCAGAAAAACAACTCTGGATTTCTTCATAGCCTTGCTGAATATTTCTCTTTCTTCTCTGCTCTTTAATAATATTTTCAGTTTTGGATTTCTTCTAAAACTGGTCATGCCACATTTCAATCGCTGTTTTTCTCTGATTTCCTTTTTAGCAAAGTAACACGAAATAAGCTCATGTCACAAACGTTTGTGGTTTGCCTGAGTTTAATTTTTTCTACCAATTAATATTTTGTTGCTTATGATAGTCCATTCCAGAAATGCTTAGATGCACATGCTGAAGAAATTTTGAGTAACTCCTGAGCTCTTCAAAAAAAATTGAAATTGCTGCAAGCTTTAACCTCATTTTACTTGAAATTCATTTAATTCATATTTCCCATTTAAAGAGACAGCAGAGAATTCAATTAGGAGATTTTAAAGACCCTGACTGCCTTAAGAGTTTCTTCTTGTGACCTTACATGAAAGAGTAATTTAAGTGTGTTGTGCAACTTCCTTATCTTGTGTACAGGTTGGTGACATGTGCCGAACAAGATTTGTCTCAAGTAAGGATAATGGTTCTCTCGGGAGAGGAAATGGTTGGTCCCTGTTTTTGACATGATTCATATCAGATACAGCTATTACAAAGACGACAATAAAGCTGTCAACTGAAGTGAGGAAGAGCTTTACTGCCCTTGGGAAAATGCTGTGCTATACTCATTTTTTTCTAAAGCCTTTCTCTTTTCATATATGCAGCCATTAAAAAAATACATACTGGGATTCAGAATCTTAATCAAGTAAGAAGGCCTGAGTGAGCTGCACAGTCTCTCTTTCAGTGATATGGCATGTGTGTTTCTCTCCCCAGAAACTGATTTTGTCCAGCACCTTCACTCTCCATCAATGGCTGTGCCTTAGCTCTTCAGCTTAGAAAAGCCGGCATGATTACCATGTCAAACAGGTCGATATCTATATGTGCTTCTTTACCACTCTATACCAGCCTGTGATACAAGTGAGCATGAGAGTGATGCAGGGATTAAAACCATCAAATCATCTTACTGTTGCTAGAGCATCTAAGAGCATGCACACAGTTTCAGAGATTCCTCTGGTATTCTGTGACATTTCGGGTAATGTTGAGCTGGCTCCACATCTTATTTTGCACGGGTTACTTCTATAAGAAAGATTCAGACTTTGTGAAGCACAGCTTTTCTGGTGCAGTAGGAGCATAACAGTTTCCTTTCTAGTAGCCTGTGGAGGAATTCGCTGTGAAATGTTTATGTGTGACAAAGGAAATAATAGTTTTTAAACCTGACTCTTATTATATGAATTAAGGCTTCCAGCAAATATATATCAACCATCCTTCCCACAGCTCATGTACCATACCTTAATCAGATATACAGAATCAGAACTGGAATATGTAACTTTTTTCCTTTGTTTAAGATCACCTACATCTCTCAGTTTTCTGTATTTTGTGTTAATGTGCTGCTTATTTTCATGACATGGTACTTGAATGATTGTCCCACAAAATTAAAAACTGAAAATCACAAGGTGAGTGAGGATTCAAATTTTTGATACAAATTTTCTACAGAGATAGGATACACTTTACAAAATAACACAATTTAAGAAATTACCATTTGAATGTGGCTTTGATGAAAAAAAACTTTATGCAGTTCAGATTTCTTATTTTGCATAATTTGCTTTGACAAAAAAAAAGCTTTTCCTTTAGCTTATCCTTCTTGCTCAGAATCAGTGTCTACAGTAGGCTGCCAAATTGTCACATTACTTTTAGTTTTTTAATCCCAAACTATTACTATGTTTAATATACATCAGAATAAAGACTGAAAGTAATTTCAGGGGTCATCTAGCCCAGTATTCCACATTTGAAGGCTTTTGCGTCATAATATTTTTCATAAACTTTGTAAGCTTCATATAATGAGCTTCCTTTTGGCCCCTAAAGCTCCTGACAGAAAGCTTTCCAGATCCTCTTTTCTCCAATCGTTCAACTTAAGTGTATTCATGACCACTCAATATGCATCTGCTCTTCTGACAGCATTGTTCTTTGTCTTGAATAGTTTTTTTTTTCCCTCTCTGCAATTTGCCCATTCTAATGTATTTATAGAAAACAATTATATCAGTCCTCACAGTCTTTGTTTTACTGGGCTAAATCCTTATGCCTTTGAGCTCTCTTAATCTCTTCTGATAAAAAAGGCTGTCTTGGTCACGAGTTATTATATAAATTTATTTGGTTTTTTTCCCACATTCTAAAAATTCTCATTAGATCACAGGTTTTTTTTGTAGAGCGAGTGTTTAGAGCTAGGGGTTTTTTTAATGTTCTACCTTTGTGAGAAATACTTGTCTGAAAAGGTATATAACTGCATCTGTATTTTATACTTGGCTCAGAATCAAGAAATATTATGATGTTTTTGCTTAGTCATTTTCAGTTGATGGCAGACAGATTATTACAGAAAACCTCTTGATTTGTCCCTTTTGATTAGTCATCTCTATCACAAAACTATCTATTTCTTCATCGATCTTAAATGCATGAGTTGCACTCTAACTAAAGGAAAATACCTTAATGGTCTTGATCCTTGATATTTCCAAGTCTTTTTGTGTGGAACCCCATTTTCCCTTGCTGCAGTTATGCCTCTGAGGGAACAGGAACACTGCAGCCATGCACTCCATTCTAGGACATGCCTCTCTTATTTTGGCCATGACCAAGGTTTGCAAAGAGCCAAACTCCTTTTCTCAGCTCCACTTCTACATCTTGGCAGCTCCAATGAGCTCTGTTGAAAGACATTATCCAGGATCATGGAATCTGTCGACTGAACATTGTCCTCATATCTTCAAATGCCAGTCTGATACCCATCTGCCTCTGACTAGACTATATCTCTCATTCTTGCAGCTTTTCAGTAGATGGTATTAAATGACACATTGTATAAAAGTAGTGTTCTTTTCTGCCTATATGTATGTGTACCTGAATATGAAAAGTAACACAGGGCTTCTGGGTGCAATTACCTTTTAATCTCTCAGGTTAATTCATGCACTTTTTCATTTATCTTTTCATCTTCCTTTCCTCTCCTCTACCTTCAAAGCAAAATACAAAATCTGCAAACCCTGGATGCAGACCTTATTCCATACTTTACTGACCTTTCTGGGAATGTAGCTTGTAAGTGATGTTAAGCCTTTTGCCAGGCTCTCAGAGATAAACCATTGGTTAGCCATGAAGAAGGAGGCTGCCTTGTTGTCACGTGCACACTAAAAAAATCTCCTTTTTATGGCTTAATAGTCTACTTTTAATCAGAAGATCAATTTAGGATATCACGATCTTTACTTCTGCCTTTCAAATTTGAGATTTTGAAATGGATTCTTTGAAACTAAAGTTACCAAAGAAAATTCTACTGACATGGCTACACATTAGTTTACCTAAGTTTATTCAATTTGTTGAACTGCACCACTTCTTATATCTATACTTGTTCTTAGTCTGCTTTGATTTAGCTGAAGGTGACTTACTGTAGATTTAAACCTAACCATAATGATACACCGTATCACTTAAGAAAAAGAGAATTTAGTTTAAATCACCTGTCTTAGAGTCAATAACTGTGGCAATATAGTCCTCTTATTACTCATGTTCAGTTTGCTGTAATCATCACTGATTAGAAGAGACACACTAGCATTTAACCTAACCGTGTACCCTTTTCCTAATGCCTGGCTTCTCACGGTTTTGGGAAATAGAGACAGAGAGGGTAAAAGCCATGAAAGTTTCACAAAGCTATGATGCACTGGGAATAGTTCAAAACAGAGTCCAAAAGTGGTGACTAAAGTGCAGAACAAAAAGCAAGAGAAGACCAAAGGTTCTCTCTAGCTAAGAATTCCTTTCAAATCTCCCCACAGTAAAACAGACTTTAAAGGAAAGTGCGCAGTTCAGGAATTGCTGTATTTTCCTTACAACTGAACCCTTACAAAAACTGCCACAGCCAACAGCCATTTATTTAATCCTGTGCTCGTTGTTCATTACTGACAGGGCTGGTAGATAAGTTAAGGCTATTTAGCTCCTGCGTTTGCTCATCAGCGGGTAAGAAGAGCAGATAGTGGATGGGCAGCATTCAGGCAAGTAATCCATGAAGTGAGAGCATAGGTGGTTTAAGGAACAACATCTGTAAATGAAAAAAGATTGTTTGTGCTAAGATAAGGTGTGTATTTGCAAGGCTTGGACACTGTAACTTTTTCTTGGATAGATGGGCATTGATCAGTTTTGAGTCATAGTGACAAGTTGCATCGGTGCAGGTACAGCTGGCAGATCTCCTATCATAGGAGAAATCATTTTTCTGAGCAGGTCGCTTAGTGGTTTCTGTGTCAAAAGAGCAAAGCCACTGTTGGGAATAATAAAAAAGACCATTATGTGGCAGAGCACTGCAAGCTTCAAAAAGGTTTGAAATCTCAAATTAAGGAAGCCTCCCTAAGCCTTTTCAGTCCTATGGAAGAAAAACGTATCCTGTAAATTTGTACTCTGATACTGACTGCACTGCAAGGCAAACTCTCACCATGTGAGATGGCCTAAGAGAGTTTGAGGCTGATTGTTAGAGGCAACCTTGGATGTTTAAACAGGCAGATCATTATGGGAGTCAGTGCTGAAGTTCAGTCCTTCCTGTCCTCACGGGGCTTGGATAAATAAGCTCATCTGATGGGTGTAGAGCAAGGTTGTTTCGCCTAAGACGTCTGTGATCCATGTTCAGAACACAAGGAGACAGCATGTTCAGAAATGTGGGAGGTTAGCCCGCACAATGTCTGGGAATTGCACCTCTTGTGATTTTATATGGAAACAGAAATGAAAACGACATCAAAACCAGATCTCTTTTAGTATCCAAAAAAGTAAAGTTTCCTGGAATAGGATGGGAAATTCAGCCTGAGTCACTGCATCATTGAAATTTATAATAGTTAACAAATCCGAGAGAAAAAAAGGCAAGTCATGCTGGGGATCTCTTAATGCCCAGACCTTAAGCAGAGAATTGGATTTGGATGGATCTTGTCTGGCATGTTAGGCCATCACCAGCTTGTAAAGTTTCAGACTTGCAGGCTGAATATTGGCATAGAGTGATGGGAAGATTTAAAATAAGTGATGCTGGCAAGGAAATAAACAGAAAAACACTTTTGCATACATGAGGTGATCTAAGAGTTTGAAAAAATAAATGGAAGACAGAATGATTCTGCAATCAAAAAGAAATATTTTTGAAGAGTGTTTACATAATAACAAAGCTTATTTAAATAAGAAGACATAAATAACTCAGGGCTACGACAAACAGATGAAACTGAAGTATAATAAGTCACAAATAAAAACTAATGATACATCTATAAATGGATTTAATCTCTTTCAACCAGAAAGGAAACAAAGAAGAAAACAAGACTTGTGAAAATAGATTTGAAACATAAAGTACAAATAATTTTGGCAAAGTCCATTTTAAAGTACTTTTGTTAAAGAGAAAAAAGAGAAGAATAAGCAGAGGATAGGATTAGAAGGAAGAGAATAATCACCACAAATATTTACTGTATTTTTGTCTTGTGTTTTTTATCATATTTTTGGCTTCAGGTTTTAGCTTGTAGCTTTTGATATGATGTGGAATGCCCAAGGGACTTAGTAGAGTAAGGCTGATGAACAGCTTTCCCACAAGTGGGTTTTAATAAAAAAGTCTTTGTGGCCAATAATCACTTCAAAAAACACAGTTTTCAAATATATTCAAGACCTTCATCTCTGGGGAATTTTCATGACTGGGAGAGGAAAGTGTTTTCCTTGTGGGAAGTATTTCGTATTTTATATTTCTCGTTCATTCTCAGGTTGGAGAATCTGCTAAGAAGGTGAAAGCAGACTCCATGGGGCATTTTTGGAATCAATATTATGGAAAAAAATCCTATTTTTTATGTAATGTTTTTAATGCCTGAATGTTGAAGATATTGTTAACTATAGACATTTAAATAAATGGTTCTCAAAACAAAATTTGGAAAAAGGAATCATTTTACATCAATCAAAAGGAATTTATTTTGATTTTCATGAAAGCAGTTATTTGGCAGGAAAACCCATGCGATTCAGATGTTCGTATTTGTTTCTGTAAATTTTTTAACATTTTTTTGAATACTTGTATATTTTCATTAATTTTTTCTTCATGTATGACATTATAACATTATGAATCGATTCTGATAAATTTACTTAATTACAGTCAGCATATGTGGACTTACAGAACATGATCTTCACCAAATATGCCTCCTCAGCTCGTTATAAAGCACAAGCCCTGAGTTTTTTAGTTAGTAGATTTGTCTACTAGCAAAAGATGGCAGAAGTACCTTCTACTGAGCCTTCTCAGTTCAAATTGTCCAAGTGACAACATGTCCCACTGCCAAATGATTGCTGTCTTATGGCCATCTCATCTCCACTTTTTAAAAAACTGCTTAAGCTTGAAAATCCAGGTTTTAGTCTCAACCCATGGGGTGTACACATAAAAAACACCATGGTTTTATCTCAGATTTTTCGCCAATAAATGTCCAGTTTCCTGTTTTCCTGAGAACAAGAAAGCAATTACATTTGTAATATGGTTAATCTCCGAGGCCTAAGATAGGTGAAAACTGGAAATAATCGAAGACTATGTTCTGTCCGTGTTACAGTCTAGAAGCTTAACTTGCTTTCAGAACCACACACAAATTTTTATCTGAATCAGGAGAAGCTGAGAGATGGCCTGATGCTGACCTGAGGAAACGGGAAGAGGAATAAGTATAGACCAAAATTAGAAATTAGATCAAAAGCAACCACACCTGTCAAAGTTCGACTTTGACACACTCTGGTGTTATACTTTGTTAAAAGATCTATTTTTTATACAGATAAAATACGTAAGATTTATTAGTGTTGTCATGTGATGAATCATTTTTTTTCTGGGTATAAGAACTATGAGAAATAGGCACAAGCATAGTTTGTGCTGATAGTATAGTAGAAAACTATTAGAACATTCATACATTTGTGAGGATATATGTTCTATATTATTTTTGTTAACGGCTGTGTTGGAAAAAAATGCAAATGTCAGAATGGAATATGTTAATGGCAAAATTGTGGTCTCCTTAAAACTGGGAGTTGGATTTCATATGCTTCTTCCTATGCCCTTGGAATACAATATATAATATTAATAAGAGAGTGATCAGTAATCAATGTGGAATAAAAAGGATGATTTTTAATAACAAGACTTTTAGATGTAGGCTTGGAGCTCACTGCATTTAAGCAGATGAATAGGAATTAGACTTGCTTGATGAATTGCTTACGGATCAACTGTTGGCTGTAAAAGCACATGACTATTAAAAAGACAATTGTTTTAAGTTGGGCAAGATATATCCAGAAAAGATATAGGAAAAAAAATTCTGTTTATGGAAGGCTGACATAATTCCATCTTAAAGAAACTATTTTATTCAGACCTTATCACCCAGTCTTCAAAAATGTTTAAGGCTGAAACAGATTCAGAGGAAGATATCTAAGCACTGAAACTGGAGGACCTATTTTTAGATCTGAGAAAAATACTGATTCTCTTGCATGGCTGAGTGAGATGATGACTAAGAGAGGAAAGGGCTCCTTGGGTTTTGCTCTAACAAAAATGTGGAATTTATGCATCCATCTACCATACTCATAATCAGATTTTATTTTTAAAATCTCTGTTGGTAGCTGAATCTGCAAGAGAAGATTTTATTCTGGTTTTTTACCGTCACAAAAAATTAATTCCGTGTCATGATAACCTCTGCTTTTATTACACTCTGGTTCATCTGATTCTGATTCTGCATCCATGTAAGTAACTACATTCATGGATTGGCCACAACTGGACGTACAAATAGTCTTTATCATTCAAGATTTCTTGGTTTTATTTTGTGGTTAGGTTTCCCTAAGGAGACAATATTTTCTGAAATGCAGGTGGCAGATTTTGGGCTGAGCTCCTATATACATCAGGTACTACAAGCTGATAAATCTTTGCAGAATGGTAAGATAAAACTTTCAGAAATGTGATGGGAAGGTACAGATATATCTACATTCTTCCCTCAAATTCTCTGCATTTTCGTGATTTTAAGAAAAGATGATTTTTATGGAAAACCTGCCATTATAAAATTTCTTGGGGATTCCAGGTGGAGTTGTCATGTTGTAGCTCCTAAGACTGGCTAGTAATGCATATGCTATTTCACCCTTGGCTGAAATATTTGAAGTTCATGACCTTCAGTGTAAGCAAGTTAACACCTTGCTGTCATCATTGGTCTGTTTTTAATTGCATTTTCAGACTTCAAAGAACAGTGGGTTATGTCTCGTCCCAGTGCATTTTCAAAACAACGTTGCAGTCCTGCAGTCTAAATGACTATATTCTCTTCCTATGCAAAGCATAAGCACAAGCATTGACAAAGACCACTTGCTGCCATGGTGATAGGAGGATTTTCCCCCTCTCTGCTCCCACAGTTTATAAACATGCTTCTTCTACTTCTTGAGATTTAAGCTCTTTAAATCATCACCAGCAAAGAAAAAAAAAAAAAAAGTAAGGAACTGTCACTATCATATTTTGTAAAAGTAATATTTATTTACCATCTGAAAATATTCTAGGTGATCCTGAAAATTAAATTAGTGGCAGAATTAAGTTGTTTTCATTAAAACCCAAAAAGAAGTATAAAAGAAAAAGATGCTGTGTTGAAAGCAATTAAAGTCTGAATGCAGTCATGAGTCTAGAGACCTATAGATTTGATTAATGAAACATTTCAAGGGAGATCTGATAAATAAAGTAAGCATTTTAATTTAATTATACTAGAAAACCAAAATGTTTCAAATATAATCTGACTATTCCGCTCAGTGCAAACACTTGACTCCTTCCTACCAGATTCTCTACTACATCTTTGCCCTAAAGTACAGCAACCAATGAGAATTTTCTTCATGTCTGCTGATTTAGAGTGATCTCAGGGAACACAATACATACAAAAAGCAAGCTTAGAACTTTAATGTTTCTTTGAGTATGATTTAGTCTTCACTTTGAGGAAACATATTGCTAACTTTAAGTATGTAACACTTGAGCAGCAAACATTTTATGCGTAATTCTTTTTGTACATTCTTTCTAACTCACCTGTAGCAGCCAGAATACATAAGGAACAGAGAAACTGCCTAGAGCTGTTAATTCAGATGTCAAGCACATTGGCTTACATTGAATGGAATTCTAAATGGTCTCTGTAAAGTTGTTCATTCAAAGATTGTGTTGGTCAAATGAGGGATTTTAAAAAACACACACTAAATAAGGTCTTTTTTTCATCAGCTTCATGTTATTCAGTTTCACACATGCTCATTTATTCTCAGTTTATCTTCCTAGATTTAGATTCAGCCAAGAATGAAGCTTGCAATTACTCTATGTGAATTTCACTTATTCAGATCGTTCAATACGCACATCTGAAAAAATATACATCCTGTTCAGTTATCGTTCTGAATCCTAGGCATTATAAAAAGGTTTTCATTATTACTTGACAGTTTCTCAACAACAAGATACTTTATTCTGATGATTTTTTTACTCTGGAAATGTGAAACTCAAACGCAAGGTTTCTAATGCCAAAGCAGCCTTCTGAGAAAAAGCTCTGCAGAAATATTCCTTAATGAGAAATATTATACCTTGAGAAAAATCTTGTTATTTCGTAGTCTGACTGTGGTGTTTATTCTGAATTTCAATGTGTCTCCTGAATCCTCTGTTGAAGCACTCAGTAGGTTCTCAATTTCTTTTGCAGGACAAGAACTCTTTCTCTTCCCCCATAGCTCACTACTCTACAAATTCTTTATCTATTTCAAGGCTAATTTTGGACTTGGAGTGGTTTGGTGGTTGTTTTGATCCAGTTTTGGCTACTAGGTCTACTATCCCAGAGGCAGGTGTACTGCAAGGTTATTTCATCTGTTCTACCAGTCACATGTTTTCGTAAAATTAATTAGTTTACAATTTTGTAAAAAAGTACCGCTGATCTACTTCATATAAATATGCAACACTCTATTTATCTGTTTTTTTGTAATGCCACATAATTCTTATTGCCAAAGAAAACTAAGAGCTATTAAAAACAGCAGTCTTGGCCTACTCTACTAGCCAACCATCTCTTAAAAAGATTGAGAGTTAGGAACCAGAAGTACTTCTTACTTTTCAGAAGTAAATATTCAGTATAGATAAATTAATTCATCCACAACGTAATCTCAATTACCCTGCGGCTCCCCCACAACTGACAACAGATAGAAGCTAGAGGAAGCTGGAACATAATGCAGCTTCCTCATTGAAGTTAATAAATTATTGCAATGAGTTTGTACAACCAGGGCTTTAGAACCTGTTATTGTGAGAAATAAGACTTACTGATGATTGTCTATCTATTCAGTTACAGATTCCTAAGGAGTCATTTCTAGCTAAGCCTTCTTGGCTTCTAAGCCTTCTAAGGAGACCTAAATCTGGTTGTCATCATACATTTTTTCAAGTTAATTACAGAGCAGTGTTTTGATTAGTTTATTCTGCCGTTCTTTATTCTCCATTTTCTTCTAAGAATACTTAGTTTCAAGAATTCCTTAGGTGCTGAAAAGAAATTTATTTTGGTCAGTGAAAGAATTTCTCAGTAACAGAATACGCCTTTTAGAACACCTTTCTTCCAGTTTATTTGGCCTAGGAGGCTGTAACTGTGAAAAACTGCATCTCTGCAATACTAAGGTATAGATCAAGCCTATGACCTGAACCATCAAAAGAAAAATTTATTAGTTGGGGTTTTTTTTAAACCCTAATCCAGACCATGGTCATATTGTATGTCATTATGTTGCAGGGAGACTGTGTCTAGAAGAAAGTGAAAGACAAATTAAGAGTTCTATCAAGTGATTGATGAACTCTACTGAAACTAATGCTTGTTTGCAGAAGTAATCAGCACTTCAAAGGGACCAGCAGAATTTTTGTAGTAATTACTTTGCAACGATGAAATTATTTTGAGCAGTGTTTACAGACTATCAAAACACATGTGGTGTTTCTTTAATGATAAAATCATTGTGCCATTCTGCTTTACATCTTCTGTTCTACAGTTATATCTCAGTCTCAGTTTATGCCCTGGAAATACATGCATTTCAGTCACACAATAAATATATACAGGAGAGGAAAGTGCAAGCAGTTGAGAAGCATGTCGCAACAAATATTTCATAAATATGAGTTGTCTTCTATCGTGAATATGTTTAAAATAGTTCATAAATAGACCCAGGGGGAAGGAAAAAGAAAAAGAATAAAAAGAAAAAGGAAAAAAAAAGAAGAAAAAAGAAAAGCGACAAGGAAAAGAGAAAAATGTAATGAGCATTTTTACCAGTTAGTATCTCAGTTAATTGGGCTTGTGTAAGCATGGAGAAGCAAGGTGGACTTTAAATTGCCCTGTGAACAAATATTTGCTTATAGAGGTAATTTATTTTGCATATTTGAAGTATTTGTTTATGGTGATAGATGAATGACAAAGGATAATGATAAATCCTAGTTCTTATACAGAGAAATTGCTTTACAGTTGCTAAAGAACAACATAACCAATTCATCCCTCTCCCCTCCCATTTCTCTCTTTTGTGCCCTGTAGAGATTATTTTAGTTGACTTTTATGTCATCTTGATTGTTGCCTTAGAGATTTTAAAGGATCCATATATTTTATGGGATTAGTTGTAGTTGTTTCTAGACAGTTTTGATTCTGAGGCTAAGAAGCCACATTGCATCGAAAATATGATTCATACTTTACTATTACAGCTGTACATATGTGATGCACATTATTTGGAAATTCCACTGAGGATTTTAGTACAGCAGTTCTTCTAAATATTAGTGTTATATCAACCACACAAAGAGAAAACTGTTAGAAAAAATTGTAAGGACAAGTAAAGCAAATTAATTTGAACAAAACCTTGAAAAATTTCGGTGTACAATGAAAATAATTGTGCAAAATCATGCCTATTTACTGTTGATAACAGTATCTGGAGACTGCAGCATACAAAAAGTGAGCTCCATGGAAAAAGTAACTCTTGGTCTGAATAACAAGGGAAAAGAACATTCCATCTAATATAAAGTGAATGTCAAGGCATTTGCATAGGAGGGAGAAGGGTCTGAACTTTTTATCGTGCTATTTAAAACATGACCTTTGCTTCTATGCTGCAATTGTTAATGTAGGTGGCAAAGCAGCTTACTAGCAGAGACTTCAAATCACATGGGACAAACCTTCTGAGACTAACAACATATTTTACCTTCAAAGTCTGTTATGCATTTCCTCAGGCCTCCATTACCAGAGTAATCTGCTACACAGAGAAAGGAAGAAGTAATAACTTCTCTTCGTTTGCAGACCTAATGAACACCGTTATATTCGCAAGTGTTGAACCTTCTGCTAGTCTCAGTTTTGTGGCTAAAGTTTTATATTTGAGGTATACTAGAATGAATTAAAATGTCCTCAATTCCCCCAGTTATTATTTGGTAAAAACAAGGAATCTTGTGAAATGAGTTAAAGAAAAATCTCTTACAGAGAAAAAAGGAAAGAAATTATGTTTATATCCACATTCACACATTCATATTGTTTACTGACCATGCACATATATAATTTAGTATGACAAAACACCTGAAAGAACACAGTGATACCAGCATGAAAGTTTGCTTAGGTGAATGGTTCAGCTCAATGCCTAATTTTGAGACACCAAATGTACTTTTTACATATCACATAAAGAGCCAAATACCTTATACTTATTGTGCATATAGAAATTTTTTGCCACTGGCTTTTTGCATTAGTCTTCCATAACCATGAAGTCATAAAGAGGATATATTTAGAGTGTTTAAGGAATTTTATTATGTTTCAATATAAAAAATTCTACGAGAATAGTTTAATTGTGTTCCTGCTTTTTTTACTTTAATTTTTTCTACTATGATGTACTGTGACAGTGGGCTTCTTGGAGGAAGAACTGAACATTAAAAGGATAACTGATATTGTATTTTAATTCCTAACTGGAAGTTTCCAAAGTGTTCTCTCTTCAAAATGATTACCATGCTCTATAATCTCTTTATGTGTCTTATAATGCTCTGCAACCATTAATTATTGAACAGATTTAGGTAAAGGGGGAAAAAAAGACCATGCTTATGCAAAAACTGTTTCTCCTGAATAATTAAAATCCTTAAGGGGAAAGTGCAGAGCAGGAGATATATATGCTCATACAATAGAATCTTTAAATCAAGATAAATCTGTTCTTAATCCTGAAATAAATTCCGGTTCCATTTGGAGGTACCTTTTTCCTGGAACAACAGTTCATTTACCCAAAGGTATATCAAGGCAGCTACAACCCGTCTTTTGTCTTGAAGTTCTTTTACTTACATCATCCTTTTTAATTTAGTTATGACAATAACAATTGTTTTAACAGAATCGATTGCCGTTTTTGGAAGTATACACTGTGTGATGAGAAAAATCTTTGAGTAATTGATATAATGCAAGATGTCTCTAAAGTTCAGATACACTCCATAAAAAGAAACACTGTTAGATGTTATGTCCATACTAAATCTTAGTAAAGCATGTCCTACGCCAATATTTTACAGTATTCAATAATAAAATTGACCAAGAAAAAATTATGTGTGTTAATGCTTTTAGAGTCTTCCTAACTGCAGGTAATCCAACTTAGTCCAAAGTGGCTAAGTCTCAAATGAAGAGCAGGAAATCATGTCCTCTAAAAACTTGACCAAAGAGACAGATTTTAATTATTTAAGAAGCACATCAATATCTTTGTTTTCTTTGGCTTAAAGGAGGATCCAAGAAAGAATAGGCCCATCAGTCTTACTTCAGTATCTGAGAAAGTTATGGAATGAATCCTCCTGGATCAGGCGTAAGTCAGGTGAACCACATGATTTTGAAAAACCAGCATGGATTCAGCAAGCCAAAATATATTTGACAAACCTGATTGCCTTCTATGACAAAGTAACCTGTACACTTGATGAGGGGTGAGGAGGACATTGTCTACTTGGATTTCTCCAAGGCTTTTGACATGGTTTCCCACAGCCTCTGTCTGGACAAAGTGATACGTTGTGATCCAGACATGTGGTCCGTGTGGTGGGTGGGGATCTGGCTGACAGGGTGCACCCAGAGGGCGGTGGTGAACAGCTCCTTTTCAAACTGGAACCTGCCAGAAGTGGGGTCCCCCAGGGATCCACGTGGGGCCTAGAGCAGTTTAATATCTTGATAAATGATCTGGATAATGGGATTAACTGTACCCTGATAAAGTCAATGGTATCAAACTGATTGGGGAAGTAGACACTTCAGAATGGAGAGCCACCCTGCAGGAAGACACGAATAGTGGAATAATGCAGGATGTGGGTAGAGGAAGAGTGAATCAACAAGAACCTCATGAAATTCAACAAGGACAAGTGTAAGGTCTTGCCTATGGGAAAATATAAACCAGGAATGTTGCACGCTCAAGGATCTACCTGGTCTTTAGCAAGGGACCTGGGGGTCCTGGTGGACAACAAGCTCAATATGAGTGAGCACTGTGCTGTTCAAGCACTGAAAGCCAACAGGATGCTGGGTTGCATCAAGAGTGTTGCCAGCAGAGCTGCAATCTGCCCACCATTTGTCAGGCCCCACCTGGAATACTGTGTTTGGTTTTAGTCCTGGCAATACAAAAAAGATGCAGACAGGCTGGAGAGGGTCCAGAGAAGGAGCACAAAGACAATGAAAGGACTGAGAAAGCCTATATATATATATACACATATAAGGAGATATATATATATATGTGTATATATGTATATATATATACATATAAGGAAGGAGTAAAAGAACTGGGTTTATTCAGCCTTGAGAAAAAAGACTTAGGGGAGACCTTATTAGCATGTTCCTGTATTTAAAGGATGGCTATAAAGAAGATAAAATACTTCCTTTTTACAAGGAGTCATATGGAAAAGACAAGGAAAAATGGGTACAAGTCACTCCTGTAGAGACTCCAAGTAGACACAAAGGGCAAATTTTTCACAATGAAAACAATCAGCCATTGGAATAATCTCTCCAGGGAAGTGGTGGATTCCCTGTATTGGTCACTTTTAAGATTTATCTGGACAGGGTGCTGGGCCATCTTGCGTAGACTGTGCTTTTGCTGAAAAAATTTGGACCAGATGATACTTGAGGTCCCTTTCCAGCCTGGTATTCTATGATTCTCTGATTTCAAGTACATAATTTAGCAAACCGTCAGAAAGAAAACTACAGAATGTAAAGAACAAGTGTGTGCTGTTTTGTGTAAGTTTTATTGGATCACTATCTATCAGCTAGTCTGTAATTCTGGTTATAAGCTATTTAAGACTTATATCTGTTCTGTATGATTCATCATCTTTTATTACTTGAATTCAATCAGACCAAAAATCTCTATTCTAGCAACACATTTGCCAGTAGTGCAATACAATAATTGAACTTCACTGAATCAAAGCCACGTACTTTATACTGGAGTGGCAGATTTAGATAATAAAGTTAATCAAAGAAGCTCCGGTGCACATGATGTACCTCTTGGTACAGCATACTCTAATTCTGGACCATTTCACATAAAATAGATGATGTGTATAGTATACAAAGATATTTACTTGATTGTTTGACCGGAAATAGTTTCATTCTGGAATTTCTGAAAGCATGTACATTCAAGACAAGCGCATGCTAGACCAAATCTTAATGAAAATGCATTTTAAAGGATTATTAAGATTACTGACTTAGTCATGTGAAGCTTTCTGCATGCTCTAGAGGCAGATATAATACCTGAGGCAGAACAGACACATTCATTAATGGTGCTTCTTTTATTATTAAAGAGACAATGAGCAGAGGCAATTAATAAACAATGGTTTACTGAAGAGCTTTCAACAGAAATTAACTTTTTAAATAATTTATAAGGTAGTATCAGAGATAATAGTATTGTGTTTCATCTAAAATTGGTCTTGAAACTTGTCTTCAATTTAACTTCTCTTTTCAGCACATGACACATCAAAGCTTAAAGCTCAGTTTACAGAAGATATGCCTTAGTGATTTCTGCAATATGCAATCTTCTAAAATTAGACAGGAAGGTAGGTATAGGTAGTGTAGAATAATCTTAGAGTGATACTATAAAGAAGTTTTCTTTTTCTGATCATAGGATAACGGAATAATTTTTAAAAAGACCCTTTTTTATCGATTTCTTCTTTTTTTCGCACATATACAAGTACCTTAACTTCTGACTGATAACAGTGTGTTAGACATTAAATAGATCAAATTTGTGCTTCTGTGTAATAAGACAGACTGAATATATGCAGATTCCCCCTGCAAAAAAAAAAAAACAAACCAAACATAGCCCAGAACAAAAACAACGAATGAACCACCTAACCTAGCACCAACAACAGCAACAAGGGCCACAGATTGTGGTCAAGCCTGAATGCACCCACCTTCTGTATGCAGCTTTATTGTCATCGCAGTGCTTGGGGTGTCATCCGAGGTACATCAACATCACCTGATACAAACAACAGCCATAACAATGAAGACTACGTAGACTGTTGACCTTGGTGGTGAATAACAATGCAAACAACAGAAAGAACTGATAGGAAGTTTTGATGTCATGGAAACGTGTACCTTGCGATAACTTCTTTTGTTCCTAACACCGATTTCTGCCGTTACCATATGTTTCATTTCTTGTAGCAATGTCACCTGAACAAAGACAACAGAGAATTGTATGTTAAGCGAACTTTGCTGTCATTTACTTCCTCTGCTCAGAAAAAGCGGATGCGTTTCTTTCCTCCAAACTCACTGAGCCACAATTTTTCTGTCTTGATTCGGTCATTCACTAACTCAGTTTTCACTTTGGCTGATCTTTTTTGAAACTTCAGCTCATGACCAGGAGCACTGAACAGCAGTTATCAGTGCTGACTGATCTACTGCTTTTTTCATGCTTCAGATTTAAAGATTTAAAGGAGGAAAATGTCTTTTCTTCTATTTTTCTAATTTTTTTTCTTTAAAATATGCTATTTCCAATAGGGTTTCAGATTAGTACAGCTATTGCCTTTCCTTACAAATGTCTTTCAGCCATCAGAAAAATAATTTAAAAAATCAAATAATTATGGAAAAAGCTCTTAAAAACTCTTCACAAACATGTCCTTGACATTTGGGATTACTGCTCAAAGTAACCACAATTACCTAAGTAAACACTTAGTAACCTAAGTGTGCTTGACCACCAAGAATTTACTCAGTCATGATGATCTGGAGTTAAATTCTAATTCCTCTGCACTCCACCATATTACTCTTTATTTTTCCATCTGGCAATTACTGCCAAATACTTGGACCTCTTTAGCAGACATTAATGTTGCTTATGGCAAGTTGTTACTATGTTAATATTGAAAGCAGAAGGAAATATATGATAGTTCTTTATATTTTTTTTCCTAGAGCTTTCATTGACAAGGGCTGAGCCAAACATTTGTAATTTCTGATGTGTCTGACAGTTAAGTTCAACTTCTCTACCTCTGGTTTTAAGGTTTCTACAGAAGATGGGTTGGGCCTGAGTTGAAAGGATTGCTCAGCAGCTAAGACACTGATCTAAGACTATGGAATCCTGGGTAAACCAATTTTGTGTCTTAATATTCCAACCTTCAGGTGGGAAATAATATTTTCTAATCTTATGAGTATTCTGTAAGGAGAAAATTTATAGAGGTATTAATTATTAAAGAATAATGATTAAGTGAATCACATTATGCCATCAGAAGGTTGTCATTTCATCTCTTCTATCTTTTCCATCAGATTCAAATGACAACTCCAATTCTTTTCTCTTGCTTCAATGAAAAAATGGTTAGAATAGAACATTTTCTATGGAGTTCACTTTATAGCTGCTTTAGAGTACACGAAAGATACATTTCTTTTGTTGACCTAATCTTTCTTCTCCATCAGGACAATTGTGAAGGGAAACCACTGTGCATAAGTAAGGCAAATTACAGTTTGTTGATAACCAGGTCATCAGAACAACATCAGAAGAAGCTGGTATTATTCCTTGTTCAGGGATTTTTTTTCCTTCTTACTGGCAGAACATGCTTTAGTTTTTTATATATCAGATGTACTTTTAGAGGCTTTATACAATCCCAGGTGTGTGTGTAAGAATATTTAAAACTAGTTAACATCTGATCCTTCATTTTGAGACTGAACAAATAAATAGCAATCACAAAAGGCACTTTTCTCTGTCTCTAAAACCATTTATCTACAGTTTATTCTTGAAGAAATTTGTCTGCGTCAGACTGCTACAGCTACATTGCCTGGCTTCAACAGTGGATTTTTTTTACTAGGCTTAGCATATTTTTAATAGCATAAAGCACTTCTTCAAGTTGCTGATCATGCTCTGTGCAAAAATGTCTACCTCAAGGCTTTTGCTAAACTAGAAATACAGAACACAGAGAAACATTTCACAACATCCTGCATTAAAAATAGGATATTTTCTTTCTGAAAGAGGAATATGTTCTTAAACTGAAGACATTTATGAAAGATTAATTTGTGGTATAATCTTTCCAAACTGTCTTTTTTGCAGCAGGTCACAGATATGCTACTGAGGAGGGCCCTTAGGCTAGAGGAGCACCTAATTTTATTGCAAGAGGTTCTGTTCAAATTTTACCAAAACAAAGATGATTTAAAAATTACTTTTGTTTGTTTTTTCAAGGCCAGAATGTGTCAGCAGCTAAAAAAATAGTTAATGAGCATAAATATTTTAAGATAAATGCAATGGTTCAGTCAATAGTGAAACATACAGGGAAGTAATTAAGGAATGACAGAAGAAGGGAAGGTTTTCCACAAGCCATGAATAGCCCAGTGCATCAGGAGTTTTGCCTCTTTATATCAAGAACAAAGCACGAATTTCATCCCTGAGCCCCACCCTGTGTCTAACACCATGGCTGCATAAACTCATACCAAACACTGGGATACTGAAGTACCACATAATCGAAACAGAGATTTTCTGGAGCAAGAAGGTGGGGGCAGGGAACTCCATTCGAGTAGGCTGGGTAAGTTTTCTTCTCTTTTGGCTTGTCCACTGAACCCGTCTAATTTCTTCTGCTCAGAAAGAAACATCCCTTACTGGCAGAGAGCAGGTGTTATTCACCTAACCTGGCTTTACTGTGCAAGTCCCCATAGAATATTCCTGCTGTTAAGCAATGGGGTCAGGTTGCTGCATTGTACAGAATTTAACTTTTTTGTGGGTCATTCTAGCCCATAAAACTTTAGTACAATATCATTTTCTCTGTGCCTTACAAAACACCAGGTATTTATTTAATCAGTAACACCACACTTGTGTAAATGAATTGTGTGGCATCCTTATAAGTTTCATATGAATTTTGAATTTTCTAACTTCTGAGTACTGGATTTAGTTGTTAATTTTTAAATTGTTTTTCTAATTCTTATTTATATAAACACTTCATATTTGTTTTTTGGGGTGAATTCTCTGAAAGGTGCGAAATGATGGTAGTCAGCTAGTAGAAAAATGATTTTCTGATTCAGAAAGAATGACACCAAGATCAGGTTTTATAAAAAAGAATTTTCATCACACAGCATAGGAACAACAAGGTTCATACAGTAATCTTTTGTGACAGCTAAAATTCTGAAGAAAGTTCCTCTTATTCCTGTAAAAATATTTTTTTTATGATGTTTGAAGCTCTCATCAAAAATCCAGGGAGAAACACTGTGCTTCAGGTCCTTAAGGCAAGTCCACTCATTTTGCTGGCTTTTCTTCAAAAGTCTGCCTTTCTGTTACCCAAGATTCTTTCCATCAGGGAATTTGACTAGATATCAGAAGTGACATTTTGATTTCATTTGTTCAGGATTATAACAAGCAGCAGAACATCATCATACTGATAAGCAAACTGGTAGGGCTTAGTTGACCAGCAACTGGATTCTGCACGCTTTTTATTCAATTCAAGTCCCTGTTTCTTTTATATACATAGTTGTTGTTGTTGTTGTTGTTGTTGTTGTTGTTGTTGTTATTGGGGGGGCAGGAAGTGTTGGGGTTTTTTGGGTGTTTTGTTAAACTGAATGTCCTCTTCCGGCTTTTTGTGTTTACATTTTCAAGAAAGACGTGAAACAGTCCACATGTTTCTCTCCAATATACTTCTGAAAAATCTAAAATTCTTCTTTTTTTTTCGCTCTGTCATGTTTAGTCTTGAGAAGACAAATGCTTTAACTCTTGTCATATATTTTAGCCTAATTGTACACAATATGTGGCAAATGCATACTGAAACAAAGTATTTTGAATAGCCCAGCAGTTTATAAATCTGTAGCTAGGCATCTTAGTCATATAGTGGTTCGTAATGGGCCTCACAATTTTTATTTGTATTTTAAAATTTTACCAAAATGCTCCAATGAGTTTCTTAAAGTCTTTAATTTATATATGTTGCTTGATTTTGGAAGAAGGGTCTTGGCTGGATGCTTCACATAGACACCATCTGTCTCTGAAGTGTGTGTACAGTGTACAGTAGCCCTCACTGGGTATTTTGGAAGCTATTCCTATGTTCACAGAGGTGTGCACATGGCAATATAAGCTGAGCACAAAAAGCAGCATGTGGCCTAAAAAAAGGGGAAATTATAGGATCCTTGAAAAAAGATCACTGTATTTCCTGTTATTCAACATGTAACTGTCTTTTTAGCTCATATTTACTTGCTAGGGAATGACCTATACCATTCTTGCTATGATATTATTCTTTTAAAACTCTTCTTAGCTATGCCATTTCTGTATGACATCGTTAAGACAAGATGAAGGTTCTATGAAGCTCTTGTGGTTATACACCCCACTGTCCACAAAAATACATACTATGGAGATATATTTATATCCATAGCCATATATATATAGTGTATATATAGACAAAGCAAAGATAATTTTCATGTGGATTTAGGTGTTAGATTTGTACTCTGTGCTGACAGTAGCTCTGTTTCCTTGTATGAAATTAGTGTGTTTTGCGTGTAGCCTGGTCTCAGGTTGAAGGCTTACAGTTATGTATATGCTAAATATACAGTCCCTAAACCTTTTGTACATTACTGGGATCTTTTTAATCTTGTGAAGCAGTCATTTTATTGCTCCTTTGAGAAAACAATCGTTCCATTCTCTTTGAGTTTAAAAACTGCTGCACAGAGATGATCTAACTTCAGTTTCGCTTGCTTTTTAAAATTTTTTTATTTCTTCAACACAGTGACAAAGTGAAGAGGGCTTAATTGCTTACCCAACACCCTTCATAGCCAATTTCTTAACAAGAGTGAGGAGGGGTGTTGGAGAAACATCACCTATGTACACTTTAGAGCAAATCTGTTATTTAGAACAAATTAGCGGTACGTGTTCCTTCCAAAATTTTTATTCCATTTTCCTCCTTTAGGGTGCAATTTCATTAATGATTTAGCCAATTCAAATGTGAGTTGTGAGTAATAGAAAAAATATCTCCACACTTTTTCTCCTGCAGCACAGGCACTTCTTTGCTTATTTCACATCAGATTAGGTTTTTTTCAGGGCTAGCTACCTCAAGCCATTTCCTCAATGTAACTATTTAAGTAACCAATCATTTAAGAAAACACAGTTGTATTTACATCTAACCTGTTCCTGGGGAGCAATCCCGTCTATGCTGACTTTTTTAGTCCCTACTTTTGCAATTTTCATCAACTTTTCCTTAGGCTCTAACATTTGAAATTGTATTGTCATTAAGCCTGGTGCATTCAGCATAAATGTCTATTTTGATTTTATGAAAAGGTTGATTTCCATTAAAATAGCCTTAAAGACTTTTAGTGACAAAGGAACAGCTTTCAACTTCAGTAAATTCTGCTGAATTTCTGGTCTTTCTCTGTTTTAACCTCAAAGCAGTACTTTTTGCCTATGGTAATCAAAATTTTATTCTCATATTATGCAATCCTACCTATGCCTTTAACATTATATTGTTCAGCTTTTAGCTGCTCTCACAGCACTACGGTTTTCTTCGTTTTATGAGTATCTCAAAACTCTACAAAGTTTTTTTCTGTTTCTTTTGTTTTTCTCTTCACCAGAGAATGACCAAATCAGTCTTGGTCACTCTTGTGATTTTTGCATTATCCTTGTTTTAGAGAGTCCATTGCTGACCTAAGGCCACACGACTCTGCCTGTTTTATTTAACAGTGTCATCTTTATTTAATAAGGTGTTATACTCTGTCCAGACTCATGTGATGATTTTCCAGTTCAGGTACACAGTTAATTATGACTGAATACGAATAGGAATTGAGTATCCTCGCTGTCTTCTGTGTCTTTGAAATTGCATTGTCTCTTCAAGGCACATTGACGCTCTAACTTTCTTTTCTATTTTGGTTTTGAGATTTTTTTTAAAAAAATATGTGGCTAAATGACAATGGTCTTGGTCTTTCTGTATGTTTTCTGGTCTTTCCACTTGCAT
This sequence comes from Cnemophilus loriae, assembly GCA_013397755.1. Taxonomy (NCBI): domain Eukaryota; kingdom Metazoa; phylum Chordata; class Aves; order Passeriformes; family Corvidae; genus Cnemophilus; species Cnemophilus loriae. The sequence continues at coordinate 135,300 of VZTF01004666.1, forward strand.
TTAAAAATGCCTCATCTGAGAATGTCATTCACTATACTTAATTTCTTCGTTGTCCTTGATCCATCTTGCTTTATTTTGCTAATATGAGCCTCTGTAACATGAAATTTATTTCTTTTCCTTTTCTTAATTTTTACTGAAAGCTGTGGTTTACAATTCTTTTTCTACTTAATGAGTCTTGTTTTGAACCGCAGGAGATCCTCTAGTGAACCACTGGTCTCGACACAATTCAGTCCATTAATGGAATGCTCACTCAAAGTCTTTCATGAACTATCAGAGAAAGAAATCTGCAAAAGACACCATCGCAAGAACTGCACTCCAAATCATGCCAATGAAATCTCGGCTTTTCCTGGCGGGTTCACCCCTCCTAAGAGTTAAAGTTTGCTGAAATTCCTATCTGCTCCCAGCTTGGGAGCAGAAGTGCCACTTGTGGGGATTTATTCATATAGTCTGAGAGGCAGCAAAACATATAGCTGGTAAACAGCGGGCAAACAGCTGGCTAAAAAAACCCAGCACATCTATCCATTTAGCAGCTTGAATTCAGATTTTTGGCCACAACCTCCTTTGTATTCAATATGTATTCACACATTATACTACACATTTGCTAACTGGCTACGGCTCTTAGGTAGACATTTTGCATGTATGCATAGTAATTACTGTGCTACAGGCATGTTTATTTGTTCATGTGAAGATTCTAGTCTCTGTGCGAAACCATTCCAGATTATTCATATAATCAGTGATAGTTGCGATGTATTCTAGTTTGAGTGCCAAAACATGTCTTGCTTTTCCTTTTAGCCTGGCAGCATCAGCATTGCCTAGTATTATTCAGGACAAGTACAGAACCTCAGTTGAAGCCTTTTCAAATACAATAAAACTTTAAAAACATAGTAAGTTGCAAAAGAAAACCGAAGTTTTCAGATTTCATGTTCATAACTGGGGCAATTGTCATTTGAAGAGATGTGAGGGAGCCTGAACTGAGCACTTAATTTCTCCTTTGTCTAGAGTCCAAAGAACTCTTATAATACTCGTTTCTCTTAGACATTCAAATCTTCATGAAGATTAAAATAAAACTCAACCTGTTATTAGACGAGAGTAGCTTGTTTTTGAAATTGCCTTCTTTCAAAAAAAAGGAAACACTGAAATATATATATTTTTAATTTCTTCATAACCATAAAATTATGAAAGCTTAATAATTAATTTACACCAAAACCTGATTTGTGTAGCATATTCTTATAAAAAATGTTGACAGAATTTATGTAACAAAATTTCCAACAAAGAAATTCAAGATACAGCATGGTATATGCCATGGAGATGACACATAACTGAGACAGTTTGAAAAAAGTTTTAATTCAAACACTTTTGTCACAAAGTAAGGAAGATATTATTAAATTATCAGAGATTTTTGCTTTGGCTACCCCAGGTGGTTCATTTTTTGCATACATGGGGGACTGTGGGTTATGACTGTGGGTTACCTCATACATGCTCATATCTCAAACATGTTCAGCTTAAATATTTGGTTTATGGCATGGGAATGGAAAGCTACAATCATAATTTAGACTACAAACAGGTAGATATTTTAAGGTTTTTTTTTAACTTCTAGCTGTTAGGGAAAAAAAGAAACTTTGGACTAAAATTTTTTTACTTAATGTGACCAAGAAGCAGAAAATGTACAATTCAAAATACTTATGTCTTAAGGATAAAATGATTCATTCTCCAAAAATATAAACCATTGTGTTTAACAGGTCTAAATTAAGCTAAGAGTTTGGAGAATAACAGAGGAATATTATCATTTCTTGAAAGAATGTATAATAATGTAGACTATGGGAAAAGTGTAGTGCATGGAAAGGGAGGTTTTTTTATTTTTAATGAGTAGTCAGTGTGTGCAGAGATCCACAGCAAAATTTACTTTTCTGATAAAAAAAACTGTATTCTTTGTTTCCAAGCATCCTCTCTATGTCTATTTTTACCTGCATTGCACAACAATGATACTCTTAATTCCCCTGGGACCGGCTACCACCTGTGTCTTGCTGCTGATTCTTAAAAACCTTTCTAAATTATGTTCTCTTTTTTTCTCACAAAGTAAAATCACACTTTTTGTCTTCACTCCATCAAAAAAATAAGCATAATATTTCAACCTAAGAAAATGATTGAGTTTTCTCAATAGGGGAAAACCATTGTCATTTCACCTCTCATTGCCTGCTAAAGTACCTTTGCTACCATCCATTTATACTCACTTAGAAGCAGAATACAATTCAAATGTGGAGAATTATTTCTACTTCTTTTCCTGTGTAGGTCAGTCTTTTGAAGCCACACCTGATGTTATATAAATGTAGCTGATATATTTTAGATTCTGCCTTAATCTACATTACTGTGAAATGTAGAAAGATTTTTGAGAAACTGGCTGTATAGCACAAGCACAGCTTCAACAACAATAGGGCAAACCAAAATAAGGTGGACCGAAAGAATCTGACATCTTGGCTAAAAAGAGAACGTATTAATCAAATTATTTAGCATCTGGAGAAAAATAGATGTCTACTTCTTGTTTTCTTCGTCTTCTAGTGTCATATTTATAAGAAATAAACAGAGCCTTCAACTTTATGCAAACAAAATCCCAGGTATTCAGGTGGTATAAATTTCTACAACACTCCTGACTGTGAGTCTTTGCAGTAACACCCATTTTCTCTTAGATTATTTGAAACTATTTTAAAATGTTAGTAATCACTGAGAAGTCCCTGCTTTCAGGACGGATGTGGGGCAAGTGGGAATAATTCTGTACTGTGTCTATATACAGTAGGGAAAGTCACTGGAAAAATTATGGGATGTTGCACTGCTCTGTTCCATCCTGGTTCTCACGGATGTGTGTAACTGAGAGCTGGGGTCTGATGCAGGAACCTCTGGTAATCCCAAGCAGCCACCAAGCCCCACGCAGCCGCTCATTCACTCCCCTACCAGTGCGATCGGAGAGAGAACCGGAAGAGTAAAAGGCAGAGAACTTGTGGGCTGAGACAAAGATAGACTAATAGGGAAAGCAAAAGCCATGCACAGAAGCAAAGCAAAACAAGGAATTAATTTGCTGTTTCCCATGGGTGGGCAGGTGTTCAGCCATCTCCTGGAGAGCAGGACCCCGTCACATGTAACAGTGACTTGGCAAGACAAACACTATCCCTCCAAATGGTCCCCTTTTCCTTCTTCTCCCTCTCACTTTATATAAAGAGCATGATATCATATGATGTGGAAAATCCCTTTAGTCAGTTTGCGTCACCGGTCCCAGCTGTGTCTCCTCCCAGTCTCCCATGGACCTCCAACTTCCTTATCCGTGTGACAGTACAAAAAGCAGAAAAGGCCTTGGCTCTGTGCAAGCCCTGCTCAGCAATAACAAAAATACTTCTATATTATCAATCCTGTGTTCAGCATGACTCCAAAGCACAGCCCCTCATCAGCCATTGGGAAGAAAATTAGCTCTACTCCAACCAAAGCCAGCACAGAACCCAACAGCTTCGTCCCTACAAATGGTAACAAGGGAAGTGTGAGATCCTGTAGAAGAGTAAATTATACTTCCCCTGAACTATGAGGAAAGCTGGATTGGTTCTTTTTTTGCCTAATTCGAGTGTGTACTCCAACCACGTAACTGACTGGTGTGACGTGAGACAGGATATATGTTAGGCTGGTTGAACAAGTCTTGGTATTCAAAGAAAATGAAGTCTCATCTTTAATTTCTACCAACAGGTTCTTTAGATAAAGTTTCCCATCATCCCGCTAAGATCCTAATTTCCTCCTACTTAAGATGGTATAAGCCACTTTCTGAAGTTGTCTACCATTTTTATTTGTCTCAAAGAACAGCTTTATGATGTGGCAGTTTCCAATCTGTTGAAGACTGCAAAACTTGTGCACATTTCTGTTTTTTCCTGAAACAACATGAGCTCTCTTGAGCAGCTAATTTAGCATCTGAAAGGCTGCTTTTTTTTTATTGTTATTTCTTTCTTACCAGAAAGACTCTGCATTCTACAAGTCATTATGCCTTCAAGACAAAGAACTTGTTCTAATAGCACAGACTTTTTTAATATTAAGCTTTGTCTTGTTCTTTTTTGGAGTTTAGGAAAACAGTCAGCTATTTTTTCAAGGAACAAAAGAGGGAGAAAAAATGGGTGGGCTAAAATAATTAATCCTAGCTCAAAACATTTGAATATGTAAGAGCTCATAGAAGCCACATTTGACAAAAATAGGTACTTAGATGCTGATTCATTCAGTTAAATGGAGAACTGTCCATCAGACTGGCACTTTTTTGTGCAGCGGAATAAAAAATAACACGATGACAGGAAATTAAAGTAAAATTAGTTCGATAATAGACAGCAGAATGTTTTTCTTCTCTTAAAAAAAAACAAAAAGGAAGAAAAAAGTGACATACTGCTTAGACAAAAGATGAATATTACCAGTCTGCTTTGACAACCACCTTTAATAAAGTAACTTGAGTCTTCATCTTGTGGTATGTCATATTCTTATTTATTCGTGGCCTACTCGACAAAGAAATGACAGCAAGGTAACAAAGTAATCTAGAAGTTTAAATACTACTCCAAAGAGGACATCAGAGCATAATTGTCAAATATAGCTATGAAAACCCCATGAATATGTAACAAAAAAAAATTGATAATCTTTTGGATTTTAGAGCATCTATTTCTTAATGAAGACAAATGTTGGCATGGAGATGTTCTTTACTTAAGAATTTCTGTCTCAGAGGAATAACGATCTCAGTGCTTTTTCCTGGTGCATTCACAAAAAAAAGACAAGCCTGTGGAGCTTAGGATTCAAACCGAAACAAGTTTTACATTCAATTAAGTTTGACATTTCAAGGGTCAAAAGTGAATTTAGCTCAAGTCAAATGGAATACAGGAAAGACTTCCAATCCACGTATTAACCCTATGTGCTTTCCCTCTTCACAACTGTTGACTGGACATTCTCTGCGTCAGACACCATGGTCACTTCTTCTGGAGCTTGGAGGCGTTTTTCCCACTGGTTGGTTGGGGGCTTTTTTCCCCACTGTCACTGTTTTCCTCTTTCTTTAAGGACATAAACACAGGTGCAAATCTGTAGCTGTTGTACCAGCCAAGGTACATCAAGCACTCACCATTCAATGTGGAGAGAACATGGGATTTCCACAACAGAGGTGAGTAGAAAAAAATCCTGGTAAAGCAAAAGATAGCATGGAGTTAATAATATGTTTCTGCGATTAGTGGTTGAGAATTCTGAGAGCTCAGAATTCCAGGTAATTTCAGGCACTTGCACTTAGGGCCAGCAGCTTTATTCCAGCAGTTGAACTGATTTGACTGTCACTGCCTGGTTCCAGTTTACTGATCTTTCCATCTTTTTTTTTTTTTTTTTGACTATTGAACTGATGTAGAAGGGAAAACAGCTTTGCGCTGTCAGTTTTTCTCTTTCCTATTTTCACTGGCATTTGCTTATTCACTGGGCATTAAAATAGCACCTGGAAATATAAGGTAACAAAATGAATCACAGAATCACAGAATCACCAGGTTGGAAAAGACCTCTCAAGATCATCGAGTCCAACCCATGCCCTAACACCTCAACTAAAGCATGGCACTGAGTACCACATCCAGTCTTTTTTTAAACACATCCAGGGATGGTGATTCCACCACCTCCCCGGGCAGACAATTCCAGTATTTAACCATTCTTTCTGTGAAACACTTTTTCCTAATATCTAACCTATATTTCCCTTGGTGCAGCTTAAGACTGTGTCCTCTCGTTCTGTCAGTTGCTGCCTGGAGAAAGAGACCAACCCCGACCTGACTACAACCACCTTTCAGGAAGTTGTAGAGAGTGATGAGGTCACCTCTGAGTCTCCTTTTCTCCAGGCTAAACAACCCCAGCTCCCTCAATCATTCCTTATAGGGCTTGGGTTCCAAGCCCTTCACCAGCCTTGTTGCCCTCCTCTGGATGCGTTCAAGCACCTCAATGTCCTTCCTGAACTGAGGGGCCCAGAACTGGACACAGCACTCAAGGTGCGGCCTCACCAGTGCTGAGTACAGGGGAAGAATGACTTCCCTGGTCCTGCTGGCCACACTGTTTTTAATACTGGCCAGGATGCAGCTGGTCTTCTTGGCCATCAGGGCACACTGCTGGTTCATATTCAGTTGGCTGTCGACCAGCACCCCCAGGTCCTTTTCTGCCTGGGCATTCATATAGCTTTTCATAAAAGACCAAAACACATCATTAGGAGGTTTTTTTACCTGAAACATGGGGTAATGGTATTCTCAAGGATAAGAAAATAAGTACAACAACTAGCCTTACTCAGCTAAATATGGGGATGTTAAATGAGTCATCTGATCTCTCTTAACCTCCAGGTTGCATTGATTTAACATATCTTCCTTCCTTAATGAATGAGCATAAAATACACCACCTGCGATTCCGTAGCACTTTGACACTTTGTTCCTCTTCAGCACTCAACTCAGAGCAGTGCTGTGTCTGTTGTTTCACGAGAGAGCAGTCCAAAACCTCGTTGCCTGGTATAAATCTGCCATCAATATCCTTTCAACATGCATGGTTTACAATTGCAGTTTGCTGTGTTTAAATGTCATCTGCATTCTGTGATTGAATGAATGCCTGTACACACACACAAAAAGGAAGAAGAGATTGTATATGCCGAGAGCTTTTGTTATTGTGTTTGCGGTTTGCTTCTTTGTATGTGAATTACTGACCTTGGAGGACCAATCCTCTAGGTGATAACTCTGCATTTACAAAGTATTTAAGTGCAGTCTCCCAACAATATATTTATAATTTCCTTCTTTCTTTCACAAATATCAGGCAATACACTTTCTAAGATTTCTCTGAAGCAAAGCAGTTTTTTTAGTATTGGTTTTATCCAGTGTTCTAAAAGCAGTTAATTTCCCTCAACAGTCAGATGTGTATCTCAGTCACATATAAATCAAGATAATTGTTTTCTTGCAATTTATAACAGAAATAAGTTGGAAAACAAGACAGCAGAGAAAAAGCCAATAGATTTTTAGAAGCTCTGCCATCTGGTCTATTATAAAATGCATCTAATTATCTGGAAAATGTGTGTCTATAAGCAAAATGTATGCATATATGAATAGAGGCATTCAGAACTGAAGTCTACTTGTAAGCAACTGTGGCCAGTGCATATTAATTGTTCAGTTTTATGACATATGAAAGTCTACAACATGATAGCAAAGGCAAAAACAACCAGAAAAGACATCCTCTCTTATTTACTCCTTGCTGTTTTTAAATCACTACTCTTTTTTCTTACTATCATGGGGCATGGAATTAAAATGGAAACAAGAAAGAAGTGGCCTATTAGATAATGAGAATAATAGACAACCTACTTGGCAAAAGAAAACTGGAATATTTTGGAAGAGAAAACCTTGGAAGAAATACAACTATTGCCCGTGAATATTATAGGGAGTAAATACTGCAGAATTAATACTTAAGCAAAAAGGTAATACTGGGGCCAGAACTGATGAGTGTAAGTTGAGAAAATAGAAATTCAGCAGAGGAAGTGTTCAGCACTAGGCTGGATATGGCTCAGAGCAACCTGGTATAGTGGAAGGTGTCGCTTCCCATGGCAGGGGGGTGGAATTAGGTGATTTTCAAGATTCCTTCCAACCCAAACCATTCTAGACTTTTGTGATTCTATGATTTTATGATATCTATCCTAGAGAAGTGTAAGCTTCTGGAACAGTTTTCTAAAGGCAGTGGAAACAAAAATATAAAACTGTATTAAAACTGAAGCTTGATGCACTTAACTGGAAGGATCATATGACAGTTTTATTTTACAGCAAGTGTTTGGAGATGATGACTTAGCAAATCCCTTCAACTCTTCTGTTGTTTTTCATTATATTTTTATGCTTATGGTTTTCAACACTTTGCAGATTGCCATCTGAACCGTTCATAGATTTGCCTTTACAGACACTAAATTGATTTTTGTCATTCTAGCAGACTAAGTCTGATAATCAAGAATTTATTTCGCAACAAAGCTTTGAAAAATGCATCACAACAAATAATTTTACTTGTTTTCTTTCTCTTTAAAAAATGAAAAACTGATAATAATTTATTTTTAGTCTATTATATATCTACATTAGTTACACTCAACTGTATCTGGAGTCCTGGGAATTAATCTGACAATCTATTACACTTTACAGCCATTTCCTAGGTAACTAAAAGAGCCACATACATGCAATACAGCCATTAGAAAATTTTTCTTTTCCCTAGTGACTTCTGTTTTGTTTTTCAGCTCTTCCATATGCACTGAACTTTTTGTAATGGTAGACAGATGTGAAGTGCGTTAATGAGCTGTGAGTGAGAAAGAGAACAAGGGAGACTGAAATGTCATGGAACGTGAAAGGGACAGAGTCCAATCTGGGGGTAAAAACAGCATCTGGGAAAAACAATCAGTCAAAATTTGAATGCTTGTTGGAATTGGCTTTTATTTGCAAGAGAAAGAACTGGTAGCAAAAGTTTTTGTCGTATTTATTTAATATGTTAGTTCATTGAAATCTAGCTTTACATAGAGGGTGAGGCTCCGGAAGAGAAAACATCTTTAATTAAGATATGAAGAAACAGGCACGCCAGAAAATTAGTGTAAAACAAAGGGCAGGAACTATAATGGCAGGAGTATGGGTGACTAAGAGCATATTTTCTTGATTTAGTGTGGCTTTGCCCTTGAAAACTTTGTGTGTTTATCCATGTACTCTATAGATTTCTCTCTTTTTGGAAATATGGAAAAAATTGGACTTGTGGATTATTTGAAAAGGTTATTGATATCTTCTATTTTTTGGCTTCCATACAAAATATGAAAGTTTTTGTCTCTTTTTACCTTTGAAAAGGGTTGGTTTTTTATTCCGTTTGAAATCTGAGCTCATAATACCAGTACTGTGTAAATGGTCACTCTTTCAGTTTTGTTCCTCTACTTGAAGAATGTTGTTGGGATGACCAGTAATTTTCCAGACCTCCAATAGTAAGAGAACAGAGGGATGGCCTACTTTCTAGAGGGACAGATGGAAGAGGGTAAGTTTAACTTCAGTTTTTTGCCAAGCTGAAACAATTTCAGGGCAGAGGAGTTGGGGATATCCAGGGCAGCAATAAGGCATCACTTGTTCAAGATGACTTCCTACTGTTTGGTAGTGAAGAAGCCCATGGTTTAGAAGGAATTTCTGTGTTCCCACCCGGCAAGACTCCTTTTTGTGTTCTGAAGTTGTCTATTATACCTATTTGGGCTGGCAGGCTTTTACTGTTGGCAGCAGCAAGATGCAGATGTTCACTCTGGATATTAGCATCGATGATCATGGTCCGTTTTCCTTCTGTACATGTGCTGAAACATCAAGCAAATGACAGAAAACCAGCACATATTGTGTTTATAGGACAGTTTGCATACATGTTTTTATTGTTGTGTATTTTTATTTATGTCAAAACACACAAATGAAATACCTCTTGTGGGATTGTGAAGATCTTCACTGGCCACCCATATGGATACAGAAACATCACATTTTATCTTCGCTTCATCCTTTTTTAGAGAATGACAATGGGTTCCATCCAGGTGGCAGTGCTGAACCATATTTAACAGTTTCGTAAAGTCTGCGCATTCACGTTTACAAATTTCAAGGAAATGTCAGAATGCAACACCATCAATGAACAACATTTGAAGTGGAGGCGGCCAAAATTCCAGGTTTTTTTCACTGGGTACATGATGATAGGAGGCTTTCACTGTTACTTGTCTTAGTGTGAACAGCAATGAAGTCATATGATGTGGGAGAACGTGCAAAGCAAGATAACAACTTCCTACCTCACACAAGCCAATAATAGTTTGGGGAAGAGAGAAGAGAAAAGCTTGTTTAGAGCTGCTTCACTACTCTGCAGGAAATTACTCCAATGAAAATTGCTCCTTTTTCGATCACTTCTTTCTCTACCTTATTAAGTTGTGGCTTTGGGAAGCACTAAAACTAATTTGGAAGTCATTTTTCCCTCATTGAGAATGGGGTATCCTTGCAGGTATTTTTCAAACTTTTTTTGTATTCTGGATATGAAAAAAGAGCTATTCCATCAGATGTGTTCACTTTTCTTCAAAACACACTGAGATGACAAATGCCAGTGATTTGGTACGGCTACAGTTTTACTGAAGGATCAGAGAGCATTTTCACATCCTTGGGTTGTGTGCTCTGGACCTGACTTCTAACGCATGCCAAAATGAAATCTGGGAACACAGCATCCTTCCTAGTGCCTTGCTTTCTGCTGGAAGATCCTCTTGTCTGCAGAGCGGTGATGTGCATGACAGTGCATTCACCCTGTCACAAGAAGCAGCTGTCAGGACTGAACTTACATTGCCAAGTCCACCTAGCTGACAGATTGTAAACAGGCAATAAGTCCTGCTTGAAAGATTTAAAACTAAATCTCCCAACCATTTTTTCAGTAAGTTGAAAAGAAGAAAATGTAATGGATGAAACTAGGTAGAGAGAGCTATGAAAAGAACTGTTGTCATATGCAATTCTCACATGTCTGCTAATGGGATTGTTTTTACGGAAGAGCATGGGGGTAAAATGAAAAGGAGGTGTGCTCAGCAGAATTAGTCTCTCACACAAGACTGAGCATTGTTATCATATAATCATAAAATGGATTGGGTTGGAAGAAACATCTTCCAGAGCAATCCCCGTATGATAGGCAGAGACATCATCCAAAGATCCACCCAACCTGGCCTTGAACCCTTCCAGGGATGAAGCATCCACAGCTGTTCTGAGGAACCTGTTCTATTGTATCACCATCCTCATAGTAAAAAATACATTCCTTATGTCCAGTCTAAACCTACCTTTTTTAAACAACCATTTCCCCTTGCCCATTGCAACGGTCCCTACTGAACATTACATCTCCATCTGTCTTATAAGCCCCCTTTAAATATTGAAAGACTTCACTAAGGTCTCCCTGGAGCCTTCTCCAGGCTGAACACCAGTATCCCAGCCTTTCTTCATAGGAGATGTTCTTCAGTCACTTGATCATCTTTTGGCCTTGCTCTGGACTCGCTTCAAAAAGTCTATGGCTTTCCTCTGCTGGTGACCCCAGAACTGGATGTAGCACTCCAGGTGGGGTCTTACAAGTGCAGTGTAGAGGGGAGAATCATATAAGAGGAGATGTGAGAATTGCATATGAAGGCAGGTTTTATTGATGGAACCAAATAAACTGTTGCTGTTTTCTGAATTCACAAATAATGAGACAAATATATTGAAAAACTGGGGAAGGGGGTATTCGAGAAGATACTCTCTTTGGGAACAGGAAGAAGAACAGAATTACAAGCCTTGCATGGAATTTGCGTCAATTTAGCAATGACTTTCTTATCAGATCCTTACAGAGTTGACAGACTGTTACTAATTGAAGTGTGTGAGTTTCCAGTTTTGAATGCAAGACTAACCCAGAACGCTCATCTTTTCCGTGTGCAGGCAGTGCAATGCTGCTGGTCATGTCAATATTATACACCATATTTCTGCGCTGGCATCACATTCCTCACAGTCCGAATTCTGAAGTGGTATGGGTTAGCATTTTTATCCAGTCTGCAAGATTTCATTCCTGTTAAAACCAAGACTGAGAGGATACCATTGTGATGACATAAGCTTATTTCAAAAGTGATGAGAACTAGTCTATACTTTTCACAGCAAGTATAATGACTGACATATTTTTGCATATAGTGAAGCTGGCAGATATTGGCCTTTGCTACAGCAGACATTTTTTCCAAAATTTTACTTCTTCCTTCATGTCAGATTGCTGGTGTCACGGCATGATTTGTGGGAGCTTCTCAAATCATTTAACTGATATTTAGTTTTGGTGTTAAAGATGGTTCTATTGATCACAACAACATCTATGACTAATGGAAATTTCAGTTTTCTGGTGCAAGCCAGTGTTTTTATGCTTTCAGGAGACATAAGACTTGATACAAAAGCTATGAATAATTTTTTTCATGGGCTATGAAGCGTGGCATGAACATCCTGCATATACATTTCAAAATTCTTATCTACCTTTTAAATTAGTAAGGTTTTAAAGTGGAACAGTCCTTTAAGACACCAGTAAAATATTAATTCACACTGTAGGGAATATTTCTTCTTTGTACCACTGTATTATGAGAAGAACTATCAACAATTTATTATTTATTTTCTCTGTGATGTATTACTTGATTTTAGAGTCAAGATAACCAGCCACTTCTATAATTATTAAGATATGAATAAATTCTTTCCATTATAAAATTTAGTTTATTTCTCACTTGATTCAATATTTTCAATGCACTCCTTTAATACGGTGATTTTGGGACAAATGGCACCCCTTAAGTAACTTAGAAGACAAAAAGAGACCGTGGATATAGCACATTCAATCAACTAACAGTTTGAAATCTGTGGAATGATGAAGAGGTGGTACAAAAAAATAATCTACAAAGAAACAACACTACTGAAACCACACTATGTCTAACTATCACTGGCTTCAACCAAGCATTGAAAAACTCGGACATTCACAAAGTAGGGCTAGATTGAGCTAAGAACTATAGTTAGTTTTGTTGTGCATGACTTTCAATTGAAGCAAAAATGCAGGTTTAAGAAAGATTTCAGAGGAAGATTCTTTATGATTCCATCCTGGATTGCATAAATTGGATGAAAGCGTGTTCAGTGGTGATATTAGTTTCTATTACTGCCAGTTGGAGAATGTTTTTAGTTTTGGATTGTTTATATTTGGCTTGAATAATCATTTAAAAATTGCTGGTAAATACTGTGAAACATTCAAAGAGAATACAGGAAAAAAACCCAACTCTGGCAATATTAGAATGATTTGACACAATGAGATGACAATACAAGCTGGTTTTGTGTTTGTTATATTCGGCAGTTATTTTCCTGATAGCAAAAAGAAAAAAAAGCAGCCAGGAACTAATGCTAAACATACATTAGTGGCATGGAAGTGCATTTCTTGATTGCATTTTAAACACAATAGGCTAACTAGTAAGACATCTTTTTTATCACAATAAACCTGGCAAAGATATTCATCAAATCGTAGCCCTTGCCATATTTCAGTTAAGCATATTTTCATACCTCATGCTCTCTTAGCATGCCTTTGACTGGTGTTGACAAGTGACTAACTAACAAACTGAAACTGGAGGTGTTTATGTGTGCACAAATAGAAAAGAAAAAAAACAAATAACAACTGAAATTAAAATTAAAGCAACAACAACCAAAACCCAAACAAGTTTGAACTAAAAATTGCCTACCAGAAAAGGAGTTCATGTAAGACTTGCTAAAAACAATAAACAATGGTTTTGATCCCTTTCGGTCTTCCATATGTTTCTTTGCTTTAAAGCATTTTCTCTCTTGCTTGTGAGACTGAAATTAATTCAGTGGTCAAATTGATTTTATTAGTTAACATAAGATAACCTAGAACAAATTATGCCATTTGCTTGCCTACCTTGTGTACCTTTTGCAGATTGCTACCCAGTAGTGTTAGTGATGTAATTCTAGATAATTCATCTTCCATTTCAGAGCTGATGACGTTACTCACATTTGTCATGAGACTAAAGATCGTGCCTAAGTGTAACTATAAAACTGTCACCTCAGGTGGCTCATATTTTTGTCCAAACCCTTGTATTACTGAATCAATTTATAAATGGGACTTTTATCTTGCAATCACATAGCTGTATTTCGAATAACAGTTGCTTTAAAATCTTACGTCACTATCAAAAATAGAAGAGTTAGTAGCATTTTATGAACTTCTACATTTCTTTCTTGTTGAAGTTGAATTTTTTTATTTATTATGTTTTGAGGAAAGACAGTATCTTAAGAAACCACGTATTCTGAACAGAATTTGGCAAATATGTTGAGCCAAACCATAATACTGGAAGTATTTTACATCCTATAATACCTTCTGGTCAGTACTTCCTGTATTGCCCGTCTCCCAAGGAAATCCCCGAAGCAGACTATTCCTTTACTGGGAGGAAGGTGTCAGAAAATACCCCTCAGTCTACTGAAAGAGGATAAGACCATCATGAGAAGGAGGAAGCTGCTTATTGTACCTAAGGTGTCACTTCTTAACAGGAATTGTTTCCTAGTATGAGCTGTTTGTAACGAAAGAAAACCTAGGTGAAATACTGTGAATTAAATTAAAGACACAAGGTCAAATTTGTGGTGGTAAAAGAGTTTCTGCTGTGAGATCTGAAGGAGTGTTACTTTATGAATAGTTTCTTTGCAATTTATTTCTTTTTATTTCTCAGTATTAGCCTTCTACCCACAAAACTGAGATAACTGTAGCCTGAAGAAAAAATGTAGCTAAGACAAATTCTAAAGTGATTTGGGATTAATAATCTTCTCTTATGTGTAATGCTTCATTCCTGTAAAATTTGTGCTCTGCTGGTATCTGAAAGCTTGTTACAAAGCTGTTATTTTTCCACTGTTGATCAGACTTTGCTCGGAGCAGCTTGAATAGTAACCTAAAATGAAATCAAACTGAAAACTCAGCAAATCACTGTTCTGCCATTATGTTATACCTTCCTTAAATATATTTCAGAAACTATAGATTTTGTGTCTAAAAATTCTGTAAACAAGAAGTGATTGATGCCACGTGATAAACACTACTGTGAATTTTACTCAGTCCTGCTGAGAATGTGTTGAAATCAATAGATTACTCCCACAAAAAAAGGTCTTCAAAAGAAGTATTAAGAAAGAGCCAAAGGGTGTTTGATGTTTTAGAATCTGTAAGTAGATAAACAATCAAATGGCTAAGGAATATACCCAGAAAAGATTGGAAATGGGCCCTAAGAGAACAGTTCTCAGCTCCAGGGTGAAGAAGTGTTCAAGGTGCATCTATAAAATCAGTTGCAGCCTCAGAAAGAGAGATGTAAGAAGTGCAAACCACAGATCCCCCCAACTAGTGGTTCCACAGAGAAACTGAGATAAAAAGCCTAGGTTTGGCTTTAGAATGACAAAATTTGGTTGCTTTCACAACCTGAGCAAAGATCTTTTCAGTCATCTGTCAACTGGACAATTGGATCATCAAGAGACACCTGTCCCTGGTATCTCTCCACCTTTTACATGTACATGTACTAAGCTGTTCCTAAGACAAGAGAAGGCAGAATGGGGAAGCAATAACCTCCCCAGACTAGGAACTTCAGAGATGGTGCACAAAATTGTTGCTGCAAATAGTAATGTATTCAAGAAATAAAAAGGAAAAATAATTTTAAAAAAATGTGAGAAATTCTTCTGCTGTGGAGAAGAACATTTGCTATGAAAATTAATTTAAGAGCGTCTTTTAAATAATACTGAAAATACTGCATTTTTTTAGCTGTTTGTCACCAAAAGTGTGTTCTGATAAATGAGGTATTGGTATCTCTTTTGAGAATACTTTTGATAAAACTGGAAAAATTAAGAATACTTGCAATGCTTCAAAAGCAAAATAAAGAAGTTATTCTGAAATTTTTCACTTGCAGAAAATACAATAAAATTTTTTGAAGCTAGAATAGACATCCAGTAGTAAGGACTACTCATCTTTCAAGAGGTTACCAAAATATATATTGTATTTTCTGATGATGATTAATATTCAAAGCAACAGAAATCACATGAGATCAAATCAACTATATAAGTAAGATATTAATTTTCAGCAATTTTTGTTAGATTTTGTTGTCCAGTTATTATCACCAAGTCC
Organism: Cnemophilus loriae; assembly: GCA_013397755.1. Lineage (NCBI taxonomy): Eukaryota > Metazoa > Chordata > Aves > Passeriformes > Corvidae > Cnemophilus > Cnemophilus loriae. The sequence continues at coordinate 150,978 of VZTF01004666.1, forward strand.
TCTGAATGGCTTATATGCACTAAAATCTTAGGTATGGATTCTTTTCCATTCTTATTAAGTACCCAAATGTCATGTCCTTTGCAGTATGGTGAGTCAGTTTGTGTCATTCATGCAGACATTACAGCTCACTTTGTGGTATTTTTAATGATCAATCATATTATGTTTTGGCAGCTGAGTTGAGCATTGTGTTGCCTCGTCTCATTAGCCGCGGGAGGTCGGCGAGTGTTTCTGAGTTCAGAGGTTCAGGGAATGCCTCAACCTCATCCCAGCTCCATCTTGAGGAATTTCTCCAAATATATGCTGTAATGCTTTCTGGCACACATAAGATGACTAGGTTTCCATACAGAAAAGAACATCTGGTCCATAATCTAGACATGTAAGGACACTGATCACAAAGTTCACATATAAGGCACTTATATGAAATCATGAAAAAATCACTATGTTACACTCCTTTAGAGACACTTTATAGACAAAAAATAGTACTTCCCTAAATTCACTGTCAAAATCTGAAAGAACTAAATTTAGGTAAAGTTAACATAAAAACTTTGGAATTTTATTCTAGTAGCCACTTTCCATCACTATTTCAGTGAGATGTCAAATATTGCCTAATATGTTTCCTCCTGACCAAAATTCTTAGTAACTCTTAAAATTAATTTCCTTTACCTTGGATAAGGAGGTAAGCTATAGAAATGTTATGACTTTTTAAATAGTTAGAAATTCATGTAAGTTTGTTGATTATTTGAATAAAAATCTCTTAGTTGCAGATCTTTCAATATAAAATATTTTCAATGGTATCCATCTGCTGACTTTCTATCTCAGTATTCTTTCTCAAGCATGTCTACCCTGTTGACATTCAGCTGTTATTCTCTAATTTTCTCAGGTCCAAAATAAAATATGTTTATTTGAATACTGTATTGCCAGAAAAAACGGGAAACTAATATTTTTTTATCACTGCCTTCACCAACACTTGCGTCAAAAACACATTCATTATTATCAGTTTTGTTTTTTAATGCCTCCTGTGAAATTATATCTGATAGGAGCAAAATACTTTTAATATAATAGTTTTTCCTGTAAATCCAGCTAAGTTGTATCAACTGAAAAGTCTTCTTGAGTAAAAGCTTATCTGTGACATAAGGTACTGTATTAAAACAGTCTAGAAGGAAAGTAATCTATACTTATGGAGTTGGGCATAAACACATTACTTTATAAACCTCACAGTATCTGCAGCTGAGAATGAAAATAAGAGACTTACCAGCAAGTTTCTCAAAAGGGAAAAACCATTGTCATTTCACCTCTCATTGCCTGCTAAAGTACCTTTGCTACCATCCATTTATACTCACTTAGAAGCAGAATACAATTCAAATGTGGGGAATCCTTTCTATTTCTTTTCCTGCGTAGGTGACTCTTTGGAAGCCACTTATTTTAAAAAAGTAACTTAAAAATTTAAAGTTTAAAAAGTTACTTTAAAGCCAGCAAGACTTACTTTACTACCATTTAAAATAATTGCTAGTCTACTTCAGCTTTACTCTCAACAGTGTAAATTTTGGTTAATCATGAAAATTTTGGTAGTTAAGATTGGAGCGTGTTTCTGAAGTCATTTCTCCTTATCGCTGTAGTTGTCATTCATGTTAGAAATTATTACTGTACAACTGTGTACCTGAGGTTCAAAAAATATACCTGGTGCATTAAAAATGTACGAGAAGGATTATTGATTGGTGCCTTCTTTAAACTTGCAAAAAATTAGGCCACTTTTATGTCCTTTTGTTCATACTGAAATCAAGCAAACCCTTAGAAGAGTGAAGCATAGTTATTGTAATATTATTGGACTCTGGACCTTCATAATAGAATCTGACCATTTATTTTATGATGGTTAGCTTTTTTAAGCTGTGCAGTCTTTCTGCAAATTATAAAAAAAAAATTTGGAGTTCTTACAAACTAATCTGTCATTTGATTTATTATGAGATAATTTAGTTCGTGTCTCTACCAGCAGAGCAATCGGCTCCATGGTGGCTATATCCAGAAGTGAAAATTCAGGAAAATGCAATGAAATTCTGTTGTGCGGAGTTTATTGGCCTGGACACAGAATCCTGTAAGCTATATTATTTCCCAATGTGTTCTGGCACATTCCCCAGTGCTACACTCTGTTATAAGCATTTAGCAAATCACTTTAGCTGTAGCTTGAATACTTCTGCAGCGCTGTTCAATATCAACATCACCTGACTGAATTATATGTACACTCTTTATAAAGTCTTAATTATGAATATAAAATATCCAAAGGTTGTTGAGGTAAGATAATGGCTTGAAGGAAAATTTTCCAAAACAGAAATGGTGTCATAAAAATGAGAAAAGTACTAGAAGATGGTGACATTAACGACATCACAAAGGCCATCATTAAGGAAGAAAAAAAGTTGAGATTACATTTATTTCCTTTGATATTATTTCTTACTGGCATCATTTATACCAGTAAGATTTGTTAATATATTCTGGGTAAGTGAATCCAGATGGAATATGAAAACGAAGAAAGTGGATTCAGTTCCCATATTAGCGAATTTCTGCACTTGACCTATTTCTCATAAAAACAAGAGTAAGCAAAGAAAAGTTTGAAATGTAGCTCACTCGAGGCAAAAACTCAAGAGTGTTAAACTGAAGGCATGCAGTACAAGAGATTATTAAAGGATATTCAAAGATTCAGCAGAAAGTAAGTCACAGCAATTTCTACTGATTCTCAGAATACTTGTATTCTATTTCACATTAATCAAGGTTTTCCTTAAAAACATGAAAAATAATAAGTTTTAATCTTGTTCACAGTAAGACTTACAAAGAGAAATTTACAAAATTCATCATTTAACATTAATAGAATTGCTTACCCTTTCCATAATACCTGTAGACTACTAGTGGAAATAGAAGTAGATGTAAAAAGTCATAACCCAGATATGCGAATTTTATGTCTGTCCTATTACTGTGTTTAAACAGTGGTGGAATACAAGATGTAGGCTCACATTTATGATGTATTTAATGTACTCATAAAGTTCCCATGTATTTATTTGTACATGCTGTAGTCCATAGAGTGTGCACAGGAATGCAACATAACTGAACAATTTTTCATTTCTGGCTTAGAAAAGCTGAATTCTTGATTTGTCCTCCTTTCCCATGGGTGCTTCAGAAAATTCTCTATTTTCTTTTTATTTTTTTTACTGACTGCACCTGGTAATCTGTACACGTAATAACAAGAAGTAGCTAATAAGAAAAGCTTCATAAACTGACAAACAACAAATTTAATACTGGCAGCTGAACCCAGCTTCATTTTGGCATATCCTTGGTAGCAAGCCCTGGCGATCTGCAACAGTCAAACAGCAATAATTTTATATATATGACTGTGAAAGGAAGAAAAAGACCACAAAAACATCAACCACCCCCACCAAAACAAACATCAAACAACAAAAACCCCAAATGCACAATAAGATCCTATTTGCATAATTTAATTACCGAAAAAAAAATATGTCTCTACTGCTGATATTATTAATGTATAAGCATTTGAATGAACAAAACAATCCTTCTTGAAAATATTGTTATAGTGTGGTAAAAAGAAGAAATAGAATTTCTCCTCTGACTTGATAAAAATATTAATAGATAATTTCTCCCTCTAGTCATAATATTCTAATTGGAATTATCTTTATCTCATTTTTACTGCTCTTCATATTCATTGAGTGGAGATGAAATCAAAAACACAAGTACTGAAACAGAACCAGTTGTTAGCAGGCTGCTTTTCTTGCACGAAGAAATTGGAGGTGCAAGTAGGCTCATCTTATTTTCAGACCAGTTATTTAAAATGGGACTGTTTTGTACTCACATGATCAAAAATGATTTCACAAAATGCGATTTTACCAAATATTACAAAATCAGAGACAAATTTCAGAACAACCTCTTACCTCCTGAAATTAATTTTAGAAGGATTTCATCTGTGACCAAAGACAGAAATAGATTCAGTCATCAGAAAGCTCTGAAATGGAAAAATATATTTCTGTTTCAAACATATTATTTTGTTCTAAGCTACATGTCCCTTATTGTTATATTGATCCCAGAACTGCATCGGTAGGTGAACTTCAGTCTCTTCTGCATAATGCATTTAACATTTGAAATAATTTTTACAGAGTTCACATTTCATTCACATTGAAGAATCTGAATTTGGATTATCACAGCTTACTATAGGGAACCTAATACGATATTATCCCTTTAAAGTAGTATGTAGTACTACATAAAAATGGATACTCTGTAGGAATAAGTGAGTTGATTTGAAAACAGACATTTGCCCTGAAATATAAATTATGAAACTATTAATTATGAGTATAAAGATACTCCGCTCTGGGAAGATAAGGTATATCCAAGTATTATTTTCAATATAATGAAACAAACAAAAGCAAATTCCCAGACCCATTCAGAAAATGAAATCAGTAATATAAATTAATAGAGGTTATTAGGAGAGGAATTATTTTAAAAAATGATTTGGAGTGAAAGAATTATTCCCCACTTAAAAGAAAAAAACCATTTTGACACATGTGAGATTCCTCTATCTTGGCTTAAAATATTTGCTACAGCTACCTGGAGTTTTGCCCCCCTTTTTAGCACTGCAGAAATGAAACTGCATTGACAACACTGAAAGATTTTAATGGAGGCAAATAACTTGATTGGTATCTGATAAGCTTGGTATTAGTATGGGCTTATTGCTTTTAAAAACATCGATCTGTGAAGATGCAAAATCCTGCACCAGGCATGTAGTGCACATTCTGTCAACGTTTGTCCATGACTTGGGGAGCTGACATCTTTGAATATGTAAATTGTCCATGACTTAGGGAGCTGATATCTTTAAATACATAAATTCAGACCAAGAAAATTAATAAAATTTGTCTGTAACTTTTTCTTTGGTTAGCTAGAGCACTATCCAGTCTACAGACTCCCTCGCATACATCTTAGCAGCATGTGCACGAAAGAGATTGGGCAGCGTTCACTCCAAACAGACATTCTTGATTACATGATGTCAACTAGTCACCAAACAGAGAAAGAAGAGATTCAGATTCCACTGATGTAATCAGTTATTTAAGAACTACTAAGATGCGGGAAGTGGTTCCTGCAAAGAACCCCACCAAAGTGAAGCAACTTGCATTCTGATGAAGAGGGTGGTTTTCTATTCTGGAGGAAACAGAAGGATTTAGAGTGAAATATGAAACTGATCTAAATCCTAAGCCTTTAAAGCAAAAATATTTCACAAAGAGCATGAGGCATACACAAGACCCATAACTCCAACTACTGCAATTTCAGGATAATGATACTAAATCAGCTCAGTGAAGGAAAGAAAGATCTTTCAGTAAGTAATTTAAATAATTACTCATGGTTTCTTCTTTGATTTTTTGATTGCTTGTGACAGCACACTTTTGTTTCTTATTAATACTTGCTAGTATTTTTATTTCTCATTTTAAAGTGAGCAAGTATGACTGCTTATTTGATAATCTGATATTATTTAAAAAGAATGGTCTTGAGAAATTTTAGCAATAGTCCATTCCCCTTGAGCACACATATATGCTGTATATATGTGTATATATTTGCAGCATATAAAGCATTGCATTTAAAACTAACAAAATGTACTTTCGTTTGAAGAACTTGCACATAGGGAAATGCCACAAGGGACTGAACGGTAGGGAGGAAGGATACTTTATGGAGACCTTGAGTGCCAATATCAGGCTGCCCAAGATGCAGCAATGGACTGGACCATGTTTGAAATGTATGGGACATGGTGGGGGAGAGGAAAAGGTGAGTGTCAGCATCAGAGCTGCAGCTGATTTATCTGAATACTCTGGCTGCAACAAAGTGAGTGAGTTTCACTGAACTCCTTTTCTCACACGCAGTACCTAGCTTCCCTAATTCTCAAAAAATATGACATGCTTGCTAAAGAAACCTGGAAAAAATATTACACTTCATGAGAGAAAAGTTTTATTTCTTCTTAGGATTCAAGCGTACCTCTTCTAGAGTTTAATTATAATAAATAAACCCAGGTAGCATGATACCATAATGTCTGCATGAAAATTACTAGAAAAGAGTATTAATTTTATTGCATTAGAATGATTATCATAATAGTATATTAGTATAATTCAATAATTCATTGCATTCGACTACTACTTTTTCACTAAGTATCTCCCTGTTTGGACACTCTTGTCTGAATAAATGGAGTACTGTATGTTGAAAAATATCACCAGTTGAATATTATTTGAAGTGTTCTACAGAAATATATAACCCTAACCCAAAGTATGGTAGAAAGCTTACTGCATGAACTAAAAGAAAGACATTTACAAATAATTTTGAATATATATTAATAATTTTTTACTATCGAAATTAATTTTACATCGCTTTCACCTGACGTATCTGTTCTGGAAATTTCTCACATTTGACTGAAGACTACATCATAGTTCCTACTCAAAAATATCTAAATTCTAATTCTGAGTTTTGAAACTAAGCAAACTTCTCAATTGTTTTCAGAAATGTCCGTGATGCATTGGTACATTCCTCACATAGACTCTATTGACCAAAATATTTACTCATTAAGCACATGGAAGCATAGAGAAATTAATTAATACTCAAAGCACTTGAGTATGATTCCTAAAAGTGTGCATAGCTTTATTAAAACTGCTGCCAGGTGTCTAAGTGTTCACTTTAGTTGCAGGTAGATGGATAAGGAGATATTCAGAAATGACAAAATAAAACTTCCTAAAATATCATAACAGTAATTTATATATAATTTTGACCACTGCTGGAAATTGTTAAGTTGCTTGAGAAATCCAGGAAGATTACAAAACTGTTTATTTTCTTTGTTTAATGCTTCATGGAACTAATTTAGAAGTGTTGCTGATTTGTGAAGTGTCTTTTTGTATCCATTTTGCTAAAAACGAAAATAAGTTCAATGCATATTCATCAGAAAACGCTTTTTGAAAGCCATTAAATCTCAGAGAGAGGATTTAAAAATATCCTTAAATTATGTAATCAAAGCAAAAAGTTATTAATTAAACTGTTGGTCATAGATACGAGAATCAGCCTGCAAAGTGTTGGAAAAAAGAAAATAAAAAAAAAGACAACAGTGACAAAGGATAGAGGAGATGTTCAAAAACTTTCGGGTGGTAAAGGCAGGAAAATGAGACCTTCAGAGGAAGACCTGTTTCTTTTAGGGAGTGTTTAGGACTGAAGAGTATAACTACTGTTAGTAAAACTTGTAGCTCCAAATGCAGGAACAAGGTTTCTAAATCAGAGTTCTGAGCTTGTGTCTCAGATCCCCATAGCTGATCAGGAAATGGCAGAGAGAAAATATTACTGTTTTTGTACCAGTCTTAATGCTGCTTGCTAAGAATTTTAGCGTGTTTTGAAACCTATTTAGGAGTTATCTGTTTATGAATGTGTGGGGGTTTTGCTTATAATTATTTCTCCCCACTGGACGTTCATTAAACTTCCTAAGAGAAAGAATCCTGAGTCAAGAGTGTCCACCTGGATAAGCAACTGATGACCAAAAAGCTATTGAAAGAGTGGGTGATTCTAGAGAAAAGAGCACCTGATTTATGTAGTCTGATCTCCGGTGAATGTGCTGAACAGAAGACACCTTGTTTCTTGGTGGGTTTCTAGTGATATCTGCATGCAAGTAAGGGTATATTAGAACACAGTAACTTAAAATCCACAAGACTCAATAGGTTAAACTGGAGTGTTGAACACACGTACTTTTATCTCTGTTTAGCAAGAAAGTCGAACAAATAATGCAAAGCGTTTTCTGGTAGGTGTCAGGTTAGGGATTTTGTGCCACCACAGAAAAAATAAATTTGGAAATGGAATAACACAAAGGTGCTATGAATAAAGTTAAACCTCCTAAAATCTGTCACTGTGTTGAGAAAACTTGTCTTTTCTAACTATTTAACCTTTATTTGAAATAAGGCCATGATGTCTTAAACATTATCTCCAAAGTGCTGAATTATGCCCTTTACAAGTGGAATAGATTAGAAGTAGTTTAAGAAGTTGTGTTGACTGTGTGTGACTCAACTGTGTGTAACATCTTGGTAATTCCCAGATGAGTTAAGTTAGTGACGTTGACTAATATATTTCATTTTGGGCCTCATTTGTTTTTCCGTTTTTTTCTCTCTATTCTCTATTAGGTGTGTGCAAGCTGCAACATGATGTGCAGACTTAAAGCAGCGCTTTATTATTTGGCATCAACAAATGATATGTTAGATATAATTTAATTGTAATTCATTACAAGATAATGAGAAAGCAAGATGTAGTGTAATAAACCATTTAAAGGGTTTTAAGGTATGTCACCAATGCTCACTGAAGGTCAGAACCAAGACATGCAGCAACATCAGTTGTATGTTAGAGTAAAAGATAATTATGTTTTAACATTGTAATGTACTATTAGCTATGTGACCACTGTTACTAAATATCTTATTGTCTGCTAAATTGGCACTATTACCCCCATGTGATCTACTCGGATATATTTGTTACAAGAAAAGGAAAATAGAATGAAATGTTTTAAGTATATGAGTAATCATGAACCCCGTAATGAAACCCTTATGGACTTTTAACTCATGAACTTTGAGGAATAAATATATGTTTTAGCAACTTGATAAATGCTCATGAATATTTTCTGAAGAGTATCTGAGCATTTATTTGTGATTTATTGAAAGTATACTGAAAGAAAAAAATGTTCTAGCATTATGAATCAAAGAGTGTTTTCTTTTATCAAAACCCCAAAAGAAAGTAGAGTATGAGTAAAATTTTCAGTTTGCTTTGCTTTGGTTTGCATTTTAATGTAGGTAGTTCTGTCTGTGCTGGAATGCCATGTGCAACTAAAATTGAAAAATATAACTATTCTAAATGTTTTTCTTAAATAAATGCTATCAGCAATAGAATACAAGATCAAGGTATTTCAAACAGATGCAGTGTATGAATTTTTCAAATTCCAAAGTGAAAAAGTCTGGCTTTTTTACCTATCTTAGAGGTAGGAAAAGAAAAAAATAAATTGGAAGGATATACAAATTCCAGACCAATAGCTCTGATTCTTCCTCAAACCTTCAGAAGTTCACCTGAAGCATTTTTCAGAAAAACACTTTTTAAGTTGATGTAAAAGGGTGCAATGCTCAAAGACAAAAAGTTTTTCTCAAAAACTTTGAAAGACTACTTTTTTTTTTTGCTCGGTTCTGTTTATATCATTGCAGCACATTTGGGGAATAGGAAAATGACCACTTACACAGACTATGTGAGTATAAAGTTGAATGCACTTATCTTTGTACAGACACCACTTCAATAAGTGTACAAGGAAGGAAAAAAGAATGAAAATAGAAATACTTCTAATCTCCTAAAACTTGCGGCATGAATTCAAGCTGTTGCCTTGCTGATTGAAATTTTATCTGAAGTTTTTTCAGACATTGCTGAAGCTTTCATCAGGCAGTAGTGTTTGAATTCAAATTCTTTATGAATAAATGCTCTGGATTTTTATGCATTTTAACACAGCATTCATTTTTTCAGAGCTCTTATAGGCTCTCTTTTTTATTTCTATACCTACTAAACAGTCTGTTCCTGTTTTATCTTGAAGGTTTTCTTTTCCTCTAAAGGAGCATTGCATTTGTACCTTGAAATTGTAATTTAGCTTGTTTATTTTTTTCTACCTGCTACTGCTGATCAGACAATTGTATGCTTCAAATTAATGTACAGTTGCTCCATGGACAACACAGATTACCTGAACCTCTGGGCTTGCAACAGCTTTTAAAATAAGCAGTACTTCAATCCTATGTACAGGAAACTTTTGAGAAGACATTGTATTCAAACAGTTGGTGACCCTGGGCCAGACACGTCTGCTCTACTGGGGCTAGAAAGATCACATGTTGGCATGAGCAGCTGCTGTAAGGAAATGCATTGAAGTGCCTTGTTTCATCCTGCACTGTACACTGCTGGATGTTATGATGGTGATAGCATTCCACCCTGTTAAAAGAAGATAGATAGTTTGGGGTTTTATCCAAGATGACATGGGAAGGTATGGGAAGGAGGCTGAACCTCTGCATGGATGGGATCTGTGCAGCACGTGATGGGGAAATCCATCAGACCTGTTCGATGCTGCACAGAAGATGGGTTTGTATCATCCACGGAGGCATAATTTCCTTCTTGTCTATATTCCTCTTTTTATTCTATCTTTATGCCATTTGTTTTCAGTTCTCCCCTACTCTGATTCAAAATAGCCCTGCACAACACCCCGCTCTCCTTTCCCTGTGCCGCCTTGTAGAACACTATGTGCCTGACAGGAAAATGCAGTCATTACCATTTTCTGCAAACTACAAGCCAGAATATTATGCAGCACTTTCTGGTTTAAAATTATCCCAAAGGAGTATAAATAAGTTAGTTCTCTCATTGATGTCATGTTCAATTATTGTTCTCAAAGATTAATTGAGAGGCTTAAATGAAATTCTCCGTTGGCTTCAAATGCTAATACTTGAAAAAAATCCCACAAAACCTTAAAAACCAAACAGATAAAACCTCCAAAGCCCTGCAGTAGGGAACTATTGCTGGTTTAGTTTGATCAACTTACTTTTTCTTTATCTTTTCAGAAGTGTTTTTTTTTTCTATTCTTTTGTTTACCTTGCTCTTCTTCTTCATTTATTTGTAGCTGCAACAAATGAAAGTGAGTTTATCTTTTCTAGGGCATTACTAGCAACCTAAGGAATTATTAAAAAACACAAAAGAAATTTATTTGGTTACTCTTTTTTTAGCCATAATGAGAAGAATCTGAGTTGAAATTTGAATCAGAAAATCTTCAGGGGCTTTTTTGCAGTTATTCAGAGTTCTTTCAACAAAGGGTTTAAGTAGAAACACTTAGGTAATACGGAGTGTAAAATTTTTTGTTTTATTCTTCTTTGTGTCTGAATTTCTGAAACCTGTTGGGGATTTTATACAAAACCGTAAAGTACTTTAAGAATGTAGGTAGTCAAGTACTAGAATTGAGGGCAAAGGTGCTGGAAATCAATGCAGGTCTGAATGATTTTTTTCTTTCCCATGTTTTCCCCCCTTTAGCCTGAAAGCTAACTATGAGGTTTCCATTTTCATATAATCATTACATTAGAATACATTTTTATCTTCCCTCAGAAAAAAAATTAACACAGAAAACAACATGCTTTTCAGACAAAAACACAAAATCTTTTTTAAAAGTAATGAAGACTGAAAGGCTGCCAACTCTGTGTTGTGCCATCCCATCTAACATTTCAAATTTTCCATGCATAAAGCATCACAAAAATATTGGAAAAGGTACTGTCATGAGAGGGAAGAGTGAGAAGGAAGTGTTGCCTCTTCTTACACACACTAAGGATTTTTATGGATCCTTAAAGATATTTGCACACTCTCTCCCTCTCTCCTTCTACCTCAGTAAGTGTTCAAATTATTCTTTTCAGCACAGAACTTCAGCTGCATGAACCAAAATGACCTACATGATTATTTTACATATAGTTGGCTACAGTAGAAAAGACTTGCCATGTAAACATCTTTAATAGAAAGGTAATAGCTTAAAAGGAATACTTCGTACTTCATTTCCAGAAATGACTTATCTATTTCACGCACACGGAAAACAGGACTGTGGTTGACCCTAATAAAAATTAGTGTTACTTCCACTGTGGAGCTCTATGTTATTTTTCTTTGAAGGTTCATTCTTTACCCCACACCTCAACTATTTGCTAATTTACCTAGCTGCTTTCTCCAGTAAGCCGATTTAAACGAATACAAAGAACACTGGAAATTAATTGAAGAAAGCATAATTACTTGTATAATTACTAAGCCTTTAAGATTATTTGAAAATTGTATCTCTGTACCATTTTCAGATTGTCTAATATTTGTGTCTTGGTTTACAGCTGGTATTTTTTTCCCCATATCTGTGTATGTCAATGAAGTAGAGCTCCTTTTGGTAGGCACCTAGTGCCTACTTGGAAAGCAAAAACCATCTCCTTGGAGTGAGCACATTAGCATTTTTAGGTCCTTCATTTTTGGTAACTTAAGCTAATACATTCTATTTTATTTTCAGACTAGAACTGCTCCGCCGGTCAATTAGTGTTCCTCAGCTGGAAGATTTACTGATGGGCTGAGGGGCTACACGGATGGGCTTCCTACAGTCCCTGAATCTTCTCTGCAATTCTCTGACAGCCTATGGCCTGCTCTATTTATAGCTGCACAGTAACACTGATGTGTTCAGAAATTAGGAAGTGGCTCTGCAAAAATACAGATCCCCTAAAAATCTATTTATGCTATACCCAAACTCACAATTACCTTGACCTCAAGCATTTTCTGTATGCTTTTTCAAACATATAAGTTTCAGTATCAGAAAGGGTTAAGGTAAAAGAGCTATACACATAGAATTTTAATTTCAAATTAGCAAAGGCACATACTGGAGACTTAGCAATATATTGACAAAAAAAAAATAAAGTTTGCCTTCTAAAATTCTTCATGATACCTTGCTAGTCCATGCCTGCTGCTCAGAAAATGAAATGATAGTGCATTGACAGGAGGAGAAAATTGCATCTAAAGTGATTTAAAGATTTGAGAATTAGATCTGAATGCACAGTGCAAATAAAAGGCTAGACTTCTTCAAGTCTGTGTCTGTGCTCCAATGATCAGGAAGTGTGGTTGATTAAGCAATCTTACATGAGGTTAGTATATACTGATATACCACCAGAAAAACTACTCTGGCTTCTGTGGAGAGCTTGATAACTCCTGAATAATAATGATTCTTGTTATCTAATGCTGGAATTAGTCATATTCTGCTGCGGGGAAGAACTGATAAAGATATTTTCCTCTTAGGGAGAGGAAGAGAGCTCCAATAATGACATTATAAGAAAACAAATAGAGCTACATTTCTCTGACCCAGAAATCACATGGAAGGAAGTTTTATTTCGCTCCATCTTTCTTATTCAACAATAAAAATTTTCTACTTTATTTCTTAGCTATGTTACACTCTTTTTTGGGCGGCAGGCCTCTATTTATGTTGTTTGTAAACTTGCATGTTACTATGTAATTCTGTTCCAAGTCCCCATCTCCCAACTGAAATTCAAGCTCTAAATTATTTTGTTATAGTTCTTTGTGAGCAGGTTCATTCCTTAGCACGGGAACTGCAGCCGTCAATATTTACTTCTTCGGAAATTTGATACTTTGGAGACCCTTCTTCATGTTTTTGCTACCAGGGACTAAAATGTCATGTAAATATTTGATGTACAATTGCTTTGGACTGTATTATGCACTCTATAAGTTTTTACTAGCATTTTAAAGTAGATCATATTTCAGCTTCCAATGGAAACCTTTCATTTATTCTTTTATTCAGTAGGTTAAATCTCAGTTATACTGAAATCAATGGCAAAGCACATATCAGTTTTACTGAGGCCATAATTTTATCTTGATATTCACACCATCTAAACTATCTGAAAAAAAAAAGAAAATTGTTTTAAACTTTTCTATCCTGCAAAATACTTCCTTTTTTCTTCTCTAAAATTTTCCTTTCTGTATATAATAGTGTAAACTGAGAAGAGAAAATGTAACCTTACTAATAAATAATTAATGAATAATTTTCTTGTCATTGATTTTACAACTTAAAATCTTGTAAAATAAAAATTCGTGTGTTTTTTTCTTGTTGTGTAAGGTTCAGCAGAGTAAATCCATATTACAAAGTAAATAACTTCCATTAGACAAACTAACTTTTCTACAAATTACTTACTGATATGCACCAAGGATTATATGAAAGATCATGTAACCAAACCAGTTTTTTGAGAAGTTTGATGTCAATGTTGAGTGAACTACTCTGGGCTGGCAATGTACAGCAATTACTTAAATTTGGAAAATCTGATCATTTTGATGATACCAACACAGAAGTATTTTATATGACTTAGAAGAATAGCATAAAAAACATAGAAGTGGATAATGGAAACTATGGTTAAACATTGCTAAGATTCTTGTGCTTATATTTATGCAGTGTTAATCAGCCCTCAGTCATTCAAAATGCATTGCAGTCATCTTTATTCTGTATGCTATAAGGGTAACATTTTTATTATTATTTCATTTATTTACTCTTAAAGTGATAGATCCTTTGGTTTCTGGCCTATAGTACACTGACTGTGAATTGAAATGAACAGTAGTTCCCCATGGTTCTAGGAAACTGTATTTGCTTTTTACCTAAAACTTCAGTTGTGCAGTGAAGCACCCAACAGCTGTTTTTCAGCTCTATAAACTGTAATAGGCATATGAAGCCTAAACTATGTGCCGAAATGGAGAAATTCTTTAAACCCAGAGAATGAAAGCACATTTGTAAGCTCTAAGAAAGGAAAGTGGTTGTTGAATAAAGGGTTTTTGATGAAGTGCCAGTCAAGTAGTGTCCTTCCTCCTAAGCTGCAACCTAGTAGAAGCTGAATAATACTACCCAAGCAGGAGGATCATAGCAGACCCCTCAAAAGCTCTATTTTGAAAGCTGAGGAGATTTAACAATTTTCAAGAGCCAGGAAAAGGCTAAAAAGGGAAGTCTTGATGTTCTATGTTTTTCTTCAGCATAGTAAAGAAGGTTGTCCTGAGGAGCTTAAGGCAGTACCTTTAGGTGTTTGTCATTTGTCTGGGGATGTCTGTCTTCCTTGAACAAGTCAGCAAAGGCTGAAAGAGAAAACAGTGGACCAAGGAATGTTTGAAAATGTCACACTTCTCAGTCCAGGAGACCAAGGAGGAGCTGCTGGATACATAATTTCTAAGGGCAACTAATGTAGGCAGGTATATGAGTTCCTTGAAAGTCCAACAGCAGAAAAGAGGAGGAGTACTGCACATAGTACCCTTCAGTTGCATATGATGCAATATATGATGCATAGAAGTGATGCTGTTTGACATTTACAGTATCCAGGTATATCTTTGTTCATATGGGTGGGTTCCAGGGTTATGTACTCTCCACGTAAAACAGAGTGCTGGATGGCTCCACACATTAACTTCTAGTCATCAGAATCTCACCTGATGCCTGCTTGGATGCCATGACATGACAAGTAGCTGGGGCTTAGGACATATGGGATGGTGTGTCTGACTCAAAATTCTCTTCATAGCACAGGTTGAATCTATTTTGTCAGCAGTTCTTAAAAAGAAGATGGCTCCCATGAGCAATGGATTTACTTTCCTGAAGACCATTAAAAATACATCTTTTTCCTTTTCTCTTCCTAGATAAAAAAAAAAAAAAAAACGTTTACAACAAACATGCTGGCTGTTAACAAAAAAAAAATAAATTCTAACTGTGTTGAGTAGAAGAAAAAGCAGTATCAGAAAGTATATCTTAACTAGTCTGTATCATTATATCCTGCTCTGAACTGAGGTGTGTTATGACATTTACTTCACTAAAAGGACTCTGATTTTGTGGAGGGTGTAGACACCTTGACTGAGCTTCCCTGGTTGTAGTTTCTCATGTGTGATGAAATAAATGTGATAGTTACCACTGATAAACTAGGAAACAGCCTAGGTGAGGGACACAGGTGTCCATCATCTGTGAAAGAAGAGAAGAGAGAAGTTATTTCAAGACTTATGCTTGTTATTGAATGACCACATCTATATCTGTTACAGCAATATAAAATTTAAATGGATGTGTTCCTAAATGTATGTCAGCAGCACTAAACATAGCCACTGTTTCCCATATAATCAGGTAGAATATTGAAATATCTTCTGCAATCCAGTTTTAGTTCAATTATATTTAAAAAAGATAATGATTAAGAAGTCATTCTAAGTTCTGTTGTCTGCTTCAAATAATATTCTAAGTACAATTCTATTATATATGTAGGTTCAGGATTCATCTTTTATGCAGTCCATAATTACAAATGTATCACATAAGAGTTTGTATTCCACTGCTTTGATCACAACCCAAATATGGATATCAGACGTTTCAGTTTCAGAGACAAAAATTAAACAAATGCCCAGTTTTGTATTTAAATACAAATTTAAATTTCACTATTAATCATACTATTAATCAGAAATAAATTAAATACACTGATACAGGTTGCTAGTTTAATTATTGCTGAAGTTGGAAACATACATGATTTCTGAAAAAATATGTAACATTTTCAAGAAGCAAAGAATATATTTAAGCCATGGCTATGAGAAAATTCCAGGCTTTGTCATAATTTCACAAAATTAACAGAGAGCTAGAAACCCTTTGCCACTTCAGGTCTTCAAAAAATGGAGATAAATAAATAAGTTAATTGTAGTGTGAAGAAAGCTAGCTGGACCTCAGCCAAAACCAGCAAACTCAGTCTAATGAGAAGAATAATCCAGACATTATAATGCTTTTTTCCAAAAACTTGGTAATAATCTTATGATAATTGGAAGCATTTGATTTTAGGTGATCCTCATAATCTTCTTAATTACTATTGTTTATTGCAAAATTAATTTTTCAAATTCTCAGTATATTATTAATCTTTGGAATTTAAAAAAAAAAACAGCAAAAAATACCAACAAGAGCAAACAAACACCCTTACCAAAAAAATGTTACCTACAAAATCCTAGTGAAATGGAGGGTTTTCTGGTTCTTTGGCCTTTACAGGTGGATAGTCTCAGATTTCTTATCTGGTGATCAAATGCAAAAACTACCTAATAAATGAAAATAAACACTTATTGCTGTACAGAGTAAAGTAATGCTGTTATTTAAAAAGTAGTCTAAATATTATTATAAGTATAATTTTGTTGTTGTTGTTGTCGTTGTGTAGCATTAATATTTAATTATAATCTTTTATTTAATGTGTGTGTGAGAAAAAAGGTGTGGTTTTCATAAAATGAGTTGAGAAAGACTACAGGGACCCGTGGCCAAGAGAGAAAAAATTGTATTTTTGAATCACAGTATGCCAAAGAAATTCATACTGAAAAACAGCAGGGTGCCCAGGTGGCCAAGAAGGCCAATGGCATCTTGGCCTGCATCAGCAACAGTGTGGCCAGCAGGACCAGGGCAGCGATGGTCCCCCTGTGCTCAGCACTGGGGAGGCCTCACCTCGAGTGCCGTGTTGAGTTCTGGGCCTCTCACTACAAGAAGGACATTGAGGTGCGGGAGAAAGTCCAGAGAAGGGCTGGTGAAGGGTCTGGAGCACAAGTCCTCTGAAGAGTGTCTGAGGGAGCTGGGGGTGTTTAGCCTGGAGAAAAAGAGGCTCAGGGGGGACCTTATCACTCTCCACAACTACCTAGAGGGAAATTGTAGACAGGTGGGAGTCAGTCTCTTGTTCCAGGTAGGAAGTGAGAGGATGAGAGGAAATGACCTCAAGTTGTGCCAGGGAAGGTTTAGTTTGGATATTAGGGAAAAAAAATTCATGGAAAGCATTGTAAATTATTGGAACAGACTGCCCAGAGTAGTGGTGGAGTCACCATGCCTGGAAATGTTCAAAGAATCTGTGGATATGGCACTGAAGGACATGATTTAAAGGTGAATATGGTAGCAGTGCAAGGTTGATGGCTGGACTTGGTGATCTTGACAGTCTTTTCTGCCCTTATTGATTCTATGATTCTGTGAACTATATAAGGTGCAGAACATTTTTGAAAACACCATGTTGAATTAGATTTTTTTTTCTTTAATTTCTTCAATTCAATTTCTTTTTCTTTAATTTCCTTTAACTTATAAGCCATTAACAAAATATTTGGAAACTCAAGGAAAGTAAAGAATTCATTTAGACTTTGGTGAATGGAGATTGAGTTTAACCTTCAAAAACATTAAAGAGTTTTGAGCCCTGAAGAATGCCTATTAAAGGATAAACATACCATGAACACTTGAATACATAATTAAAAAATATGTGGCAATCTTATACTGTCATAGCTAATTATGTTTTTCTGTAACATCTAATCATGAGCTACTCACTCTGTATGACACACCCATGCCATTGCAACTGGCAGTCACAACAGGAGATAAATTTATAAAGAAACAGTGGCTTTGGACTAGGGAACTTTGGCTATTACTTTGAAGTGCAAATTGTCATTATACAACCTTATTAAAAAATCTTGGTTAGTGCTGTCCAAGGCATTATGATTCCACAACAGGAAATCTTGTGCTTCTCTCTGTAATGCTGAATTCAGCATTACATACAGAATTCAGGTCCTGGAGAATACAGAATACAGAATTCAGGTCCTGGAGGTGTTACCCTGCTAATAACCAGACTAATTGCGACCTCAGAATGTGACACATCTAATCCTTGCCCAGTCCTAGATGGGGTGATAAAGTCATTTTCTGTCTAGGATAGTGGCAATAATTAATGCCAGAAGTACAGTGTGAAACCTGACAATTTGTTACCACAGAATTAGCTATTTTGCGGTGCTTTGCTTCTTTGAAATCACATCTTACTCCAAGAGCACTGAACTCAAGTGTGACTGACTGAACTTTATAACGTGAGTCAGAATATCATGACCGTGGTTGGAATCTGTCATTTTGATTATCTGCCACATTCTGCCTACTTTGTCACAACATATTTATATTTTGCCATCAACACGTTGCACTTGAAAACTTTGAATTATCCTCTATTCATTATACTATATCCACTAGTATGTGAAGGGAGTATAGCATATTATCACAATTGCCATAATAATCCTATGACTTCATATTATTTAAAGGAGAAGTTTGAGAATTTTGAAATTTCTGCTACTTTTCATGATTATGTAAACGTTGTTGCAAGATGACACATGAGAGGAAAAACATTTTCTTAAGTAAGTATTACTCATTTTCAACATCTGTAAATCTAAAAATTCTATCCCTATAATGCCGCAATTTAAAAAATCACAAAAAACTGTAAGTGAATGCTGCTCTTAATGAAAGGAGTTGAAGAGTAATATGTTGAGTTCTTTTATTGTGTTTCCCTAGTTGTTAAATTTATATTTACTAAAAAATGTTAGTTCTCATTAATGCTGCTTATTCTGTTTCTTTAAACATGACCATTATCAGCTTGATTAACTACACTATATTTTATAGTGAGAAGCTGTTACTGCCAGTTTTGGTTAGGTAGTTTTATAGTCTGTTGCTGTAGAAGTTTTGACATTTATATCTCTATACAGAAGAGACATAACTTTAGGTAGAATTTAATATCTGTAAATCTTGACATGAGTAATAAACTAAACCTGAGTAGGAGGCTAGTTTTATTATTCTTTAAATAGTATAATGATCACTGTTATCTTCTAATTTAATCAACTAGAATAACTACCCTATAAATATTCATCATCATGAACATATATGCCTGGCTCCCTTTTAGTAAATTAAGGTGATTCACAGAAGGCAAGGAATTAAAAGCTATTTTAATATGATTATTAGATGTTTCTGTTCTTCCAGGGATTACCTGTTTGCCTTGAAAAAAATCACAGAAGCAATTTGCCTTGAAGCAGTGGGTCAAACATACTTATATGTACTGAATGAAAATTGGTCACATTATATTCCAGTTAGAACACACAATGGATGGACAAGACAGGAAATGTAGCTCTAGACCATGCTATGAGAATCTCCATTTTTGTTGTAATTGAGTAATAATAAAGTACCTGAGGGATTAATGTGGAGCTTTTTAAGATTATTAGATACTTCTGGCTGTACAGAAATGTTGGTTTCAATCAATATTTTTTCAATGGTTACTTGTCAATTTATATTTATCCCTGTAACAAAATTTATTCAATATTTAATGCATAATTTCAAAACAGGAGTTTTATTTTACTTTGTTGTTGTTTTTTTTCCCCCCAAGAATCAGATTGTTCTTTATAATGTGTTTTATTTTTAGAAACATAATCACTAAAAAAGCTGGTTATTTTTCAATTTTCCAGTATAGTCTCTTGGATATGCAGAGGATTTTCTAGGACGCTGTTGATTATACATCAGAGATTCTTGCCTTGTGTTTCAGCAAAATAAATTTCACTGGATAAGAGAGACTGACAGGTGCAACCTCATGCTAAGTGTAGAAGATATTTCCTCTTGATAATCACACATATCTCCTGTCTTGTCTTTAAACTGATAACCTATTGCTATGCTGATGAGTAGAGACTGGCTGTTGACTTTGGCTGACAAAGGAATAAAATGAAAGGCACAATGCTACAAACACACTGTTACTAAATGGGAGTGGAGGGGGAAGGGTTTCCTTTTTATTTGCCAAAAAAAAAGCTCCCACACAACAAACAAACAAACAAACGAACAAACAAGCAAACAGCAAAAAAAACCCAATAATTAACAAGTAGCTTTCAAGATATAAGGTTCAGAAGGACAAGTAAAAGAAGTTCTTCTTGAAAAGCTACACTTGAACCTCTCTGAATCCACAGCCTGAATACTGAAGTTGCATTTAAACATAACTAAGGAACAGCTACAATTCTATATTGATTTTAATTGCTTGTTCTAGTTTCCAAAATTATTTTTCTGTGTAACTTACTCAAGATTTTTGGAGATTTCATTACAACAGCTTTAAAGGAATCTCTTCAAATGTTCTCAGTTCAAGAAAATAAACAAAAGAGTCACCCAAATTTCAGTTGGTGATTGGTGTTCAATGCAATATTTAGATTTGTTGTATGGTCTTTAAGAACATAGTATAACTGGCTGACGAAAGGCTAGATAAGCATGCAGATCAAGCTCTTCAAAATGACTCAGATATGCTGTAGGGGGGCAGGTTGTTGGTTTTTTTCTTTCAATTCTTGATCTTTTATGTGGTGACAAATGAGTTGAACTTTTTTTGAAAAGGAAATCAGAGTTGCTACTATTTGAAAATAAGCTTACTTAAGTTTTCCGAATTTTTGATATAAATCCTTATTTGTATTCTGTTTCTTCAATGTTTTTCTCTTCTACCATCTTTGTTTTATTTAGTTTTACTAGACTGCTAGTCTTTCTTTCTACCGTTTCATGAAACCCGTTTCATGTTTCTTCCTTGCTGATAATTCATTCTTTAACCTTGTTTATCTTGTGCTATTCAAATTCTTTGATGGTCCTTCATGATCTCTTCTTTAATACTGTATCATGCTAGCCTCAAACACTTCTTTCATTATTGATATGGTAGAGTTTCCTTTCACATTAAACTTCAGTATTGCTTCAGAATAATTTTGTATTCTGATGAAGAAATGGAATCAAAAGTATCTGACAATACCTGAGATATTAAAATAATTAGAAAGTTGGTCTTTTTATCCATTGTGAGTGAATTATGTATTTAAAAATATAATTTCCTTTCTGAGTTTTACATGCCTGGCTGTGAGATAAAGATGAAGCACAACTGAAAGTCTACCAGTGGGACACTTAAGAATAAGTAAGTGCTACCTGATCATTTAAAGTTTTATGAGTATTTTAAACTCTGAAGTGTGGAACTTCTGTTTCATATCACCATTAAAAATATGAAATACTGTCTCATTAGGAGTGACAAGGATTTTTCTGGAATGTTCTCCTGGAAAAGAGTTGATGGCTGAATAACATATCACCATAAAGAGACATCTTAGAAGTTCACATGAAAAAAATTACTGCACCTGGCTGGAATGGAGTTTTCTTTCTTCACATCAGCCTGTGTGGTGGTGTGCTTTGTATTTTTAACTAAAGCAGTTTTGGTAATGCATCTGTGATTTCATTATTTCTAAAGAGTGCTTGCAAAACATCAAGGCATTTTCTCTTTTCATTCTGTACTGCCCCCTCAAGTGGGTTTTGTCTGAATTGGAGTGAATTTTCTTCATACAAACTGGTATCATGCTGTGTTTGGATTTGTGACCAAAACAGTGCTGATAATACTTTGATGTCTTACTTATTGCTGAACAGTGTTTTTTAAACATCAAGGCATTTTCTGCTTCTCTCACTGCCCCACAAGTGATGAGACTGGGGGTGAGCAAGAAGTCGGGATGAGGACACAGTTGTGACAGTTGATCCCAACTGAGGAAAGGAAAATTCCATACCAAATGACACCATGGTCAGAAATAAAAGCTGGGGGAAGGAGTAAGCACAGGGGAATGTTTGAAGTTATGGGTTTGTCTTCCCAAGTAACTATTATGCATGATAGAGCCCGACTTTCCTAAACAGGCTGAACACCTGTCTGGCCATGGGAAGTTGTGAATCAATTTCCTGTTTTGCTTTGGTTGCATGTGCAGGTTTTGCTTTACCTATCAAACTATGTCTATCTCAACACACGAGTTTACTCACTTTTACCCTTCTGATTTGCTCCTTCAATCCACTTGGGGGGGTCGGTGGGCAGCTGTGAGGGCTGAGCTGCCTTCTGGGGTTAAGCTACACCACCACCCTTCCCCATGGGAAAAAAGCTGGGAGTGGGTAAGAGTTTGGGAGGGAATACTATCAGGACAACAGACTAAAACTGACTAAAGAAATATTTCATACCACACAGCATTAAAATTTCGGGGAAAGCAGGACAAAGAGGGGAGGTTTAGGGAATTAAGGTTTTAAGGAATGCTTAACTGTTAATTAAGTGGTTAAGGAATTTTATTCCCAAGCAACCATGACCGTTGCAGAGAGCCTCCCTTCCAGGAAGGGCTAAACATCTGCCCACTGATAAGTGGTGAATAAATTCCTCTTTCCGCTTTGCTTCCATGAGCAACTTCTTCTTTCCTTGTTAAACTGTCAGTGTCTTGATCCACAGGTCTTTTTGCCTTCCTTCTCTTTTCCCCGTCCTATGGCTGAGAAGTAAACAGGTGTATGGATGTTGGCTGTTGGCCAAGTGTGACCACCACTAATACAGAAGATAAATAGGAGTGAATGAACTTCTGCAAATTCTTTCCTTCCAAGTCTCAATGAGTAAAACACAATTAAATTGTATCCTGTATTCTTTAAATGTATTGTTTGTTGCACATTTAAAGCTATGGGTGCATAATGTTCTTTTGTTGTTTTTTACACTTGTCGTAAATAGTGGCTACTTCATTAAATCCTTCTTTTTCTTTTCCTCAGGAAATTCACAGTGGATCAGCGTACACAGAGAGTATTGTGAAACAACCCAGGAACATTTTATTTATTCACAACCAAATGGGAGGAAAGTCTGACTGTTAAAGGGAGAACATTGATTTCTAGAATTTTTTTCTCCCTAGAACAAAATGTATACGTAGAAATGTGGGATACAATAGTTCATGTTTAAAGTCTTCATACAATACTACTCCTGTTTACAGCTGTGACCTAAAAGAGTAAAAAGATATGGATGTAATTTATCAATTTTCTTATAAAGGTTTAGAGAAATACTCTGAATTTAGTTAAAAATTCTTAATTTCATTTAGATAAATCATGGGTATAAATATGCCCACAGCCACTTTTCAGATGTGAGGCCGATGAAAAATTGATCTTTTATCTGAATTCATCTCTAACTTTTTCATGTCTGCCTACTCTTCCTGATGACAAGAGTTAATTGGAGATATTATTTCTTTGTACTCACTTTTATTACACTTCTAAAGTGTAAATACACCTGGTTCCAGTGAAGTAAGCTTATGTCAGTAGAAAACGAATAGTTTTATTTTCTTTGGGGGAAAAATGTAATACTGCTGAAACAGAAAATATTTTACAGTTATCTTTAATTTTTACATAATAAATTTATAATAGTTTCTCTTTTTGTGCTTTTTACTTTCATTCTTATTTTTTCTGTTTCTTAATGTCTATATTCTGACCATCGAAGAAATATCTACTTGGTTTTTATCATAGTTTTGTGACTGAGTGAGATATTGAAATTCTTAGACATTGCTGTCCACTTCAAAATTTCAAAAATTATTCACGTCTATGAAGAAAACCTGGTGTGAGAAATTGGATTAGCAGTCATAACCTGTCTGATGATATCTCAAAGGGGATGTAACAAAAGCCCATTTACTCACATTCCTCCATATGGTGGGCCTCCCATATTCTCTGTGTATATATATATTTCCTCCATCTCTCACACTTTATTTTGCTTTATAACTGTGGAGAAGTTTTATTATTCTATTTTTTTAGAGAGGTTCATAATTAGGATAGCTATCCCTTTGTCCATTTACTCTAGCACAAAAATTGCCACTCTTTTCATATGGTCTGCCACTCAAGTGCAAAGAGCTTCACAGACGTGAGAGAGATCACATTATGTGGAAATGGATTCTTTTTTTCACTTAACAGTTTATTGATCTTCAAGGACAACCAATTTGTGCCAGCTGTCATCTCTTCCTGTTAAAATTATTAGTTTTCACCCTACCTTGGTAACTTCTTTTTGGGTTGTCAAAATTTGTCTGCCACCTCCTGTGACCATCTCAAATCTAATTTAGGTGAGGAGAAGGTCTGGAATCCCTTAATCCACTCTGCTTTAACTTACAAAAGATATAGAAGATTATTAGTTTCCATTACAAAAAGAAATTATCTCCTGCGGAGAACAGACAGGTTCGAGTGAAAGCAGTCCCTGATAGGATAAATTCAATAGGAGGTTGTTCATACAGTGATTCACTACCTTATGCAAGTTACACTGTTATAAAAAGGGCTAGGAGATGGCAAACGGGGTTGCTTACAGCCTAATTCATCAGCAGAGTCCCTTCTCCTACCAAATAAGTCGATGTTAACCCTAATGGTACAGTCAATACAGGGAGAATTACCTCATGCAACACTTAACACTTTGGTTTTTGTCAAATCAGCAGTCTCAGCCTAATATTGGCTAGGCAGAAATAGAGGGCATAGAACAATAATCACAAAAATATTTAAAAGGGCTGCCAGTGTCTCCATTTTACCTGGAATTAGACATCTCCTGATATCTATTTCAAAACAAGCTTTAAGAGTTAAAGTTCTGGTTACAATGAATTCTTACCATGTTGAACTGCTTTAAGCATTTTTTGAACTATTGTTCACAAAGCAAGTCCCAGAGTCTGTGCAAAGCAATTAGTTCTGGAAAGAAACCCTGCATCGGGAGGGTTAATATTATTTTTCCTCAAGGGTTTTTACAATGGTAATGAGACCAGTAATACATTTGTCTAAGAATAAAAAAGACACATTTAATCAGAATGTCTTGACTGTAGTAGTCAAAAGAACTCCTAGGACTAGAAATTTGCTTTGCTAAGTACTCTTCAGCAGAGAAAAATCTATTTTATCCTTCTCGTCAGGATTTTTTAGGATTCAGAGAACCTAAAATAAAACTTCAGGCTTCATTTTTGGCAAGAACAAACCTCATCCTGCTTTGCCTTCACTCGTGCAAATTAATTTAATGTATCTATCTCTGTATTGTTGTCAAAGTGCACCGCGTCAAAGCTTCAGTTATATGATAGCCATTCATTCCTTAGATCACATTCGGAATGGTGACAGTTGCTTGTATTAAACCCTATGGGCAGAATTTTTAAAAAATTACTCAATAAGATCATGGAACCTTGCAAATTCCATTTGCCTTACCACAGAAAATAAAAACACTCACATAACTACATATTTTTATGGTTTGGATTTGGATGGGACTATATTGTTCTTATTTGGACTCTTCCATGGAGCCTAAGATATCACAGGAATAAATCTTTAATATATTTTTAAGGTCAGATCAACAGTCTGGACAGCTACTCGATGGACTAGCATTCATTCTTAGATTAACTTCCTTCCTTTGCTACCCACAGTGAACACAGATCCCATCTTGTAAATACACTTGTCTTTTAGAATCCTTCTCTAGTTAAGTTACTTCTGTTGCCTTTTTTCCCCCACTTTGACTTTTTTGTGTGACTTTACTGTGTATTTGTGCCTGTTGCATTGACTTCTCGTCTAAATCTCATCTTAGAATATGACTTTTTTTTTCCTACAATATTTCAGACAACCTGTAGATTTTTCCATTAAAGTATTACTCCTCCCCTTAGTTTTTCAGACCTTTGAAACTGACAGTGCATTTTGTTCTCAAAATGGCAACTCTATTAAGCAGTAAATACAAAATTTATATAAATTTTTAAAAAACCAACCACAAACCCAAAAAACCAATGCCCCAAACCTTTACTAATAAATTCAGTAAATTATACCTTTGTAGCACAAAAGATGGAGAATGTGGAGGGAAACAGTTTACAGCTGAAATAAAGATATTTCCAACCACTCAAGTCCTCAGGAGCTGCTTCATGTTGTTTGTATATTGCCGTGCTCATGATACTTGGTGATTCCTCAAGGATTCTTGAATCTCACCGTGTTCCTGGCCTTGTTTGTTGCCAAGAGCCTTCTCCATCTTTTGGCAACTTCAGTTATTTTACCTACAGCCAGTCTCCCCTAGCTCAGTAAATTATTTCCCTGGCTGTTCCTAAGAACTCCCACATCTAATGGGTAATAAGTCAAATCTTTCAGACTCGCCACCAAGCAAATAGAAAGAAGAAATCCTGCCCTGCATTCTCTCAGTGCAGGGATTAAAATAATTTAAAAAACCCTTACACTGGAGACACCTGTAATTAATCTGTCTTTCTTTCTTTCTCTCTCTCTCTCTCTCTCTTGCTTTCCCTCTCTCTCTTGCTTTCCCTTCCTTCCTTCCTTCCTTCCTTCCTTCCTTCCTTCCTTCCTTCCTTCCTTCCTTNATAGCAATACTAGACATATATTTTCTCTACCTCAGCATGCCCTGCCAGGTTCTTTACTCCCTTTCTCATTACAGTTGTCTAGCCCATCTCCAAAAGATAGTAGGCAAGTCTAGATGAAACCTCAGTACATGTTGCCTCTCCTCAGCCAAGGTGAGATGACTAATTATGTACTTCACTATATGACATGCTCTAGGTGATGAGAATAACAAAGAGTAATATAAATAAGTAAGGCGTTGCTTCCTCCCTCATTCCCTTAACTTTTTTTAATTAATGATTCTTTCCTCTTCTTGCCTCCCTGCTTTGTCCTACAGAAATCTTCTAAAGACATAATGATAGAATTTTGTAAATTATGTATTACAATAAACACTTATTTTATAATGACTTAATTAAATTCAACACATTAACTAATTGGGAGCTTTCTATAAACACCAAATGTTACACAACAGATACTAAAGCTTGGAAAAAAGGTATTGATCGGTGCTTCAGCTAAATATGTCCTGATACATTTTAGGGGACTTTTTCAGATGTGAGGTTATAGAATTAGCACATTAGTTTCATTGCAACACTTTCCATTTGGAGCTGAATGCAACCAGAAGACTTGGGATAAGCATAGATATTTGTGCAAAAGAGGAAGGTTACAAATTTTTAAAAAGTGTATATGTACATAGAGATCTTACACGTGTATCTGTGCTTGAATTTCAGATAGAGGGTGTGAACTCAAGATGGAAAGTGACATTTGTTTAAACAGATGTATTTTATTACTCATATTTTCAAAAGCCAAGAGAAAGTTTCTCTTGTATCAAAATGATTTTTCTTTGTTCTAACTCCTTATCTCTTTGTTTTACTTTTGCTTTTTCCTTTCTTGTTATTTCCTAATATGTAGGAATCTTTTTTACTGCCAAGCCTAAAATCACCTTCCTGAAAGACCTTATGCTTCATTGTTGCATTCTATACCTCATAAATTACATATTTTTTAAAACTAAGAACAAATATAAAAAAAAATCTAATATGCCAAAACCAAACCTGTTAGTAAAGAAAAGCAGGACTTTTCCCTCTAACATAAAAGTATTTGTCCTTTTTAAATTAGTTTCACATGAAAATCATAAAATTTATATTACCTGCTGCTTTAAGTATCCTTGCTTAAGAAAATTGGTTATTAATAAAGAAATATAAGACTAGAAGGAGCTCCTAAATGCTCGTTTAACACAGTGAAAATTATAAGTACTGTTTCTGACTTTATATATCCAAATAAAGTGTAATTCAATGACAGGAAAAGTTTTAAAAAACAGCTAACCTTTCTGAAATCTTGATAAATATTAACTTAAAAACGTCTAGCAGCAGTTCCTGTTGTCTTTAGTGCCAGAAAAGAATTTGACAGACTAAGGAAGGATTATCTGTTTAATGCACTAGATATATTTGGATCCAGAAACAAATTTTGTAAATGGATTAAATGCTTACTCGTAGAAGCATGTCTTACTGGGCTAAGTATCAGGACTGAAATCCCCACAATCCTTAAACAACAGCTCTGAATCTTTCTCACCCTCAACCTTCTTCCTTCAAAAGGATGGATAGTTCACAGTTATTTCAGGCTAGATTTTGATAATCGCTCTCCAGCTGAGACCTTTGTTTGCACAGAATTCAAGGTTACTGATATGTGCTCTCTGTGATTCTCTCAATTCCTTTCCTTTCCTTTCCTTTCCTTTCCTTTCCTTTCCTTTCCTTTCCTTTCCTTTCCTTTCCTTTCCTTTCCTTTCCTTTCCTTTCCTTTCCTTTCCTCTCCTTTCCTTTCCTTTCCTTTCCTTTCCTTTCCTCTCCTTTCCTTATTTTCCTTCATTTAAATGAGATCATCAGAGCTTAATACAAGTTAAATAGCAATATTAATACTAGTATGGCTAGCTCTAAACACTATGGAACCATAAGGGAATATTGAAGTTATACTGCATTCCTGCTGTTTGGTTTTTACTGTTGAGAAGTTCTAAACTGAAGGGATTTGGGAAAGCTACAGATCTTTGCGCAGTGAAATTCTTGTTGGGAACTTTGTAGTTTTTAATCCTTTTAAATCTTAATAAATAGTGGGAAGACATATTTCTTCAAAAGTAGAGAAGAGGGAACCTCTAAAAAGGCAGAAATTACTTTTAAATTAAAGATAAAAAAATGTCTTTATCTGTTGCCCAGGAGATTAAAATAATATTGTGACTATTCAGTATTTCAGAAAAGAAAAAAAGGAAACCAAAGGAATGGTTAGGGTATTTAATCTTTCCATCTCATTTAAAAATTAAATCATACTGAAGTAGGACTGAAAGTCAGAAAAGAAGGGAAATTGCAAAGGAAAAGTGGTGAGCATTAACTGTTTTTCAAGGTTATTCAGTTTGGCAGTGAAAAAGTGCTAATTTGATAGTTTGTCAGTACAGAATTCTAAAACACAGCCCTTGCAAAGTGAGGATTATTTGGCTTATGTTTTTCTTCAAATCTTTAGTTGGTTGCTCTGCACATGAAAGGACAGAAGAGTATCATTCACAAAATGTGATGTGGCACGAAAATTCCCGTAGATACTTTTAGTTGGTTTTGCCTGCTATTACAGACCAGGAGAAGGAGCAGTCAAGCAAACCTTGTAGCTCTAAAAGAATACCATGCTCTAACAAGCATATTTTTACCACCAGGCTCAGGTTATTTTGTATCTCATAACTTCTGGTACAAACTGTTGTCAATTCTTTCACAAGCAGCCTTAAATCAAAGGCAGATCAGGTGTCAGCAGCAGAGTTTTGAAAGAAATTATGGCACATGATAGATACTACCAACAGCAAGGACAATGTTTGTGGATAATGTTAACAGAATTGCCCATTAGTACTGCACACTATCCAGAAAGAATACAAAGTTCTTGAATATGTCAGTGAAACTTGGGAATCACAAGATGAAATTCCTTAAAAGTGGCAAAACCAAGTGCTGCGATATTTGAAAGACTAAACCTAGCTTTTGAGAGCAACAAATTATGGCTGGCAAGCATGAGAGCAACATTAAAAAATAAACAAAAAATTTCAATTAAATGAAGACTGGAAGATAAATATCATAAAATCAATCATCTTTATGATTCTACAAAGTTATATTTACCTAGAAGTTATCTTTTTTGATGTCAAATTAATTTTTCTCCTGACAAGTGCTTCATTCACTTGCACATCAGGGAATTACAGAAGACAAGAAACACACTAGCAGGGAGTTATGTTTTTGAATTTCATGTAAAATTAAAATGGATTTATGGCATATTGCTGTCGTTCTATGTCTCGACATAATTGATGGATAAGATGTATCACCATCATATTTTGGGATGTCCATATCATCCCAAGACCACCATTCTGCATTTTGTTAGTCCATGTATTAGTGCAAGATTTATTCTTGCTTCAGCATTTTCAAAGAATCTTCTGGGAGTCTTGATAATAGAATTACAACAGCAGCTGGTAGCTGCCAAGTACATGCATTCCCTTCAAAGACATTTTCAATGGTACAAGCTGTTTGAAAATTGTCTTAATCAGAAATAGAAGGGTGCTGGCTTTCTGAGTAACAAACATTTTTCTCTGATCTGGATTCTGCAATTGTTTTTGGGGACTCTCTCCAGTCATCAGAGGAGCACCCTTAATGAGCATCAAAAGCAATTATCTACTGAAAATCAACACAAGCATTGGCTTAAAATGCTGTTGCTTGAATGAGACTGACAGAGTCAAATAAACTTTCCTCTTTAAAATACTAAAAATACTCTTTATATTCATTGGCATATACTGTAGATACTAGTTTTTTTATGGGTTTTTAATGGAAAAAAATTCATCTGTGACCTCAAAATACATTTCCCCCTCCTCACCTCCCTCCCCAAAAAACCACTAAAAACAGAACTGGAAAAAAAAGCAGAAGGATATTTAGGATAGTTAGCTCATTCTCCATTCTCAAAATAGAGTGAGGTTTAGTAGTGGCAATATTTTCCCAGGAATTATTAGGGAGAAAAAAAAGAGCCAGTGAAAATGAGGCTGAGGTCTGTTCATGGTAATAACATTTGTTAATACAACAGTGTTCAGGATATAAGCCGATAGAATCATAGCCTTGTAGATTAATTCAGATGGGCAGAAATCTCTGGAGCAATCCCCCTTGTCAAACCAAGGTCAACTTCAAAGTCAGACATAACTTTAAATTTAGATCAGATTCCTCAATGTCTTTTGGAGTCCTGTTTTGAGTACCTCTAAAAATGGACGTTCCACAGTCACTTTGAATATCCTCATGGTTAGAGAACAAATTTGTAATTTATAGAAAAAAAATTGTAATACCTAATGAAAACTCCCCTTATTTCCTCCTTCTTTATTACTGACAATCCCATTTTTTGATACCTTACTAAAGGAGTTCTATTTATTTCGTCTCTATGGTTCCAGATACCCACATACTTATGGATCGTAGGAAAGTGCGGTGTATCCCTCCCATGGAGCTCAATGATCATAATTCTGAATTGCTCTTTTGAGAATGCTCTTCCTGCTTTCTGCTCTCTTTACTGTATAGGACAAGAACGAGAAAGAGGAAGACAACATAATCAAACCCTACAAAACCTCGTATGATAAGAAACTATGATTATATATTATACTGTCAAGTTCTTATTGATCCACTTAAAGGCACATTGACCTTTAATATTAATGTGCTTAGCTACAAATATCGTTGGAAAATACTATAATACTTAATCTTCAGTGACATAAAATGTGCATGTCTACTATGAACAAAACCACAGGCAGTAGTGAAGAAATGTAGCCTTAATTACATCATCTACTTGACAGGAAGCTCTCAGCATTTGCTATTATGAAAAATGGAGATTAAGAGTATTACCAGGCCAAAAGGATACTATTCTTCATGGAAAGATATTGCTATGAAATAAAAAATAATTAGATTTTTGTTGCAGAGAGGAAAAGTGGTTAAATTACACGTGTTTATTTCAAAAGATTAATATCAGGATGCTCTTGATATATAATAAGAAGTAACAGCATGATAGCTTACAACAGTAAAGAGTTTATTGATTATTTTATCTGCATGTAATTTATTTTCCTATAGGATAAAAAATACAGCTTAGAAGGCATAACCTTTATTCAGAGGAGATGTTGAATGGAAACACTATTATCGGTGCATAAACTAACTCCAAAACCACATTTTTCAGGAGTTAGGGGCTCTTAAGAAGTGGAGATTTTCTGACTGTGCTGGGTGCAGGCACCCAGATGTTGGCAGCAGGGTGCTGCAGGTGTGGCCTCCATAAGAAGAAGCCACGATTTCCCCATTCCTGACACAGCTGGTTCCAACAGCCTCACCACAGCTGAGCCAAGCAGCAACCACGGCAGCACCTCTGGGAAAAAAGTATTTAAGAACCAGCAGAAAATGCTGGAGGGAGTGGAGGGGATATGCTGGAACAACACTCTCCTCTTTCCCTTGGGCTGCATGATGACCTCAGAAATATTCACTAGGCCTCTGCCTTGATGAACAGCACCTGGGCTGAGCTGCCCTTGAGCTTTTCGGAGACACTGTTCCCAGGAACTTGTGTTCCCAGGAACTTTCCCCTCTAAACGTTTGGTCAGTTCCAGGACTAAGTTTGGCAAGGGGGTCCATTCTGAACTTTGTAACTCAAAGGAGATTCTCCCTTATTCTCTTTTATCCTTACCCTTTCCTAACCTTACCCTTTCTACATCCCCAGCTTCTGCATAGATCCCTTTACACTGATTTTAATTTCTGATTGACTGATTTTTGATTTTAGTCTGATTTTTCTCTCTGGGCCTTAAACTTGTAGTAAGTTGTAGAGTGAACATTGCCAATGAACTTTTAATATTAAAATACTTTTGCCAATATCTTTAGTGTTGATTCTTTGAGTGACTTAAAACACTCATTTACAACAGGGGGAGAAAAAATGCTACAAGATAGAAAAAAAAAAAATAGTGAGAGACAGTGATAGAAGAATTAGAAGGAGAGGCATCCCCTGGAGCAGGTGAAAATTGTCAGGAGAAAGGAGCAGGAGAGAGAAACTGCTGTGTACTGACTACAACCCACCCGAGCCCACGCTACTCGGTTGGGGGAAAGGTAGAGGAGTCTGGAGGGAAGCTGCGTTTGGGAGAGTGGGGAGGTCAGATATTGCTTTAATGTTCTTTTCATTTGCCTCTATCTGAATCAAGTTTAATCAGTAATAAATTAATTTTCCCCAAATTGAGTATGTTTTGTCCATGACAGCATTTAGCAAGCAATCTCTTTCCTGTTCTCTTCCCTTGTCCCACTGAGGAGTGGCAGCGAGCAAGCAGCTGGTTGGGAGTTTGGCCCTTAGTCGAGGCTAACCCACCACACTGGCCAAGATGGGGAAATTAAGTTTCCCTTACATAAAATTTCTTCTCTCTTTTACATCAAAAAGAAATGTTTTAAGAAAACACATGGAATACTGAGCTAGTTTATTGCTGCTCCTAAACCAAAAGCAAAACCCAAAAGAGGTGATAAGTCATTAAGTTGTAGTGGTTTTCAATGGATGCATGAACTTACTGAAAGAGTTCAGATTAAGAAACTGTTTGGATTACCAGTGTTGATTTGTTTTGGTTTTTTAAATTGCATGTAACTTTATTTTTCTTATTTTGTCCTCTTCATATCAATGTATGTATATATGTGTTAATACAAGCTGAGGTGTCAGTAGGAAGTTAAGAACATTGCCAATGACCAACCTCTTGTTTCGTATTGCTGAAAGATTTAGAAAGTACTCAGTTAATACTAGAGAGAAGTTATTCTCAGTGATCCTTGCGGATCCCTTNCTAGGTCAAGGTAATGAAGCAATTAGATTGAATGATAGTGGCAGTTGAAATGATAAACAGGTCACAATCAGGTGAAACTTTAGGATACTGAAACTCACTTTGAAAGCTGGCGTATGTGAATTGTTGCAGGGCCTCAAGAAGGGTTGGCTACAAGATGCTTTCCATTCAAAGCATGTTGAATAACGCAATCTGCTCAAGTTCAGTGGTGTGTAAATGTGGTATTCACAATCTGCATATATTTCAAATGACAGCATTGATCATGTGTTTCATTTTTTGAAACTTGTATTCAATGTATCTTATACAGAGAAGCTAGCAGCAGAAACATTTACCCACTTATTTTTCATCCACTCTTCTGAACTATTATGTTGTTATGACAGATAGATCTTAGAATGGATTACATGGAGACATCAAGTTTAAAGTAGCAAATATCACTTTTTCAAAGCAGTATCATAAGTCATAGTCTGTTATGTAATGCAGTACAGAGTGGAGCTGAACCAGTGAAGGAAAGCTACACAATCTAATTAACATTATTCCAAATGTTTCTGTCATTCTTAATAAAGAAAACCATAGAGACTTATAAAAATCATTTCATGATTTAGTGATACCAGAAAATCACAAACTGAGCTAATATAAATTGCTGTACTGCTTTCGTTCAGCTTTGTTGAAACCCTGAATCTCTGATAAACAAATTTTCAAATAAAACAGTCAGAATGAAAATTATATTCATAAATATGTACAAGATCACAGTTATATTTACTATACTGTTAATGTCAGTTATGCAAAAATTAGAATTACTGTCAGCTTGTAACAGACAAATGAGGTTGTTAGGAAGATATAAGAGAATTAGATATTAGATATAAGAGAATTGTTAGAGATGATTATCCACTTGTTAAAAATGCTGTGGAAATTTGAAGTATTCTTGAGGATAATTTCTTGCTTTCCCTAAAAGGGGGTTTTCTCCTTTGTTTTTGTAGTCACTAAGTCTAATCATTTCCATTTTAGAAATTGAAACTAGTTACACCCTAGGGCCAGTGCTATACTTAAGGCACACAATCAGTGACATTATCATTAGAGGAGCAGATGCTCAGTTTTCCCACTGAGTTCAGTGATTCTGAGAATACCCTCTGTTTCTGAAAAGCCATTCCCTTTGTTGCAGTAGATACAATAGGCACTGAGCTTCGGAACAGCTTTAAAATTTTTGCACTAAAGTGTAACTCTTTCCCTGTCAGAGGCTATAATCTTTCACATTGTATGAATGATTACTTAGAATTAGACTTTTAGAGATCAAACCATATCTGAGCTTCCTGAACAACCAGAAGTAAAAAACTGTGTTGCAGTCACAGTATCCAACCTGGAATTCAGTTGTATGGGGATATATCTGTGAAGTATGGCAGTACGGGCAGCAGATTCACTTATGTTCACTCCATTGCTTCTCAGTCAGGGCTAAGACATGCCCTAGCTATAAAAACAGGACAAAAAAAAAGAAAATTAGACATAGGCTTAAATCTATATTTTTCATACTATACACATTTTATGCCTTTATTCAATCAACTCAAACTTCTGAATCTGGTATGGAAAAGTAAGTTGATGTACTATAACTACCACTGCTCTGTGACCAGGTAAAGAATACTGAGAATGACACATAGTATAATTTTTCTTTGATGACCTAATATCACAGTCTGTGATGTGACCAGTTTCAGCCGGAAAATTCTGCGATGACTTGTCATTGTGGGTAGGGAGTAAATTCCCCCTTCCTTTTCAAATCAAAAAGGAAACAGAAAAGGACCAAACTTCTCTGAAGTTTAGTGCCTCCTATTCTTCATTGAAAATCTTTCCTATCTTTCATTTTAGTGATCCCTTTCACTTCACACAGCTCTTGGTGTAAATTATTCCAGCTTTCATTTTTCACAGTGACTGCTAGGGAAGAGAAACACGCAGTCCCAGAAAGCACACTGTGGCGACACATACGACCCACCTGGCAGCAGCGTAGAAAAGGTTAATGAAAACTTTAATTGTCAATCCTTGATATGACAAAGACAGTTAGAAACGACTGCTACGACAGACTATATGAGGAGCAGTCTCAGGAGGAGCTGTTGAGATTTTAAGCTATGATGAAAAAGTGTTATGGGATGAAAACAGTCTGCTAAGTAAAGGAAGATAATCCATGGAATTCATGGAAGATAAGAGGTAGAAATATACTCCTGACCGTTATCTTGACCTCTCTGACAAGACACCTGAAAAAGAGTAAAGGCTTTGTTTTTAACTCCAAGAGATGGAGAAAGGATCTGGGGATAAAGGCTCTGAAACGGACAGATAGCTATCTTGCATTTGAGAAAATCCTAACTAACTCTGTTATCTGAAAGAGAAAAGTCTCTTCCTTACATGGATGGAAAGATCACATCTATATATTGGTAAGACTGTTATACCAGACATGAGATGGCTGTAGCTCACTGCCATATAAAAGATGAGAACAGATCGAACATTAAAACTCCTACAGAAATTGGTGACAAATGTGCATTTAAGTTCAAAAAGAATAAGGTACTGACAAATATTTACAACTTCCAATTAGACATTTTGTCCAAAATTGTTTTCAGACAAACAAGAGTGACCATTTATTGTTTACTGATGGGATACTATTTTACGTGCTATCATAAAAAAAAAAAAATTGAGGTGGGTAAATATAATAATTGCTGCCTTTAAATATTGTTTAGTGGGCATATGTAAGAATTTAAAACATTCACTTTGAAGTCAAGACTCAAACCTAGTGTCCTACACTGACTCTTATTTAGCTTGAAAGTGCCATTTTGGCATCTGGTCTCCATTTCTAATGTACAGCAACTTTTATGTTAACAGGTAAAACACTTTCCAGAACTCTGGTTCGAATGATTTTGCAAATATTTAATAAGAATACATTGTGAATATATGTCTAAATGCAGGCATTTTAAAATGAATAGATACAGTCTGCAAAGCTCTTAAACTGACTTTTGTAACCATAAGTTACTTCAAATTTTCTAGGTAAATTTTCTGAATTGCCTGATGTTTCTCTGAAGTATTTTAAATTAAATTAAAATTCAAATGAAATGTTTTAAGATACACAATCCTGAAACAGCGGACAGTGTTTTTCAACATGAAACATTGAAGTGTTCTAAATGAATCTTTAGCAGCAGGATGCATGAAAATATACTTCTGCTCATACACCCAGACACAATTATCCATAAATTAGATATCCACTAAGTACTGTGTCCTTCTGGAAGCATGCTAATAGAAAAGTTTATTTGCATTCTTTTTCTGACCCTCAGTGTGCTTGCAACTTCTAATGTTCTACTTTTATCTTGAAAATTAATGATAAATACAGCGCTGAGTAATACTAGAACCAGGCAATCCAAAATACAGCAAGGACTTTTGACGTGTTGCTTAACCTGGCAACTTTTCTGGGTCATGAAGGGAAAGAGAGGGTTTGGGGTTTTTTTGGGCTGCAAAAGGCTACAGTGGATCTGATATATGTTTCCACTTTGATAACTGAGCATTGTTAGTTATTCCCTGAATTCGGTTTTTCCTATCACCTGGACAAATCACTTTGTAGTGATGTCACACAACTGTAAAGATTAAAGAAAAAAAACAGGTGGGTCAAGTATATTTAAGTGTATTGTATATAAAATGTCTTTCTTTTGTAACTTTATGGGACTTATGAATACTTTTTGTTTGATCTTTCATGGTAGATACTTAACATTAGTTCTGTTATTTTTTTGGAACAAAAGTTAATCTAATTACTCTATGATCTCAGAAATGTTTCTAAAGGATTTTACTAGGCTTGCTCAGGCTTCAGCCTTCTGGCATCTCACCTGTCCTACAGGAGCTCCAAGGGAACTCCTGAAGGTTTGACAGGTTAAGCCAGTTCTCAGAGTGACCTGAGGAGAATTTTCTTAAGCTAGACTGCTTTGAAAATTTTTAATCTAAACTTAAATTCATATACACTTACTGATAGTGTCATATTGATAGTCTGATACTCCAACATAGAAAAATAACTTGAGTCAAAAAATCTGACACTCATTGACTTTCACTGTCAGTTTTCAGTCCCTGACAATAATCAGAAAACTTTGCTTAGCTCTTCTTTTTTGCTATTTATAAGTTATATTTTCACTGTATTTTCTCTGATTTGTATGTTGGACTTATAGCTGAGTCTCATATTTTCATATTGTCAAGCCTAAATACTTTTCTAATTTTGTGTACTCTAAAAGCATATTCTAGAAACACATTCTAAGCATCAGTGTATTCATTATACTTAATCTTGGTTTTGCCAGCCTTTGTGATCTATTTGTTTAACATTTTACAACCAGAGGAAAACAAGCACAAACATACTAGTTTTAGAAGCTGTTTGTTGATGTTATTGGAAATAGAGTTATGGTTTCATGCGAGAAATATTAAAGAGTAGTCTTGGAAACTTTTAAATATCTTTAATTCAGATCAAAATAATTACAAACAACAATCTAGGAAAAAACTTCATAGTTTGCAAACCATAATCGTAGAAGTAATAAAATTGAAATCAAATGAGATCCACTGAATAATTTTTTATTTGACTTTGGTCAGGCCACTTGAGAAATTTACAAGTTTACCTTCGAAGCAATTACCTGATAATACACATAGCACATTTATTTTCTCTTCTTTGTTCCTGATTCTTCTATCATTTGAAACATCTTTAATTAAAGCAAGTTAGCCACTGGGATCTTTATCTAAAATCACTTCTACTTATCTTATTTTGTTCAGAGATGTCACACAATTTAAGATTGGACTCAATAAATACAGCCTTGAGGCAGTAGCAGCTGTGCTTCTTTTTCACCTGTGCCTACTTTTTGAAAAAATATCTGATTGTGTCTTTAACGTACCAAAAGCTTAGTGAATCTAGGTTAAGTCCCAAGAGTCTGACAAATATCAAGCTGCTCGCTGAATTTTACAGCTGGTTGACTCAATCAGAATACAGAGTTATCAAAATGGAGAAAAGTGCATTTATGAGCAGGTGTTGTTTCAAATTATCCTAAAAGGAATGCTAAAATCCTTTCTCACACTCTTCCTCTCTTTCTCATCATCCTGACAAACCTGCACCTAAACATAATTGTTAATGCCATCAACCACTTAGTATGTACTTACCTTAAATTACAGTTCTAAAAGATCCAAAAGACAGAGCCTCAGAGTTCAAATCTTGGGGTCTCTGAGGATATATCGTCAGACATCATAAGTGTGTCTTTTTCTGATGTTTACGTTTCCACACGCAAACTGGTAAAAATAACTAATCCCACTAGCTCTGGTTCCTCACAGATCTCTTGGCAAGGCTGAGGCATATTAGTACATCCTAAACAGCTGCTGTTGCCAGAGCTAGTGGAAGTAACTGTTAACAGCCTTGCAAAAGAAGACTTTAATGTGTTTCACTTGCATGAGAACAATGTCACTGTGCAAAACAAATAAGGCCTTTGATGCCAAATACTGATCTCTGTGATTTTATGCATTAAAAGATTTATCCACTTAAATCATGATATCTGATCCTTTCATAAACACGTATGTGCGTGTGGATGTGTGAGACTCACCATGAGTCAGTTCAAGTTTGCTTTTCTTTGTGCAACTGAAGATAGTTTTGCTACGAGTTACACTCTGACCTATGTGTAATACACCATTTTCTGGCCAAACACATTTCCCTCAGCAAGCCACTGTCCTTCAAAAGTCAAGTATTCACTCGTTTCTTTCTCCTTCACAATAAATAAAGTATTTAAAAAATAATGTGATGTGATTCTCAAGGAAAAGGCAATTTATGTGAGATGGAGCATTCCAAAATTATTTTGAACCAAACTTCCTTTTTCCAAAAGAAAAATTAATTCTAGCACAAAATCTGTCTTTAGCAGAAGGTGAAGTGCTAAAGTAGAAGCAAATCTTGACTTTCTGCCAAAGACAGGTAAAACAATCTTTCTAAATACCTATTTCATATGGGTTTTACAATTTTCAAGACTCTTAATAGTGCAAGAAGTGAAAATGTGAAATTTCATGATGCAGTAATTCAAAAGATATTTCAATTTTGTTTTCTATTCCATCTCCCTCATCACAAATGATCTTGAATTTAAGAACCAATACTCTTTAAACTTTAGTATTCCGGAATTAAACATTCATTCCTGTGATTTTTTTTTTAAATATGGGGGGGGGATGGGGAGTGGTTCCCAGGTGCTCACAGCAACAAATCAGAACAAAACAAATAAGTCACAGGAACAAAACACGTGGGAGAACGAAAAATAATTTAATACAGTACTGATGGTAATGTTTCTCAATGTAAAAATTATTTATTATTTATAAAGAAACTGAGAATTAAAGCTAAAGAAGTATCAGACATAAAATTCTCTTCTTTGTCATCATATGTCAAGGACTTATACAGAAAAATATGTCTGAGAAGACATACATATAACATATGCAACACTTAAAATATCAATAAAATTAAACGTATATATATAAAAATATATGACTTTTTTAATCTCTTCAAACAAGTTGTAATGAAATATATTTCTCAGAAATTTTAATAGGAAGCTGAAATGGTTTTTCATGCAAAGAAAAATCTTGAAGATCTATTATTCCTGCCTCCTCTCTCTGCATATATCCCAGTTACTTTATTGTCAGCTGTTACATGTACTCAACATGATGTCCATGCCCCAAGAGTATGGCTTAATAACATGCAGTGCACAAAAATTTTCACAAGAACACCTTAATTTTGAATCCTGAAATAGCATTTCCAACTGTGTGGTCAGTATTTTAGTGATTTTCATGTGACAGTAATAGCATCTAATGACGCTACTTGCTTATCCATAGTTAAGTGGGAATGAAAAAAGTTGAGTCTAACAGGTGGAAAGTTGTGAGCAGCAATCAGAAATACTCAGGTGCTAGGACTTGTAAAAAAACTTGCCTTTCTTGCTCAGAAGAACTGATATGATGGTAAGAACCTTTACAAAATACAGAGTACTTTTCACCTCACATTGCATTCTCGCAGCCAGTACCATTCTTTGTAACCTTCCTGAATGCAAATCTGTTCTCAGTGACGGGAAGTCCCCTTTATTGTCTTTTTTTTTCTTTCGTTCTTATGTTCTTACACTTGTGAACCTTTCTTAAAGTGCAGGAGGGCCATCATGCACACAGTTCGAACAAAGGCAATGGATTTGGCATCGGCTGTAAGATTATCAGAGTGGACTTGTAAGGATAATGAAGGCCGAACTTATCTACAGTGATGAGATCGAGGTCAGTGGAAATTTCTCTGTGGTTAACATTCATGAAACATGGACTTTGGACCTTATTTTCATATTATCCAACCCATTACAGTTGGCCATAATACTGTCACGCTTTTTGGTGTTTCCTGTTTTTTTCTTTCTATGTTTTAAACTTTGTTTTGTTGATTGGTTTGGTTTTGGTTTTTGATGGTTTTGTTTTCCTTAAATAGTGTCCTTCTTAATGGTGTATCCGTTTGATTTTCACTACCACATTAAGGAGGGAAGAAAGAATAGGAAATGTGCCAGGGCAGAAGCTGATGCTGGAGAGATAACTGCCAGGTTCAGTATTTTATAGTTTGTTAAAAGTAGATCTCACTCTTTGAAAAAGCGTAATTAACTTTACTGAATGTGTACTAAAGTGTGCATTCACTGGGTTTTTTTGCCTAACCAAAATGATGAATTGGTGGCTATTTAGCATATAAACATATTTATTCTTGTTCAATAGGCTGAACACCGTAAATTGAACATTGATGATTGCTACTTTATATGGAGTGGCACCTCTCTATTGCTCTGATTTCTCAAGAAAATTTTTTGAATCATTCAGCAAGGGAGCGAGAACAATATCCTAATTACTGAATGGTAATTAACAAACAATTTTTCTACTGCCATAGAAAGTGCATTTTAAGATGTTATAAGCAAACATCTTGGTCATTTTCCAAGTGTACCTGGAGCAGTCAGTTTTGTGTACCAGTCTTTTCTTCCAAAGAACAAAAAAAAAAGTGGATGAGACAGATGGAAGAACTGAGAGGTATTATCAAACTATACTATTAAAAAAAGATTCCCAAAACCCTACTTAAATTTCTTAATGAATGTTAGGCTTGATTGAATGGCAAGCACTAAGGGTACATCCAGCATGAGAGCTCCAAAGTTAGCTTTATTCTTACAGTAACTTTGCAGTTGTGACATCTTTCTCACTGACCTTTCTTATGTATTCCTGGCTAGAAATCAAATTGCCTGGTGATGAAAGGAGACAATCTTGGTCAAACATCACCTGCCCTTCATAAACCTGGGGCTGGGGCAGATCCCCTGGTTAACAGGGGACATAAGCCACTGGAAGAGCTGGCCTCTTCCAATCCATGCTTCATTTCAATGCTAGACAAAGCATTAAGCGATTAGATGGAAAAAAATTCTTTATTTGTACCTTGTTTGTGTACTTTTTTCCAGTCTCTTACATGAGACTGTAAGTTTACTTCACTAAAATATCTTGCCTAGTTCTTTATTATACAGGATAGCTAATAAATGCCGTTTCCACACAGAACAGATGATGAGCAGAATCATGTCATAGATAGAAACTGCAAGATCTCAAACATGGACACTGAAAT
The DNA here is from genome assembly GCA_013397755.1 of Cnemophilus loriae. Lineage (NCBI taxonomy): Eukaryota > Metazoa > Chordata > Aves > Passeriformes > Corvidae > Cnemophilus > Cnemophilus loriae. Next base: position 192,870 of record VZTF01004666.1, read on the forward strand.
TTCTTTTCTCATAATATAATATCTCTATTATGATAAATCTATACTATCTGCTGTGGTAGTGGACACCCATATAGTGAAAGCCATATTAGAAAACTGAACAGATCAATCCAAAGGGCTGGATTTTATTCCCCTTTTACTTAACAGACTTCTACCTGTTACTGTGCAGTCTTGCTGAAATCCGAAAAAAAAAAATAAAATAAACAAGAACTTCTTTGTCAAATAAGGTACAGACTGAGAAGACAAAAAAGCATAAAAGTCAACATAATATCTTGTTTTCATCTCTAACACTGTGGATAAAAAAAGAACTTCTGTTAAAAGCAGCCTTTAGAGACAAATTTTGAGTATATAACCTGCATACAAAACACTTATGATCATGCATATTTATCTCTGCTAATGAGAAAGTAAGTGCTCTGTTAAATTACATTCATTTAAAATGTCTGAGTCTCATAGATTGCATATCTTAAAGTCATAATTAGGATTTGTGATTAGCTGAGACATTTCAGAAGAGGTACTTGAAGAATCAGTAAAATAGAAAAGATACATATCAAGATTCATTGAATAAAACACCTTGTTTGTATCACAACCCTTCCACATATAGCAGTAGGAATGGAATAGAAATGGCAATAATGAGATGAATTTATAGCATTATTCCAAAAGTCTCAAAAACTAGAGCTCTAAAAGAGTAGCTGTCTGTCTCTTTCTGTGGAAATCTCGTATTCCAAATATAAAAGGAGACTATTAACCTGCCAAGAAAGTGAGAATGGCCTGTGAGCCCTTACAGCATCCTCTTGGTATTTTAATGCATGATATATCTTGGCAAAAAGGTCCATGCTTTAAAGTGGAATTACTGAATTGAGAAGAGTTAAAAACAAAACAATAAAGCCAATATTTATTTTTGCCCATTGTAAAATATATCAGGATAAATACATTCTATCCTGAATTACAAGAAGTCAAACTGGACTGTGTTGAACAGGAACAAGTAATCAAACATGGTGAAAGTCTTTTTAGGAACAGAGGGAAATGGATATTATATACACTCTTAGCAACAAATTAGGTTTTGGAAAATAAGCATTTCAATTGCAATACCAAGTTCCCAGTTCGTTGTTTTGTTATTATTATGATTATATTAATCACCATTATTACCAGCACCAAAATATAGGAGTTTTTATGAACAATATTACTCAGATATGAAAAAATTATTTCCTGCAGGTCAGCACTGACCTAACCAAATTTGCATGTTTGTTTTCGAAAATAAATAAAAAATATGGATAAATAGTAATAGCAGAAGAATCTAGCGCAAATTTTGCTGTGCTTTCATTTTTTCTTTCTCATTTGAGGAGATTTGCATTTAAAAAAATTTAGGAATCTACTTGTCCTTTTATACTTGTCCTGTTTAATTATTTAGTTAAAGTCACTGATAAAATGCAATCAGGATTTTTAGCAGATAATTGAGAGGAAAAAATGTAAACAAATTTACTTCCAGAGAAAGTGATAATTTGTGATCATTTCTGTGTTGTTTTGTTTGACTAAAAGTGAAAAAGCACAAAAGAATTTGGAACAAGGAGAAAAAATATATTGAAGATACTGAAACTGAAGATACTTACAATCCTTCATCTTCATTAGTTTACACTGATGAGCTGTGTGATGTGATTTCTTAATGTACAGTTATTTAACCAGGGTTGATAGAAAGAGATATAGTGGGGATATTGCTCAGTTCTCACAAAGCAATCTATTTAATTTCCGGTTATGTATTAACAGTGGAAAGTGTTACATTTTTTCTTACTGAATTTGAGAGGTACTTCAATAGATAACAGGTGAGGTGTTTTAATACCTAAAAAAAGCCACCTACTTTGAAACTGGCAACATGTATAGAAAAAAAAAATCTATTAAAGTTTCTATGGAAGGAAACACTTTTAACAAAGTATATTAAAGAAAATCCTGAGGATTTTCACCAACTTGGCTTACTGGAGAGAAAATCATTGCAAATCATTAAAGGTGATAAATGAATGTTTCTAGAAAGGCAGCCTTGCATCAGAAACCTAGTAAAGGACTAGGAGAATTATGATGAGCCTCAGCTGAGAAGTCAAGAGACCATCTAAAACCACTTATGCGAAAAATTACTCTATTATAAATCATTCCATAAATCATATAGGGACCACAGGTGAAAATAAGTGCTGTTTTCCTTGATCTAAAATAAGCTTACAACTTAGATAAATAAAGAGGTCGCAGCCTCTGCAGACGTTATCTTAAAATGTCTGAATAAGTTTCAATATCTTGGCAAGTTCCACGACAACCCAGGTAACCTGGCAAGCCGCTGGCTCCACTCCAGCTGAAGGCCACAGAAATCCTACTGTTTCATCTGGAACTAACACAACTGTCTTTTGCTCTTTAGAAGGTTTGGTATAACGAGGAAGGATTATTCTTGACTTCAGAGGAAGACTCAGACACAGAAATGTAAGCGATCTAGCTCTGATTTACACTAAGCTTCTTGTGTTATTCGTTTTTATTTCCAAGATAAATGTCTTACGTGAGTATGCATTATTATTATTATTAATAACAATAACAATAATAATAATACTAATTTTTAAAGTTGCTTTCTCCAGCATTCTGCCAGAGACAAATAAAGATAATTATCCTACTGCTGCACAACTACTCCTATCCTACTCCTTTGTAGCGCGACTAAGTATTGCACCAGACTTCTGTAAACAAAGCTGCTTCTATTCTGCCTCTCCTGGAAACAATGTTACCACTCTCTTAACACATTTCCTTTGTTCGCAGCGGAGTAAAGATAGGGCCGCAGTAGTTCAGGAAAACAGATGGGACATGAAACTCTGTAAAGTGTTAGCATGTTTGGAGAAAGAAAGGAGTGGAGTTTGGCTGGTTTATTGGATTTAAACTAAATTTGAAGCAAAAAGATTAGATGGATTAATTTTAAATTATGACTAAGTATAAATCTGGAATAAGAATGGAGATCTTAAGTTTAGCATGTTCTTCCGTTCTTGCCTTCTTACTGAATTCATTTTGTGGGGTTTTGAGCTATGTGAAATACAGCAGAGGCCAGAGAAGGAAAGAACCGAAAAGTACCATACGCATATCTTTGGGATTGACTGTCATTCTCCCAGACTAAAACAGAAATTTCAGGAGATTGCTCCAAATGTTGCTTATGTAATACAGCTTGGCTATCAGCAGCAGATTGAATAATTAAGACCATAGAATTTGTCTTGCCTCTTGAAATGAATAATGAAATTAAGATAAAATACTTGTTCAAAAGTGAGGAGCACAATGAACTTCACAAAGCATGTGACAACTCAAAATCCAGGCTTTTAAACTATGCTTCGCTTCTGGAAGGAAAAAATGATAACAGCAGGTGAATTGCCTCTAGGTATCAGCTCCAAAAACTGAGATTGGCAGATCTGAGTCTATTACACAAAATTAGGCATAAATCGCCTAAGATTGTATGTGAATATTTGAAGAGTGTGAGACGTAAATTCATTTCAGATTGACATGATCTCTGAGTGACAATACCGGCTACAAAGGAGCTATCATAAAATTGAGTAAAGACATCTGTTGAAGCAGCCTGGTGGTAAACAATTGTCTGCTCTGTTCCAAAACAGGTGTGTGGAGGATCTTTTCTTATTTCTCTTTGCGTATTTGCTACTAGAGTGTGTATGGCTGAATTTCTCTTTTCCTGTATAAGGTTATTGATGTTTTGGACTACAGCAAAGTGAAATCATATAAAGTCTATGGATGTGTATATGCAATAATATACATAATAATTAATAGTATGTATACTACACTGACCTCTGCGTTCTGTTATAATGATCTGGCTTGACATGGTCCTAATGTCATTTCAAAAAAATGTGGTTTTCCAATTTGATGCATTCCTATGGTACTGAAGTTGCCCCACATAATAAATTTTAGTGGGGTTTTTTATTAAGGTGAACATGCTAAGACCCTGTAATTAGTTCTAACTCACAGTTCAACAAAATAGCTTTGGTATCTCCACCAAAAACCATACATACACAAGAAGAAATATTTCGGGTGTTCAGTTAGGTCTACTCTTTTTGTGGGATATAACTGCAACAAACAGTATAGAGCATTCCTTAGTTCATCTTTTTTGCCTCTCACACTTAGGTATCATCGTTGAGGTTGTCCTTTGCTGTTTCTAGGAGGCAGGATTGATGGCATGGAATCTGTGGAAATACAAGTATATTTGGTTTTAAGACCTTTTGCTAGCCCTTTACCTAATCATGTAAATAAATAAAATAAAACATACTAATAAAGAACACAATAATAGTGAGTCTGTTTGGGAAATAATCTGTGGAACCAAACCTAATAGAAAAAGAAGCAAAATACTAAATGTACCAAATACTCATACACTTCAATCTAAACTCTCCTTGGCTGAAATATCTCGGAATTAAGTGAAGAGTAAAAAGGAGAACTGCTGACCACTGGTTTTTTTAGCACATACTCCCTCCAAACATCTCCCTTCCCCCCTCATCTATTAAAGAACCTCTTCTCTTTTGAAAAATACAGAACGTGAGGGGACACATGAAATATTTTAGAACTGAAGTGAAAATGATAAGAATTTTCTTTTTCATATTGCTCGGTTGCGGATCTTAAAACCAACTTTATTTGCTTATTCTAGTTTAATTCATAAAATTCAGTGCAGATTCTTAGTACAAAAACTGCTAGTGCTTCATCTACAGGAAGTAAACAACACTTGAAGAACTATTATTAATGTGTGTATCCAGTGGGCACTGAGACGATTTAAACTATCACCAAATTCGTCCTAGATGAGTCTTCCCAGAGGAGCTCTTAGACCTGAATAAAAGGCCAGAGGTCTTCTAGTAGCAGGAATTTCTGTCTGTCAGAGACTTTTTTTTACAGTACTAATTGTGAAGTATTTGAAAATATTGTTAAAAATGTGAGTACACAGAATTGCTCCTTGGTGCATACAGAGTAAAATTGAGGTCATAGTAAGTTATGAGATAGATCTGTTTTCTCAATTTACAGTTTTCTAAGTAGAAAGACTGAGTCTGACTTGTTTAAGATAAAAAAGAGACATTAACTAGCACTTTTTCAGCACAGTTTTGGTGGACTAATCTTGTAAAGATACTTTTTGGAGAGGATCACTAGATTAATATAGAAATTATCTTCCCATATATGACTCACTTATTTCAGGAACATTCAAAATTAGAAATGTTTTGTACTTATTGTATTAAAATATGTTATTATATTTTTGTAATGGTTAAAACCTTCTTTTTGCCAAATGATTAGTTCACTTTGTGCACTTGCACTTAATCATCCATGTTACTGAATCAGCATGTTATTTGATTTATGGGAGGCAAATTAACTCAAATTTTAAAATTTAATTTTCTTGAATGTTGTCTTTAAGGCACTTGAGTGGAATGAGAATTTTCATTATTGTATCTGGTCAAAGAAGAGAAGCAGCTTTATGAGATTATTTCTTTCAGGATGCTGTCTTCATCTCTAAATTATTTGACATTAAGTAGTGGTATTTGCTACTTCTAAAGAGAGAAAAGTCTGTTACACACACACACAAGGATCGACTTTAAAGGACTGCAGTGAGGACACATTTTAGGGGTAAAAGTTTAGACTAAACTTTCCTTTTGAAAAGTGCCCAGAGAATATAAGTTCAGTCAGTAATCATCCTTAAAAAGACATCAAAGTCACTGCGGGATATTTTTCTGTAATTAAGGCTAACTAATCTCTTATACATGGAGTAAATTGTAAGAAATGAAAAGGTAGCAAATGGTGATGCATATAAATCCTGGGATCGGAGTCTTGGATCCGGACTTGCATTTTGTACTGTTATTTTTAAAGGGTGACCCAGTCAGTAGGCTTGCCGCATAATGTTGTTGGCAAAGCCCTCATTAAAACTTGGTGGAATTTTAAATTTGCTCCAACACAGATACACACTAATTACTGTCTTCTTGTATCTACCTCAGTGAATGTTACCGTGGATTTCTCTTTTAGTTGAAATGGAAATTTCTATGCCGGTGTATAGAAAAACTTCACGAACATGAAGCAATTTTATTTGTTAGGCTTAACAAAACAGAAAATTAATTAAATACATAAATGTATTGAGTCCTGCCTATCATGCAGCACCCCACCTGGTTCTTTTTTCTACTCTAGGCTGAAAATCCACGAGGATAAAGGCTGTATATTTTAAGAGTATAGCCCCCAATACCCTGTTAATGCTTAAAGCATTGTGGTAATTTTTTATTTGGACTATCCAGCAGAGCCAAAATAAGCATGACACTTGCTGCCCCGAGGTCTCAGTTCTAGCACCATCGCAGTGATAATTTAAATGCAATTTGCAGATTTCCATATTGTTGTGATTTAGGCATTTATTGCAAGAAATGTGTGATAAAATATAATTAGGAATCAGAAGGTTAACTTGATGGACTATATTGGCTTGTGCTGCACAGTCTTAACCTAACCTGATGATCCTTTTCCTCTTTAACATTACTTGAATCTGTGAATTTACTGAGCTTTCAAAATTTCCACAGCCACTTAGAAAAATAGGTTCTATAACAGGATCATTTTTCACTTCACCAAATAAGTACCTCAGGGTCCTTATTATGATCTCATTGTGAAATAAGATAATTAAATATAAAACTGGTATAAAACCTTGTAGAATTAATTCTATTTCATAATTTTATTTAAAAGTCTTAGACCTGAGCTTTTCTGAGGAGGAAAAGTTGACGTAGCGAGGCACAAACTTCAGTTAATGTCAAAAAAACGTTCAGGAACCTCCACCTGGAAATTGTTCACACACAAAAGTCCTAGAGGAAAATTATTTTAAGAATAATCAGCAGTGCAGATAGAGGGCATCTCTTCTTTCTTGCTGTGTTCTCTTTCCATTAGCTTATGCAACTGAAATTAACACAATTATTTACACATGAATTAACTGTTGTTCATTCTCTAATAATAGATCTTCCACAACAGGATCATATGCAACCACCAGGGTGTTACTACTCAGTATTTCCCTCCGCAACCAGAACAAACACAAGTAGATCACTTCTGTCCAACATTTCTGTATCAGTGGCTGACCTGTCATTGTGTATCTTCCCTGCAATTCTTCCATAACCTTTACAAAGGGCCAGTGATACACCATAAGTCTTAAACTCGTTTGCATGTTTTGTCGCCTGATAAATAATGACCGATAGAAAAATCAGGAATACTGACTGAAGGAAACTTGAGCTATCACATTTTCTGTTATTAAATCTATTGTTTTCCTATTTCTCAGGAAGTTTCATGGTTATTTATTACCTAATTATCACCTTTCATGCTATATATGCATCATGACATATACAATCTTTTAAATTCCGCTTTTATGTAACATTCTATAGTTATATATATTTCTTTTTAGTCATACTATAATTGGGCTTCCGCTTTGTTATGCTATGATTAAAGCTGGTGCTTCACACTGTTTTGATGGAAACAGTACAAACACAAATTAATGTAAAAGGCTCTTTGAACAGACTATCAGCAAGTAACGGCTGTTAATACTTTCAGATAAATCTGCAGGGTTAATTATTTTTCTAATGCTGTTTTAAGTCAATAAATGTAGGTTAAGTGATGGGCCTTTGCAAAGGTATCTTTCGTGCTACTACACTGAACACCTAGAAATCAAGCGCTTTGTGATGTTTGTATCTCGTCAAACTTCCCAGTGTGTTGTAAATAAGGGGTTTGTGACTGGTTTAATATAACATACAAATCTGTAAAATTCTGGGTATATATACACACACAATATATACAATTTATCACGTACTTATATATATATATTTATAATTATATTTGAGACAGTAAAAAGAAACTATCTTCAGAGCATGTCTTCTGATGCTCAAGACTGGGATCAAGAAACAGATGTAGTCCAGGTCCAAAACTCAGAGCACAGATCTTCTTGTTCAATTGATATTCCTCCTTTGTGAAATGCATTATGCTATCAGATGTATGGTTTCTCAATTATTCTTTAAAGAAAGAAATTACTTTGCAAAATAGAAAACTTGCAATGCTCCCAATACTTCCTAGCACGTCTTTACCATCTTTTTATGTGCCTTCAAGCAAATCTTTTTATGTGCATTCTGTGATGTTGCTTGTCTGCTTGTAAATTAGAAAAAAAATTAAAAGGATTTTATTTTGGTCTGACAGTAATCTATACCTGTAAAAATGATTTTATTTTGGTCTGACAGTAATCTATATTATCTGCTAACATCTTTCTACCTCTGGAGAAATGTGCAGAGATTCCAGGTGGTAGACAACTGCCTTGTCATTTGGCCAAGTTATACAGTAGAAATAATGTTATTCAGTCCTACTTCTACTGGAAGCTCTCACTGTCCCACCAAATTTTCCCACCACTATCAAGAATATAGAATACTGAAAAGAATATTGGATTTCAAATGTTATGTAGTCACTTTTGATCAATATAGGAACATACTGTTCTTGCAAAAGAGAGCAAGTATCAAGAAGGATAAGATGCTTTATTTCAAAACAAAGGCATGCTGCTGCACTTCATCCAGAAAAAGGTTACTACATGACAGATTCAACATTTCAAACCTATATTTTTCAGATAAGCATTTCACAAGTTTTGAATGAGTGAAGGTCAGAAGTGAGACAGCTGCGAAACATGAAGAACTGAAATTCTGCAGATATCAGTAAAGGGAATGAGAACAAACATTTTTCCCTCTGAGAGTGTAAATTCTAATGTTTCAATTAAAGAAATAAAAATCCATTCTTCATTGACTGGAATTAGAGTTTAACTTCAGGTTTAGAAAGGATACAAAGAAAAATAGACATATATTTAGTCATTTTACTACCTTAGAGCCACAATACTAATGTTTTGAAAAAAAAATGAAAAAAGAAGGGAAAAGTAGACCTATGAAATATAGCTTTATCACCATGACAGCAGAGTCAGGAGACACATATGAGACTATAAGCTTGCTTTTCGAGGGAACAAAATAAAATTATCAATAATACAGATTAGCAGAAAATCTACTTCATTTTGTGTTATCGGTCTTCTTAACTCTGTGTCATTACCCTAGATGATGCCATCTTGTTCTTTTCTCTGTAATTGTAAGTCATTCTTACACTGTGAAGTGCTGTGACTCTGCTCTGCCCTTTCCACTTTAGTAACCTACGCTCTCCAAACCACAACTGCCTCAGTGCATGGCATGAAAGAATGAAAGGGAACTTGTGCCATTACATCCAGGCTAGCTAAAGTGAGGCTCTGAGACCATCAGGTAGTTCCCTCATGCACTCTTTTGGCTTTATGCTTTGTTGCCTTGTATGTGGAAATAGAAGATAGCATTGGTGTAAAAAGGCTTTTCTTAGCAATTTCATCCTATCTTTCAGGGAATTACTTGCTTCAAAACCTGCCTTTTACTGCAGGTCAAGGAGAGATCAAAATCCCCAGCTGTGTACCAAGCTTATCTGAAAAGAACCTCACCTTCATCAGCAATCTCATTTTATGTATGTGTTTCCATCTCTTCCTTGATTTGCCTTCTTTTATACTGAAAGAATTTGGATGAGAATAGTAAATAGTAGTGTCATCCAATGACACTTCCATAACACTAATGCATTTTTTTTCTGCTTGGCTGGGAGCTAGATCCATATTTTAAGTTATTTGTTGATCATTATTATGCTCTAAGTGAGTATCCAAAAATCCAGATCAGTTTCTACTCTTGCATTGTTAAGAATGTTGGGGGTTTAATTGTAGGTGGCGCAGCTCAGTGGATCCCATTCTTTTTAAAGCTGAATCTCATTTGAAAAACCTGACAGTGCTCCAGACCTTGTTGGTGCTGATTCTCATCCTATTTTCCCTTTCTGAAAACTGCTACTTTCCCTCTCCTATAGAAGCTCTGTTTCCTATCACAAATTTCAAGCAGAGCTTAGAGCTGAAGCTTGTGATGTGCTGAAGCCTCACTAGTAAGCCTAGCCCCTTTGGTAGTGACTGAATGACTGATTTCAGTGCTTTAAGACCTATTACAAGCCTTCACTGTATAATTGTTTGCTTATATGTTGTTCTAGGAATTTCTAGAGGTTTCAAAGATAATTTGTTTCTGTGCCTGACCACATTTAGTTGGATTATTTATTATCCCCTCAAGAAGAAAGCATCATAATTATTTTTTCTTGTTGATTATTAAGCAGAAGGTAAACACCTGTAGACAATGCAATACTTAAAGCTGAGCTACTGCTTAGTTCTCCCTATGCATATGATATACTTGCAGACACTTCACCATAAATGAAATTCATTATGATTGGAAATACCTGTTGTGAACTGTGAACTCAGAACAGATTGTGTTGCAGCTATAAAAACATGGCCTTCTTTCACTTTGCTGTAAGTTTGCTTTTTAATTTTGGTTGTTATGCCGTAATCTTTGCCAACATTTTTTCCTTTACTAGCAGGCAATAATTTAAATCAGCCTGTTGAATAACTCACTTGCAGTTCTTAATAGTTATTTTTGTCCACTCACATAATTACACTGTTATCTAGAGTTTAAGAGAATAGTGCAACTTTTAATTAAAACTATGTAGAATGATTACTATTTTGATTAAACCTGGTTTTGGAACCAGCCAGTTTGTCGGCATGAGCTCAGCATGTCTTGCTTTCTACTAAAATCCTCATTAAGGTCACATCTGCTTCCCTCGATTCCTACATCAAAAATGACCTTGTGTTTATTCTGTTTTATGACCACAGAAATTCTCAGTGAAAGAGCCCTTCGAATCTGTTCGTAATTGTGTCCCGTGTCTCCTGAATATTTTCAAAGTGGGGGCATACAAATCACCTTAAGTAGATATACAGCTAATCCCAGAGCCAAAGGTCACTAGCTGCTGACATTATCTACCACCTTTGCTTCTTGGGCCTGGCAAAAGGAAATTTCAATCAATAATAAACTTTAAACTTTATCCTACTTTTCAAGAGAGCATCAGGATGTAGAGAACAATGAGACTAAAACCCCCTGCTGTTGCATCACATAAATCTCATCTGTTACCCTTTAAAGGTTAGAAATTGCATAAAATGTAATATAAGCATCAATGGTGTACAAAGATATCTGAGAATGTGCATTAACAGGAAACTTTGTACTCATTCAACTCAGATTTTTTTACATACTTGGCTTCCATTATTAAGAAAACTATCTGGAAAGTCACACGCAGCAACCTTAAAGCAGCTTAAAAAAATTCTGCACAGCTCTAATTCTCCTCATGTCCTTCTAGTAGGAAATATGTTTCATTAGGGAGTTTTTGTTTTACCTTTTGAAGGATTTTGGTTTTGGTTTGGGTTTTTATTTTTAATCTCTACAGTCACCTAATTGACTCTCCAATATTTTTTACTCCAAATATTAAGTACTGAGCACACTCAAAGAAAGGGAGGTCTAGGAGCTGTTCAGTAGACTGGTTTGTTAGTTTGCAACCAACTTTGGACTAACAGGGTAGTTATTAAGGTCCCTTAAGGGACCAACCAAAATCCATTTGCAGAATGTGAGGTCTGTCTGTCCAGACAACAATTTATCTTAATTTTTTTTAGTAATTCTATCATCAAGCTTGGTGACTTAACTTCTAGGAGACTAGAATTCCCCTCGTTTGGTTTATGAATAAAATATAAAGTCAAGATGGTATCAAGTGTTCCATCAAAAAAAAAAGTAAGCCTTTTTATGCTTATTATGCTTCTGTACAAATATGAAAACTGTGGATGTTGTATTTTTCAGCTGAAAGTATTCCAGCAAAGATCACAACTAAATCTACTCTGAGTTAGATGGGATGACAAGTCCTGTAGCATCTGGAATGCACATCCGTATAGGCTCAGACAAAAGAATGGGGGATTTTGGTTGAACAGTACACTGATAACAAACATATCAAAGAGGATCAGGAAAGAATGAATGCTGTCATTTAAGAAAGTGTTTAAAGTACAACTTTAAGGCATACTTGCTTTAAATGCAACTTGATAGTCAGCTTCTGGGGCATTTTATTCAAAAGCAGGTCTTCTGTGGCAATGAAGCCTAGGATGGAATAAAGCATAAATTCCTTCAGAGACCATGAAGTTTCTCAGTGAAAGTATGCCAGAAGAGCATACCTGAAAAAAAGATCTCTGCTCCTATCCTGAGGAGTGCTGTGAATTCCGCAATAAAGATATTCAGTTGTTGGTTCACGTGTGAGCAGTCCACAGTCATCACTTCCTTATGATGCTGTGATCCTCCTCTCAACAGTAAATTAAGGCATTTTTGTCAAATAATACTCTACAATCTGACAGATCAGCACTGTATATTCAGCCAGGGCAGTGTAAAAAACTTGTATTTTAAAGTAACTGTCATAGTTGCGAAGCTCATGGGGAATCTTGCTTACAAATCACTGTAGTAGATACCAATCATATGCAATTTGCTACTGGTATTGTAGACCAGCAATTTCAATTGCTACTGTAATTTTAAAAATAAACCTGGGGAAAATAGTAAGTACAAGGTATTTCTGCTATTTCAGAGCAGCTTTCTCTGGGGTATCATTGTCTTTATCCTTGAGCAGAATATATATTAAAATTTGCAGCTAGACAGGGTTAGGAATTATTTCAGTGATGTAATTTTCAGTATACTCTCAGAAAACTAGGGTTTGTTAAACAGAAATATTTTCATGAAAATATTTTGTTGTAGCAGTACTAGTAGGAATATCAACTCAAGATATTTTTCAGTCTTCTCTGGCAGAAGAAAAGACACCTATTCCATCTTTTCTCATCAATTCACCAGGAACATCCAGATGATCACTAATCCAGATGAGTATCCTAATTTTCACACTATAAAGAGTATTTATCCACCTCAAATATTGGGGGTAAACAGTTCTGATAGCTTCATTTTTCTCAAAAAACCCCAGCCAAAAGTAAGGAAAAAAGCATAAAAACCCCAAACCTACAAACAAATTGAAACAAACCAACCAAAGCAAACAAAAACCAGCCAATCAAACACAAAAAAATCCCAACAAACCAACCAACCAACCAACCAACCAGAAAAAAAAAAAAAAGCCATAGCCTCTAAAAGGATTTACTGATGACCAAATTTTTAAGGGAAACATTTAAAATGTGGTTAACTGGATGAAGACAGTCGATCATGGTCTTTGGGATTAGATGCTGTCTGTGAGTTGTGCTCAAATTCCTGTGCATAGTAATCTTATCTGCTCCCATGCTAACATCACTGAATCATCAGTAATATCTTCTGAGTTGATCATGAAGTAAATTCACTGGTAACACAGGTGTAAATTAGTTCTTGTGTTAATATGTTTCGTATTTATCAGTTGCATCTTTCAAGTTTATCTTTGTTAGGAGGTAGTGTCTTGTCAAGCTGTCTGACAGCACATCATAAAATACCTCTGCAATCCATTTTTTCATTAAACAAATGAGTTATTAATGCAACTTGTGGATTTAATTTGTGAATTTTTCATTACTTAACTTGAAGGAAATTGCATCAAGTTAGATCTGGAAGAAAGGCTTGAAATCATGTAAGAAGAGGTTTTATACTTTTTCGTGATGGATTCATTATTTTGTCTACACTGAATAGATTATTTTCTGTCTCCAACTGATCTTTGAACAAAATTCAATATGAAAAAAACTAAATACTATATTTTAAATGAAAAAATTAAATAGCTGTTAACTACTAAATTGCTAGATTAACATCTTCAGACTAAAGACCTGGTCATTTCTACATGAGACTTCATAAAGCATTGTGCTTTGAACGGGTTTTACTAGAGCTGGAAAACAGCTGCTTGTCCCTGAAAGAATACTTACAAAGACTAATTGGTAAGAAATTACTTTTAACAGAAGTTCGTGTTAAAAAAATAGTGAAATGCCTCTTTTTAAGCTCCTGTTTCTACCTGAAACCCCCTATATGAAATGTAATTTATTAAAGGCATTATTAACTATGTCTTGCTTAAAGACCCAAATCTCATCACTGCTGCCACATCTTTTTCTTAGGTAGAATCCAACACAGAAAAAGAAAGAAAGCAGCGATGGCTTTAGCAAGGGCAGAGTGGAGGAGATGTTGCCAGGGAGACAGAGCAGGAAGCATTGAGGAAGTTTACTTGGAAGTGTTGGAGTGAGCTATACAAACGCAGACAGAGTACCTTAAGCACCGTATCCAAAAATATTCAATGGATGTGAACCTGCAGTTTTGTACTTTTTGATAATTGCATGATTCCATTAAAGTCACACAAAGCCAAATGTTAGCAAAGCTGAAAACTGATATGGAAATCTGCTTTTTATCAAACAAAATTCAGGAGGACAGGAAAAGTTGCACATTATTATACATTGTTCATGTAGCCACAGACTTTCAAAAATTCAATTCTCTGCTGCACGTTAAATGGTTATTCAGTTATAAAATAGAAAAGCATGGGAAATACATAAAGATCAATTATTGTAAAGCAATGCCTTTGTGCTGCACAGTATTGAAATGTAAATGACTGAAGAGATTACCAAGTTTTTATTGATTTGCTTCATGAAGCAAACTTTGGAGATAAATAAGCTAGTTTTTGTGGAATGAAACTTGCCTCTGACCTTCAGCCAAAAGATCTTTAGAAGCTTGTAACTAGATATATATTATAGGAGCTTACCCCTCTATCTTTCGAAGTGCCACAAGAGAAAGAATGATGAAACTGTTCCAGCGCTACGTGATGCGTAAATCTAATTCCATTCATAAAATGTAGTTAACTTTACAGAAACATCATTGTAATGATTTTCAACTGGATAATAAAGTTTGAAAAACAGATTTATTTCTTATTTTACTGAAATAAATTTTGTAAGCTGCATTTCAGCTGAACAGATGGTGTATACTGAAAAATAATGTTGTACAAAACGGCAGGGTGGTTTAGCCTTGCCAATTTAAAGTGAGTATGCAAGTGCTATGATTTTGGTATGCTAACCAAGATCATCCATTTGAAAACTGGCAACACTGAGTTGAAATGCATAGGAAATCGTAGATCTGCTTCTGTTCTCATTTTTTGCCACATTTTAAACAGGAATAGCTTTTTTGCATTGTTTTGACTGTATTCAAATTTAGTTGCTTTTGGCACTTGCCGTCACAGAGGTAGCTTAACATTGTCTGATTTGTTCACCTTTTCTGTCTGCATAAAAAAACCTTTCTATTCTGTTCTCCATTCCTGTCTGTATAAACCCTTTTGGGAGCACTACTGGTCTGGTGCCTCCACGAACATTTTTGGAATAACCCAGGGTATCAGTCTGTTTTGCAGTGGTCTGATCAGAGCCCAGCATCTGTATGGAAAGTCAGAACCCTCTTTTCCTTAGAAGTATCATTTCACCCTTACCATTTTTGAAATTCATGAGCCAACACATTGTTCAATAAGTATTATGGATTCCTCTCAAATACCTCGTCGCTGGTGTCTACTTATTGACTGTTGATTTTTAATTTTGGCCTCAGGAGGGTTTGGATGAAAACCTTTTAAGTTTTGTGTGTTTGCACATAAGTGTATGGTGGGAGTTTGGATGAGAAATGATTTCTGTAGCTTTTCAAGATAAATTGTTGGTAGTAACCTTAGATGCAAAAGCCCTGATTGTCTGGGTTTCCCTTCTTTAAAATTTTAAGAAAAATTTGCTTTACTATTTTAATCAGAAGGACTTCTTTCTTTACTAATGAAACTACAAGGCTGTGAGCATGCTTACCATCTTAAAAGAATTAACGTCCCCATATTTGCAATTAGAATTCAGTCATTCACATTGATTGAGATCAACTGAGATCAACAGATAATCCCTCAAGAATAATAGACTAAGCAAAGTAGATTTTTTTTCCCTCATTGACAGGGCTGTTCGTAATCATTAATTATCACACTGCATAACAGATCAACATTTTCACGAAAGACTGAAAAGAATATGGCTCATTTGTAAAAGTAAAGAGGTTTGAGTAGCCTGCGATGTCTCTTCAGATCTCTATATTAAATACTTGAGCAACAGAAAAGACTCCTTTTCATTTAGATGGCATATAAAGAAATGAGATTGTAATGCATGTTCATCTTCTTATTTCCGAGTAACAGCCTGGCACTTTTAGTTAAGTATTCTGATTTGGTTTTTTGGTGTTTTTTTTTTTTTTGCAGTAAATATTTAATGAAATGTAAAAGTGAAATTCTGGAGATAACTAAGTAATACGAGATATACATAATTCCCAAGCTGATAACTGCATTTCTATCTAAAGTAGATTCTTGGGTTCAGATTTTTGTTCACTTGTTCTGGGAGCTTTTCCTCTGCTGCAGGTCCACACAAGTAGCACACCCAGGTAGGTACACGGTTTGAGAGGTAAGAGCATCTCCTTTGGGGCTGAGGTTTTGCAGGGCTATATAGTACCATGCTGTTATCTGTGAATTCAATAAGAATACCATGTAGGGAATGTAATTTTACCTGGTTACAAAAATAGTATTAGACAACTTGTCAGAGCTCATATTTTTTCATTATTTTGATGTCATAAAAGTCATTCTTTCTTCCATCAGAGATTCCCAGCAGATGTGGATGAGGAAAAAGATGACATCTTTCAGGTCTATCATCACTCTAGTTCTCTGAGCAGATGCCAGTAAATTGGACTCTGAACACCTTAAATATCACTAGAATTCCTTGAAAATGGGATGCAGTGTCTTGCTTTGTGACGGTAGAATACAATAGTGTTGGTGAAAGCAAAAATGAAATGTCTTTCTTTGGTGAAACTAGCGTGGAAAGTTTTATTTTAAAAATTCCCATGAGTCAGATTTTGATTATCAAGTTAGAACAGAGTTTTCAACTCTTCTGATTTTATTGAGTATTTGATTTTGCAGAGATTTATACTTCTCTATCTGCCCCAGCTGCTGAAATTGGATTATTATCTGAGAAGGTAAGTTTTCTTTATTGAAAAATAACTGCTGGATAACTGCTTGATTTGGGAAATGGCTTGACTAAAGCTAAGTACTCAGGGCCTATGGGAAAACAAAGAGAATCTCAGCTACTTATTCCCTGTATCTCAAACCCATAAATAAATACATACTGTGTGAAAATTAGTTCATTAACATTTTATAAATCTTTAACAGTGGGAGAACAAGGAGAGAAACAATGTTGCAAATTTAAAGTTGACAACTGAATACATTTTTTCTAAACCAGCTATGATTTAACTTGACTAAGAAAGAAGTCTCATGGAAGAAAATGAAAAATAAATTAAAGAAATGTTCATGGTCTCTTTAGAGGGGGTACTAAATTGGGGAATACCATTCCTAAACCATTGCAACTGTTTTAAGACACCAGTGAACGTAGCATGGATTGCTTACCTGGAGACACATGTTTTTTTAACTTGTGCTCAACTGTGTGGTTAGAAAATGGAAGAAGTTCTATTAAGTGTACTTAAATTTCTGAATTCTTAGTGAATTTTAGGTCATTACTTGAAATGGTAAGGCTATATGCTGGCCTGATAAAAATACCGAGCTTCAAAAAGAAGATTAGGGTGTGAGAAGATGGAGGAATCCAAATAAATATCCTGCCCCAGATCTTCCCATGGCCATCACAGGAGAACCATTGGCTCTCCCCACATTCCCACCACCTCTAGGCCTCTTCAGCAAAGTTTTCAGATTGAGAGGTGTGACTCTAACAGGGATATTAGCTCTTACTAGAGCTATTACAGGGTGCAGGCACCTGGAGATTGCACAAGTCCTGTGAGGGGATGCTTAGGGAAGGAACCAAAGGTGGAGAAACAGAGAGATCACAGTGTCTTGGGGACAAATAAGCATGGGAAAACCAGGGCTATGGTGACGAGAGGGACAGATCACCCGTGAGCGGGCTGCAGGTCAGGGTGTGATCACAGGGAGTACCAAGCTGGACTAACCAGCAAGCAGGTGGTCTGGGAGCCATGGGTGTTTATGGATGGGTCTCTAGGAATGTGCAATCAAAGGACCTGGCTGCTGGAGAGACCAGGATGTCCAGGTCATCTGTCAGTGAGACCATGGGACCTGGGTGTCAACTGAGAGCACCATGTGTGTGCATTTGAGAGATGGTTCTGCTACCAGCATGTGGACCTGGCTGTGACCTCAGGGGCTCATATGCCCAGTTGCCAGCAGCTGGGGAGACTGGGATCCAGGTGTAACTTCTACACAACTTGCTGCAGTGTTTGAGCCCTGTGCTGGAGACAACTATGCTTAACATACGTGTGTTTATAGATGTCCCAACAATAGACCTTCAACCTGATCAGACAGAGAGGAAAGCAGGATGAAGCTTTTGGTGCTGTGCCTGTATGAGTGCTATGCTTTCTGCCTGTCTTGATCTATGAGTCTGGCCGTGTGCATGTGTATATGCAAGGTGTACATCAGATTTTAATCACAGAAATAAACAGAATTTAAAAGGTAGGAACAATTCCAACTTTGCAAAAAACTTTGACCACTGGTAGCATCTGTATTTTACAAAGGCTCCTGAAATGTTCCAGCTGGTTATCTGTGATGTGCACACTTGTAGCCAGCTTCAGAAAAACTCCCAATGTTAAGTCAAGAAAGATTTTTTCTATATGAAAGCAAAAGTAATATTTGATAATATTTATGACTTTAGGAAAACTGCAAAGGAGGAGATAGAGAATGGTAGTAGGATGTAGTTAATGTCTCATTCACTTTTGCAAGCTGAGTTGTATAATCATCTAATCAGATTTTTTCATATTTTTGGTCTGCATCACTACCCTGAAATTAACTCAAAATGTTCTAATAAAGACGCTCAAATGAGGCACTTTACAACAAAGTCATTTTCATAATAGACTCAAAATCTTCCTCAGTCATACAGTGAGGCATCCATTAAGCTGATTAACCTAGGCTGATCTGCCCCTACATGGCACTGAATTGTTCCTGAGTCTACCTGTTCTTCTGGAGGTGATGGATCATTCAGACTCAGAAAATGCAAGTAATACACATCTGTCAAAGTAATTTTGACAGTTTAAACCATCTTTTAGAATATACTTTTGCTGTTACTGAGACAGAATGATGCCAGGTGGGTAACTGAGGATAGAAGCAAGTCCTTTATAGAACTTTGGAGCTGGAACAAATTCTGGGTTCTCAAATAGCAGAGATGCTAAAAAGCAGTATAATCCTCACTTGCAGTCCTAGTGACAATTTGATTTGAATTCATGTACAGTGATATTTTCTGAAGCTCATAACAAATTCCAGGGATGTCTACAAAATAATTAAGTCAAACAAATGGTGTCTCCCTCTGCTTGGGTAAGATGATGTTGCTTAGAAATAGATCCCTTTTATGATGTTTCTATTCATATGTGGAATTCATCAGACACACATTTAAATATTTAATAATTACCTGAATGGAAAGTAAAAACACCTGTAATCTGTTTAAACTGCTGAATAACTACTAGCACTGGTGTGTATCAGGAGGAAGTATGGGGACAAAAATTTGTACTATCACATAAAAACTAGCAACCTAGAAATACATTATTATAAAAAATTATCTGAGTGAAAGTAAATTACTTCATACACTGCAGTAGAAATTTTAGTCACATAAATTTAAACGTGTACATCATTGGATAATAACCTTTTATCTCCCTTAGTTCCCCGTTCAATCAAAGTGTTGCACTTGATATTGAAACAGCAACAGTGTTTTGCTTCTCTATTTTCTGACAGTGGGCCAAACACAGATGCTGCTAACAGATTACACAGCCTTTACACTTCCTTCTCCTCAGGCTAGTGTTTCTATATTATTTAAAACCCAGAAAACAAGCCTTGCATTGAATTGCACAGTTCGGTCGTATATCCAGGCAGCAAAAATTGTGGTACTCTTTCTCAGCTCATTACATGTTAAATTACTGACACTCACGGTTGTGGACTTCATGCTGGCATGTGACAAGAAGAGACTCTGGTTGCAGTCCAGGTGAGATAAGAGCTAGACAGTTGGTCCATTAATCAAGTGAACAGTTTCAGCTTCACAGAATGTTAGCCTCAGATGGTCTAAATTGGCTTAGTGAAGCTCTGCTGCCTCACTCCAAGGCCATGACCCCAATTTTTTATCTGATTTGTTAGCTGAGACAGCCACTGGGTTGAGATACAAAGGAAGAATATTTTATTTTAGTGCCAGACACCTGCAGTTGACTTCAAGTGATGACACAATTTTTTACTTTGTTCACAAATGCCAATATTCCTATGCTGGGAAAGCCTAATTTGTCTTCTAACACTACATTATCTATCCTTTGTTTCTGGGACTGGGAATAAAATCATTTTGACTAAAGAGTGTCGCCATGGTAGAGACCTGAAGGAACGGTGTTGTGACCTCATTCCTTTCACCTCTATTGACATCTTCATTCAGATATTTACAAGTTTGCAAAAATCTAGGCTGTCTCTAGTCCAAGCCTCTATATGTAGAAATCAGTAGGTACTCCCCCAAATTCCTACAAAGAATTCCCTATGAAGATAGTGCCTTTAAATTTAAAGAGACATCAATAGGTAACAGAGGGATCTGTGAGAATACAGGGACAACCAGATGTGTTCTGCACGAGCCATTTCATGTCCACATCCAGGACATGAAGGGCACACGGCCTGCTCCCTGCCAGGTGGGCGATGAGCTTGAGCAGTTGCCCCAGCACACATTGCTACTCTTCCTCCAGGGCAGAGCTGCCATGCATGGAAGTGTTCAGGCACAGGAGGAGGTGTTAGCATGGATAGAGAGGGATTTGGAAGGCTGCAAATCTACAAAGGAGGAAAAATGGCCAGTTGACCTGTGCCAAGCAGCTGCATGGTTGGTACATTCATTTCCTGCTGATCATGGAGAAGGTCAGCTGCCAAACCAGCTTCTGGCTCTTAAATTTGCTATGTGAAAACTATACTTCCAGACCCTCTCCACAAGTCTGGAAACGGCATTAAAGCCCTTTGATATTGTTCACTCTAAAAAGAAATATGAATATTAATTTCTTCTTTATTTAATAAAACAAATCCACAATGATGAATACTACATTTTCCATTTTCTAGCACTCAGCGTGGCAAAAATACATATAATTCTACCAGTGATGTGCATGTCCAGCCATCATGTTAGACTGAGTTTTTACATCAAGTGAAAAACCTAATTTTTATTTTTAAAATGAAAGTGTATTGTGCCAGATATCACTTTGGGGAAGCACACTTTGGCTTTTCCTCCTACAGTCACAACATGACATGGTGAAAAGCCATGTGATAAAGTAAAACAAGAATCTACAACAATTTATTCTGTAAACACTATTAATTGATATTTCATTTCACATGGATACGTTTTTTAATTTAATGAAAATTAGAAAGACTAACGTAAGTTCTATCACTATAATTGAGATCCAAAGATATTAATGCAAGCAAATAGTCTTACCTGGGGGTTTTCCAGCTAAATATGTTTCTTATGGTTACTATGACAGATGCCCTATCTAAACTGATATATTTTGTTAATGGCCTACCATGGGAAATATATAATTTAGAAAACTGAAATAGGGAGAGAACCAACCTGGCATTACTAACATCGTAGTAACAAGGAAACAAACTGTGTCTCCAGGTTTCTACTCTGGTTTATAGTGGAGAACACAATTATTATCCAGACAGACAGCTGCAACTGTGGTTATCTGCCAGGACAATGAAGTACCTTAGAGAAGCCTCTCTTACATCTAAGTGAGTCACATATTGCTGCCAAGCTGCTTGAGATAAGTACTATCTGCTGCTTTTTCACTGGTCATAATGGCAGAAGTAATCGTACTATTACCTGCACAAAACAAAAATTTTAAAATGTTGTTTTCAGTACGACAATCTTAAACCCTGAGTACAGTAATAAGCAATTATTGTTTTTATTAACTTCAGCCATGCCCAAACTCAAAACAAAACTCCAACAGTAACACATTTTAGCTATGCTACAAAACAGTTCAAAAAATTCCATTTACACACCTAATTTTGTGCATAGTAGAGAAATACTGTTGTTTCTTGTCCAGTACCAAGCCCCTGCAATTCTTCAAATTGCAAGTGTATGGCTAAGGAGCCTGTACACAAAGCTCTAAACCATATTCCACCTCCCAGTAACTGATGGAGATTGGTAAACTCTGCCATTTCTAGAGATTTGGATTGGCAAATATCTGTCAGCTTACATTGTTTCAGAACTTATTCATATCACCCTTTTTTCTTGTTGAGAGGTAACACAACAGGAAATTCTATGTTTTGCTACTTTTAATATGGAGGAGTTATGTATTTTTCTTGTATGATGTGAACAGGAATGTAGCTACATTTTTTCATGCAGTATTCAATCATGTAAATGGTGGAAAGAAAAATAAATTTTGCATATTGAACATTACTCATCAGCAGAACTTGTTAAGGATTAAATGTGTGATATGGGTTGTATAATCAGAGCACACAGCAGTTAGATTACAAAAACACGTTGCAAATACTTCCAGAGATCTGAAAGGCTATTTGATTTCAGAAGAACTATATCTTTTTGTCATTATCTAACTCTTGTTGTTAGAACTTTCCAGTGTATCCAGCAGAGAGAATCTGATCCTAGAACATCAGGTCAGTTGTATGATTATATGATTTTTTTCTTTTAAATATTCATCAGTATGTGCCAAATTCTGAAGCTTCCTTGATTAATTTACAAATTGATTCAATATCTGTGTTTCCTTACAAAATGAAATTATTCTTGAGATGTGGAAAATAATAATTTCAAATGAAGCCCGAAGTATACCTGGAGAGTTAATAAAAGGCATATGCACATTCATGTCCTAGTGCAGTTTGATTTACCTGTGTATTCCTTAGCATAGACTGTTGGACCAATCAGAAAAAATTATTTAAATATGGATGTGTTGTCTCACATATATTGATGATTTTGACATATTGCTTCTGACAAGTCAATTAAATTAAATGTCATAGATGAGTATTTTTACTGACAAATGCACTGAATTAGGAAGGTACTCACTTAATATTCCTCAGTAACTAAATCATATTGAAATATGAGGTGACTGTCCACCTGTAATATGGGTCCTATTCATAATATACTCAGAACTCAAAATGAAAATTAATAATTCTCACTGGTTAAATATGCACGTGCCTAAGTTTAACATCATTGTATTTTTCTTGATTATTTGTGTGACAAAGTACACATTTGGTGATGTATAATTTTGATCAGCCACTGTCTCAAACGTAATTAGAAAAAAAAATTACTTATTTTTGCTGTTAGTTACATAGTCTTAAATATTATCAATAATAATAATAATAATAATAATAATAATAATAATAATTGACCTTTCCTGATCTAATGCCTTGGCATCTTGCCTCATAAAAACAGCATGCTCCAAATTTCAGTCACCTTTTAAGAGCAACACTCTAAAAAAGCCCTGACTTTGATTAGAATCAGTAGGAGTCTCAGATAGAATGTTTTGGTCTACCAGTTTTAAAGGTATGGGGAAGGTTAATATCTGTTTGCAGTGGTTATTACACAGTAGTGTCACAGACAGCCTTGGGAAGACGTAACAGAAATACCATCATAGCCAGAGGCTGTTTGTCAGGGGGACCAGGGCATAAGCCAGTTGCTCAGCTTGTGATTGAGAGAGAAAAAAATCTTCACTTTCTCAGTTTTCATGTCCTTGCTATGTCAAGTTTCTTGATAACTGAAGAATTTTCTGTGCCTTCAGGTAAGCCCTTGTAACTGCTTGGAATAACAGAGAGCAGAAGTAACTTTTGTGAATATACCTGGAAACGCTGGTTGCCAAGTGTCATATTCTGATAGACTGATGGGATGCATCAGCTCACAGTGAGGCACAGCTGTCACTTATATCCAAGTGTTTGGACGACAGTCTTCCTGCCACTTGTATTAGATGGACATAGAGAGAGTGTTACCAGAAGCACTTTCACTAAGTAGCCTGAGGCCTGAGTGAAAAGAAGCCATTTTATTACAAATGAACGAAACAGAAATGCTGGCAAGAAATTATGAGTCTTTATCTTTGCCTTTTTTTTTTTTCCAAAATGGACAATCTGCAATTAAATATATAGATAAGCAAACAAACAAACAAAAAAAAAAAGATGACACACCTAAAGCAACAGAACAGAGTCAATATGACTTAAGGATTATAATGGCCTTGATTTTATAAATAGATTTCCCAAAAATATAAGCTTTTGCTCAAGCCTCCTCAAACCCTTGCAGATAATATATAACCCTTTCTCTCTTTTAGAACCATTTCACAGTGAAGATTTGATTTTTTTTTTTGCACGCATTTTAGAGCCAATATCTGAAAACACAATCCTTTGTAGAGTTTGTCTTAATTTCGTGAAGAACACAATGGTATATGAAGCATAACCATCTGAGGTGAACTATAAGATGAAGGGAAGATGAAACTTCACAAGGTATTAACACAGCCAGGCTCCCCACATCTGAGAACTAAAATTATTTACAGAAAATTTCACAGAATATAAAACTTCAATAAAGTACATTTTGTTGCCTTTATTGAATAGCTTTCCTTTCAGTGGAATTTGAGTTTGAGCTTGGTTCAGGTTTAGTTAATATTCAAGTGCAGCAGACAGATTCCTTAGGTCATGTGCAGGTTTTGTAGTCTTGCTTTGGCTGAAAATATATATATATGTGTGTGAAAATAACAGCCTAAATAAATGCACAGTGCATGTAGTGATAGTTTCCCAACTATTTAGAAAGCCTTTGACAAAGAGAAGAGTGAGAACAGGTTATAGTCAGGCAAAAAATTCCTTTTTCACATGCCTACTACCAGGGCAGTCTCGGCCCTGCCCCTAAAGGAGACAGAACAGAGTAGCTAAGGGCTGGCATGAAAAATTTGGAGAGAATAACTTACACAAACCAGTTGTTCGTGCATGCTTCTGAGAAACACTAATTCAGAACTACAGTCTCCGGATTTCTAAGGATTCAAGTCTGCATCAGTGTGTAAGATGACTCTGTTTCATGATTAAAATTTTTTTCAGTTATCATAGGGTTTTCAACCTGGAACATTCCCAGGAGCTCAGTATCAGATGATCTGCTTCCAAATAGAAAGCTGTCCTTTTGGCAGAGCTATGCACTCCCTTCAGCAACAGTATTTTCTTATTTGAAAAGTAAATTAAAATAGTTCTATTTTTGAAACCTATATCTATTTATTTAACAGCAGTTGTTTTAATTAAAACATCTGTTGAAAAGCTAACTGGGTTCCTTGCAAACATGACAAATAAAGGCTGTGTGAACTACATATCTATATACAAATAACTCCATTTTGCATATATAAACTCTTCCTAAATGCTGTTAAATACCATAATATTCTCCTCCATGGTGTCTATGTATGCTAGGCATATTATGAAAGAGAAAGCACAAGATAAAAAATATTAATGTCTTTTTAAAACTTTTCAAACAAAGGCAAACTTCCCTTATTGTAGCAGTCTTTAGATAATCTTTATGGTCTCTGTGCATTTTCTTTGGCTTCGTGTTAAAATAGAAGTATGCAGAATCTGGTATTCATATTTTCGCCAGTTGATGCTAATGCTAGCTAAGTAAAGCGTGCAGAAATCCCTAAAAACTGTTCCTAACATGCACAAGGTAAAATGAACGAGGCATTTTAAAACTGATGCAAACTACTCAGACATGTTAATAGCTGGATGTAGTTCACATGTATATAAAATTCAATATTTTATATCAAATCTCAAACCATGCAGTTTTCTACCATCCAATACTAATTCAATATATTAAAATGTAACACAAGGGATGGAGAAACTAGACAAACACTGCACTATAACTGTAATGTGCATTGTTCTATTTGATATTTTCCCTTCTAGATCTGAATCATAACAGTAGTGGGTGACAAGAACATAGTACTTTGTATCTTTTTTGGCCCAAATAGAGTTACAGCAATGCCACTGGGAATAAGGTCTTGCCCAAGGCAAATTCTTGGGATGGCAAAACTCACAAATATTACAAAAGAAGATAAAACCACTATTTGAGAAGAACAGAAAATCAGGTTGGGAAAGACTTACAGATATATATTTATTATATAAAATGGTCATTTAGCAGTTTCTCCATGAATCCATTATTATGGTCTTCCTGTTGAAGTTTTAAATTTTTAAAATAAGATTAAGTGTTCAGATTCATGTCTCTTGCTGAAGGGAGTCTATACGAGCAGGTACTTCCAAAAAGCAGAAGGCAGTCATTTAGTCATTAAACTCTTCTTTCCAGTCCCAACATAA
The DNA here is from genome assembly GCA_013397755.1 of Cnemophilus loriae. NCBI lineage: Eukaryota > Metazoa > Chordata > Aves > Passeriformes > Corvidae > Cnemophilus > Cnemophilus loriae. Next base: position 219,045 of record VZTF01004666.1, read on the forward strand.
AACAGTTGCCAATTTTGCTGCACAATATCAAAATTCAGAAAGTAACTGCTCTTAAAATAACACATATATCACATTTAGTCAATCCTTTTTGTCCAAACCAAATTAATTCAAGTTGCCAGCTGATGCTTTTAAAATAAGTGCTGACAATGTGCTTATGATAATGCTGTCATGATACTCACTCTTCATAAGTTAAGCACCTCTTCTCACATAATTTTCACATATAGACTTACACTGTGTGGCTGAAAAGGCAAGAACATACTGCTGCTGAGGAAATTTGTGTAAAATTTATTGATCGTTACGGTTTTGTTAGGTTTCATCAAGTGTGAAAGCAAAGCTAACGTTTTCAACCTCATGTTGCACTCTTTCTTAAAACCTGAATCATTATAATCTTCTAAAAAGTCATTAAAAGTGGTTAGACAAAAATCTTTATACTGGCACCAAAATTCGTCCAAATAACTCTGCTGAAATACAATTAAATCCCTGAGATAAAAGAAAGCCCACTGAATACTCCAGTAGAGTTTTTCTAAAGAAAATTTTCAAAAGTTTGCTCAAGGACATTTGTGCAATCACAAAACAGATAAGGAGCTTATTTGGTTCTGTCTTCTCTTTAAGTCATAATCTTTTGTTTGTGTTACGGTCTTTTTATAACAGCTGACATGATGTCAGAATCACTACAGCAGGTAAAGCAAAACTAAACAGTTGAAGAGCTTCCAAGTAATGCTAGCAAAAGAAAAATAAGAAAAACCCCACCACTTAAGAGTTGTTGAGTTTTCCTGATATTGTGTGTGAGAAACCTCAGAATTTAGACACTTCTTGTTACAGTACATACATTTTCAAACAGGGAGAACACATTTGCATTATTATTATTTTCACAGATTTGCATATGTTTTCATTTATATTTATGTGTGCTTTTGGTATTTACTCTGGATGGCATTTATCTACACAGTAATAACATCCTTTTCAAGATTATTAAATACTGATAACTTCTGTGGCAACCAGCAGACATCAAAATTTGATGCTAATACATACCAGAGAAAGCAAGAAAATCTTCCAGTTTGACAGATCTGAACCCATCAAGTAGACCTGATTTCAAAAAGGAGAAATTATGGGTCTGTAGATACAGAAAGATCTAAAGAACTAAGCCATCATAACATTAAAACACTTTTTATTGTTCTAGGCATACCACGTCTAGAAGCGTCCATTTATCTGAAGATTGTATTGTGGAATTGTACATATCCAGCTGCCATATTTTCTAATTTTGCTTAGTTTTGGCCAGAAGATGGACTTTAGAATTTTTCAATAATGTTAGTAGCTTAAAAATGCTAAATGTATTTTTACTTTCTTAAAGAAAACTAACCTCAATCACATAAAAATCCTTAGCATACTAGTTTGCATTTTAAGAATCAAAATAGATGATCAGACTAATATCTGTGAAGTATCACCACATAGATCCAAAAGCAAAAGTCATCTGTCCCTGCCACAGGATCCAGTCCCACAAACTCCTCCAGCAGGGGTAGTTTCCATGGAGTACAGTCCTGCAGGAAAGGTCCATGATGCAATTTTCCACTGTGGGTCACCTGTGGGTCACAGATCCTTCTGGAAAACATGTACCTGCATGGGCTCCTCTCCTTGGTCCACAGCTCTTACTAGGAGTCTGCCCCTGCGTGGGATCTCCACAGACTGCAGCTTCCCTCAGGGCACACGGACCTTCTCGGGATCCTCTGCAGGCTGCAGAATGGATATCTTCCACGATGGTCCTTCAGGGGCTGCTTCAACTGACTTCATCATGATCTTCTTCATAAGCTGAAATGGTACCTGGTGCCACCTCCTCCCCTTCCTTCTTCACTGATCTTAGTGTCTGCTGAGTCATTTCTTTCACATTGTTCTCACCCCTCTTTCAAATACTTGCTGCACTGCGCATTTTGATAATGTTATTGGCTTAACAATAAAAACTTCTTTTTATTTGCTTAAAGAACACTAACCTCTGTCACACCAAAAGCATTAGCATACTAGCTTTTCTTGAATATGCTATCATTTTTAATTAAGTTATCACATACCCTTTATTAAATGTTATCAGTGGCAAAACTGGTGTCACCGATGGGTTGTCTTTAGAGAGCAGTGGGTCTGTTTTGGAACCAGTTGAAACTGGCTTTGTCTGGTATCTGTATCCCTGGTCTCTTCTCACAGAGGCCGTCCTTGTAATACCCTCCCTACAGAAAACTCACCATGCTAATACATCCCTCTAAGTGGTACATATGGCTTTGAACCTACTGAAACAAAGGAGGGATCTGAAATAAAGTGCTTCATGTTCTGCATTCAACCTCCAGAATTTTACAGGAAAAATTGTCACTGAGAAGCAACACCAGCAGCCCTGCTTTGCACATGATCCCGCCAACATGCTAGATATAAGAACATCTACCATTCCTAGAAATTAGTGGATTTACAAGGGGGAACCTAGCTAGAGGTGTTGGCTTTATCGTGACTCTGCTCAGATTTGAAAAACCGAGCTGGATTTGCCCATACTTAGACCCCTTCCATTTCTGGAAAGCAAACACTGTAAACGGCTAGCATGTGCAGTTTTCATTCTTTCCAATATAATGTAACAGAAAATAAGCGAATTTAAGGATCACAGTTCTTTACTGTGATGCTGAAATTCTCCTTCTCCTTCCTGCTCTTTTGGAACTGTGTCTGAGTCTGCAGGATTAGTTTCCTTTTGTCTGGCCTAGATCATATTGATCCTGTCCTTCAGGGAGTACATACCAAATTTAATAACTTTCTCCAGCTTTGCTTAGGATTTGGAGATGGGAGCAGCTTCTAACCCTTATTCAGTGTTACGCTTGGACACAAGCAAATAAGATAATCTCTTTCAAAACCTATGACAAGAACAGTTTGTAAACTAGCAAAATGTAAAAGCAAAGACTACATATCCTACCAAATTGGAGGATATTTCTAGCCTTGTGAAACAAAAAAGAGAAGAGGAAGGAGAGAGAATTTTTCTAATTTTTGAACTAGCATTTCTTCATTACATTGGAGGAAAAAAATGAACAAAAACAAACAATATTTTTTGTTCAGTAAAACTCACCACTAAGACTAAGAAGCATAAATGGAAATTAAATATTTAACCTGAAAATATTTTTCTTTTATACATGTACAGTAAAAGTAATAACACTCATTAACCCTTTCCCTTCCCTTCGTTTCCCTTCCCGCCAAAAAGAATAAGATATAATTAGTAAGTTCTGTGATAATAAATGATGCAAATAATCAGTTAACCTAGTGTCGTTGGTTAATTTTGTTAATGTTCAAATTATTAGTGAATAACGTAAATGATAGAATTTCTTTAATTATTGAATGAAAATTTGTAATTCTTGCAGTATCTTGTGCTCAATTACTACTATACAATAAATATTATAAATTATTATACAAAAACCCCTTTAGAAATATCTAATGATTCTAACCAGTCACTCTGAAATGAGTTTAACTTGTGCAGGATTGCAGAGGGGATTAAAGCATAGTGGGAAAAGAGATTATACTTCAGTACTTGGGGGAAGTAATAATGCAAAGGGACAGTTTTGGGCCCCATTCTGATCAGCTCTGGTTTATACTTCTGACACAGAACTCACACCCAGCAGCACAAGCACAGGCACAGCTGAGCTACTCCGAAGTTCGTCTCTATTCATGGAAACAACTTCACAGTTTTCTTAAGAAAGAATCCTAGCAGAGACACAGACTAAAGCACAGGGTGATTCCTTTCTTTTTAGGTTATAAGAGACTATAAACCTGTAATCTGACCAACTATTAAACACAGAGAAATAAAATTTAAGGATTCTCACTTACGATGACCGAGACACTGCTTATTTCCAAAAGGCTAGTTGCTATGACTTATGGATCTGGAGGTAAAAATTAGTCATTTTTTTATTATCTATGTTATTGGCTTAAAATTGAAACTTAATGGGAGCTTTAAAACAAACAGCAATTTCTTTGTAGTTATATATAGACACACATATTTATATAATTTAACAGAGTGAAGACTCTTTAAGAAAATTTGTTAATTTGAGGAAGACATTAATCATTAATTTTTAGGGTCATTTTTAAGAGTGTGGTGGAATTTCTGGTGAGAGTCAACACAGAACATGACTTGGACCATGGGAGATTGAGAGTAAATGGGAGAGGGTGGACATGGGACAAAGAGCTGAAAAAAATGCACCTTTCCCATAAAAATTTTTAATGAGTTCTAACACTCATCTGACTGAAATAGATACATGGAGCAGCTCTTTCAAAACAACCAGATTAATGAGAATTTTTCTTATTATATATTGTCTGTGAACTTCAGAAGACTAAGTTTACTATTAATTCTATGTTGTCAGGGCATAGACTGGGAACCTTTGGACTATGGGTGAAGGTGAAAGAGTCATAAACTTAAGATTTCTCAAGCACAGAGCTCTGAAAAGACAAAATATTTTTCTTTTCCCTTAATGAAATGAATATGTTACATGCAACCCAGGTAAGCTTATCACGAAAGATGTCTTCTAAGGAGCATCCTGTTCCTAGTTTTGCTCTTGGTATAGAAAGAATAGGATTCTTTTTTATGGGTTAGCTTGATTAAGTTGACCACATAAGAAACACTATTTCCAAAATGAGCTTTTCAGCCAAAACTATTTGATACATCCTTAAATATTTCAGAACTGACAGTTCAGTCCCAAGAGTCTTCTCTGTAGAATGGAGACTGAGAGGTCTTAAAATCTGTAGATTGAGGAATAGAGAACAGAATTGGCAGACAGCTTTTTTTATAACAATAATTAACAGCTCCCCAGGATGCAATCCGACAACATGTTATGTCAATTTTTACCGATGCTTGTCAGATGGCTATAATGTTGCAGGAAACAAACTGGGTAAAGACCAACATAAAACCCCGTTATACTGCATGTATAACAAAATATAATGAAGCCCTCTTATCCTGGATAAAGAAGAACTGGGTTGTCAAAATAATGAATGCTTCCAAGGTAGAATCTCTAAAGTATGTCCTGGTATGTGTTTTCACCTAAAGTCAATTTAGTTGTGGCACATTGTTAATACTCCTGTAGCACACCTTGCTACCCCAATGCTTTATCTCTGCACGAAGCCAGCTGGATGCTACATTTTCAATAATAAACCCTTGTGGAGATAAACACGCTTGAACAGAGACCAGCCCCGGTGTTTCAGAGTTTGCTTTGCCGTTAATCTGCCACATTGTAAATTCACTCCTAGGTAAACAGATAACTCGGAAAAATGTGCTCTTGATGTGAGCACTGAATATGGGAAATACTATTTTCTGTGAGAAATTAGATGAAAAACAAAAGTATATAATACAGCTCACGATCATAAAAAGCTAAATAGAATCCCTTCACCTGGGTGCCATCTCCAATTTCTAATTAAACCAAATGTCCTTTTCTCGTGACATTTTACACACAGTGTCAGATTTGGGAGTTGATGTATCATTCCTATAAAATTTACTTTCTTCATAGATTTGGATCTAATTTACTAAAGAAGTAGAATTTGGTGAAATATCCTTTTTGTTTGTTTTAACTAAGACTAAAACCAGTAACTAGCTACTGCTCCATAAATTTACACCATTAACCAGGACATTAAATATTTCTTCATCCTTATTTACAGGATTTTCTGAAGCCATTGACTTCAACTGCTTGTGTTTTATACTTGTTAAAAAATATATTTCTTGCACACAACTGAGAACTTTCTGCTTGACTAATGCTTGAATTGACCTATTTTGTCATTAAACTTTACTGTAGACATTAGAACTTGAAACTCTGTGACCTTTCTTCCAATTCATGGTGTCTATGCAAACAGGTATTTGTATGAATACTTTTCTTTTTCTATGTCTCTCTGGGAAGAAAATACTATTTAAACACAGAATGAAAGAAATCCAAAGGAAGAAGTGAGAATACTTAAGATGCTTATTGTTATACATAAGATTAAATATCACTCTTTTCTTGCTTATGGGAAGTTCAGTGTTAAGCAGGAAGGGACAGGTGTTATTATAATCTAACTGACTTCTTATTTAATCAATTTTTAGGTAAGCAAATGAGTACCCAAAATATTGTTCAGTTAGCACAACTTTATGAATTGTTCCTAAATACTTTTTTTGTAATGTTATGGCTTACAAATTGTTCATAAGCAGATCTTTGATCTCTGTCCTAAACGGTAATATAATCCCTCGAAATTAAATTATTCCATTTACTATGAAGCGTAAGTATGAAATGTGACTAAGAACTAAACATTAGAGACGAACATTGGAGGTTTTAAAAAGATCCTTTCATTTGCTACCATTCAACAGTAAAGAAGAAAAATAAAATGAAGTAGAAAAATAAGTCAAACTAATTTATTTCTGTATAAGACTGTATACACCTTGGGCAATCAGTGACTCAGTAGGAGAAGCTGAACATTGAGCAGGGAACTGAGTGACGGAGTGAGACAAAATGTCTCCAGGAAACTATTAGTTCGGCATATTGGCTAAAATATGCACTGAAGATATTTCATTTCCTCTTAAAATCTATAAATTCTTTTTTGATTTTTAACCCCATAGATCACTTCCTTTATTAGCAGTGACTCAGAACTTGAGGAAGCAAGATTCACTCAAGAATCTCTTCATAATTTCTCTCCTGGCGTCTCTTTATTCAACAAACTTTAAATCTCTCTGTTTCAAGATGCTTTCTTATTCAATAATGTGATCAATTTGAAGAACGGTTCAAAAATAAGTGTTTAAAATCTTTTCACTAAAGCGTAAGAAGTGAGATTTGAGGAGGAAGAATTCCAAACATCAACTGTAGAGTCTAATATAGGGTAAGGGATTACAGTAAAAGAGCAATGCCTGGGGTTACGATCACATAATATCCTGATTCCTTCATTCCTATTTTTCTGTAAATGGGAACTGTGCAAGGCCTCTTTCTCTGTCACTTAACTATTTCTAAGAAAAAATGAAAACAAACCCCAAATAACTCCTCTTCTTAATTGGAAGCTAGGAGAGGACTTCTGTTTAAGGAAGATTTTGGAAGTACCTTTAGGATGAATGAAGATACATTTATTGATAAATACATTAAACCCCCCCAAAACCAACACACCATATCACATCACATCGTATCAATCATATCATATCAATCATAATCATATCATATATCTACTACCTAGTCACATAACATTCATCTTTTCCTAGGAGTTTTCTAACTTTTGCAAACTTCTGTAGTTTTATGGGATTATTTAATGAGATCTTGATGCAGTCTAACACATCTGAAGATCTGAGGGTCTGAAACTCCAAAGGTATTATGATTATTCATTTTAATTTTCTGCAATAAAAATCACTCAGAACCTTATCCTATAACTGCCACATGAAAATCTCCTCACAGTGACAATATATGTGTAACTGAGAATGTGACGCCATGACAACAGCATTTACATTTATAAATAAGGGTATAATTTTACTATCAGTCTTAATTTCATGAAAGAACTGAAGCATCTCCTTTCCATTGTCTTTGCTCTTGAAAATGATAAGCATGTTTCCACCTTATGATGATTGTTTGTAGACAATTTTTAAATTAAATAAATGGTTTAAATCCATGCAACTGAGACTCAAGTAGCATAAAAGAAGTTAAAGAGATTTTTTTGCCATAAGTTTCAAATGCAATGTGAAAAAAGGTTATGTGTTCCTGATGAATGAAGCAATGGGCAGATTCCTTTGGTATTAACACCATTCCTGGCTTGTGCAAACACTTTTTCATGAAGAATGATGCAATTTTAGCTTTTTATCAAACTCTTACAGACTCTATCAACATATTTTGTTTTTCATTGATAGGATATGGGGAAAAGTAACACTATTTCAGAAAGGACATGAAGAATTTATATTACTAATGAGGTCAACTATTTTCTGGATAGTTGGTCACATCACTTTTTTGCTTCTAATTTTTAACCACTAAAACACCACTCTCTTGGCATCTACCCTGAAGACTGTATCTGGCAATCATGTGTGGAACAATTTCCAATTCATATTTCCAGCTGCGAAGGCATTTATCTCAACATATTCATGTACTGAGCTACAACAGGGTGCTAATTTAAAAGCATTTGAATTATACATGTTCAAAAAGCCTGGACTGAAACCTAAAAGGAATTTGATAGGACACTGGCCTTCACAGACCTTGAGTTTACAACTAAGTGAAATTTAAAAACCAAGTGAAATATGCATTAATAGCTGCCTCTGCAAAGGAGGCATCTTCAGGACACCATACAGCAGAAGCTATACCCCGGATAATTCCATAAAATTATATATTATACCAGTACAGCTATGTGCAATGTTTAATTTAAGATATAAGCAAGCTACAGTATATCATCTGAAGACTTAGGATGTAGATTATGCTTCACGGTTAAAGATAGTGATTCAACATACAACATTACTAACTCAAAATTTACGCCAGCATAATGATAAGCAAGAAAATCTGAAGACTGAAAAACAGTCAGGCCTAAATAATTTTCAATAATCAATATATAACTCAATAGAAATCATTATTCTAATTCTTTGTGCTATCATAGTAACATATTATGTATGAAATTTCCACTAGACAAAAAAGAATAGTAGCAACATAGTTAGACATTGATTTTCTTAAATTTTTGCTCAGGTTTCAACAATATTTTGATAAATACTTTATTTTATTTAAATTTTTTTAGGGAAGTAAATCTAATCAATTGCCTTAAAAAAATTCATCCAGATATAATGACAAGAAACAATAACATGATTCCAATCCAGCTATTTGTGTATCTAAAATATAAATGTTACAGCCCGTTCTTTCTGTATTCCTTAACTTTCCCTTAAATATCAAGTCTTATCAACTTGGATTAGAGCAATGAAGATTTCATTTCCTGTCTCTGCTTGTGTAGTAGTTCAATTAACTGATAGCAGTGTGAGGTCTATTTAGATGGTAAAGAATCCAAGGTTGCATCCTGGATTGTAAGACGAAATGCTGTGCTCCTGCAATATTCGGACACCTAAGTATTAAGATCATAGCTACATTCTTGATATGCTTAACATCTTACATTTCTGTACGTGTAGTAGCTCAACAGTGCCTTTCTTCTTGAAATCAGTTTTCTGTCTCTCCAAGGATTCCACTACCCTAAAACCAGACCATTTTAATGCTTTAGACCTCTTTTCAACTACATTGTGACATTTTGGTGATGTCTGAAACAAGTCCAGACCGCTATTAAAACAAACCCTTCCTTAAGAAAATGAAAAAAGTATAACCTGAGTGCACTACGCTAGCTTCTGCAGTTTCATCCTGGTTTTGTTAGTCAACAAACTGTGGAAGAATGTGACTTTACAGGGAACTTGTGAACCAACCTACTGTTGCTATTACAAATAATAATTTCATATAATGATTAAAAATATTTAGCATTTTCCTGATCTCTAGAAAATCTCCACTGTGGCCAGCTTATAACCACTGGTTTCCTTTTCACGTAAGTTCTTCATAAGTCATTCATCTTACTTAAGGAAAATTGGGTCCTTTCCCTCCATCTATATTTGTGGGCAGCAATAGTGTGCTCTGTTCTGCCTAAAATTTTCTTGAAACTCAAACTGTAGTTACCTCTTGATACTTTATCATACATTTACCAGCATTTTTTTGCAAAATCCACATACAGCTTTCTACTCTATTCATATGTTGGCTGTATTTACAGTACAGCTTTCTTTTCTGTGTTCTGATACATGTTTTGACTAACAGGAACCTGTCTGCACAACAAAGGTAATGCATTTCATAGAATCATAGAGAGATTTGGATTGGAAGGGACCTTAGATATCATCTAGTTCCAATCCTCCTGCCGTGGGAAGGGGAGCTTTATTGCTCAGAGCCCCGTCCAACCTGGCCTTGAATTCTTTTTTTTTTTATTGCTGTTAGATATTATTATGAGTGGGATGAATTTGTTGAAGGTCTGGATTTTTTTTTCTTTTTACTTCAAAGACCTGATTCCATAGGAGGCTCAGCAACTTAATGCACAGTGTTGCTGTTTGCTTCAGTTATTGATATGAGACCTTTCTTAGAAGTAATCTCCATATCATCCCCAGTGCATTCATTACAGAAAACCCAAAGCATAAGAAATGACTGCTTCCCTTTTTGTTCATTCCTGAACTGTTCAATGCATTCCAGCGTATACGATGCAATCAGAAGAAGAACAGCCTCACAAAATATCTGTAAATGTAAAACTGCAACCACAAACTAGTAATGAAGACACCACACCCAGCATGCTGTAGCTGTTATTCAGTGCTCCTATTCTACTCATTGCACAGAGACAAAAGGTCTAATTTCCATTCATCAGGCATTCAAATTTCTGGCTAGCAGGACCTTTGCGTGTGTAAAGAATGCAAAACGAGCAGCAGGAAACCCAAATTAAACTACAGTGCAAGCTCTTTACTAACACTCTGGCAACATCACTGAGAAATATCACCATATTGCCTCAGAATGGAAAATGGACCGTAACAGCAGATGGAAATAATGTAAATGGGTGAATGTATAAAAGGAGCTGAGACTAAAAGTCATCCTGATTATCATTTTTAAAAAAGAACAATTGACTTCTGTGACATTATGAAATGTCATATGGCCAGCTGCGTTGAGAGTTGTTTAGGAAAAGATTATACATGAGATTCTGCTTGGTTCATATAAATTTCTTCCCCAACAGCACTGAAATCAACTAAAAATGTTTATGTATTTTTAGTGAAAAATTATAGGCAAGTTCGTATAAATGCATGCATTTATATAAATTCCTAATGAAATCTCGGTGACCAATGTAGATCCATGGAAATCCTGTTGAATTCTCCTGCATCTGATTTCATGACTTTGTTTGTAAAAGTTCTTCAGTATAACAAGCAGTTGTCTATTTTTGCTAGATTTCACTTCAGGCTTTCTAATTATAATCAAGCTGAAAACTCAGAGAAAAGTTAAAAAAAGAACTCAAGTCACAAGCTGGGGTCAACAAAGTGTATTGTACAGCAGCCTTATAATAATAAATTACTAGAAGAAATTTAGTAATAAGTGGTACTGATGAGGACATTAGTGGGGAAAGATAAATGTTGTAGCATCCTTGGAACTGTTAGGTCACATGCAGTCAAATGGACAGATTTTCCTAGTTAGGAAAACTAAACACTCTTACTCTAGCATGACTCCTTTCCTATTTAAAAAAAAACAAAAAACAAAACCTTCAAATTAATTGAATTTTACTCGTTGTGACCACACCAAATACAGGAATTAATTTAATTTATTTTGTTATGAACTCCCTTGGTAAACGTGGTAAAAAAAAAAAAAAAAATTGTCATTTACATGAATCCAAATTTTTAGGTGGTTTTTTTTGTTGTTGGGTTGGTGTGTTTTGTTTGTTTGGTTGTTTTGGTTTTGGGTTTTTTTTTTGTTTTTTTTTTTTTTTTTGATTGGTTGGTTTTTTAATTACTAAGAAAAGATTCCTTCTTTTATTATTTTCTCTGGGTGAAATTCAGAGAGTTTTGCTGTGGAAGGCAGATGGTGCAGACACAGACCACATCAGCTGTAATATTGTTATTGTTTGCATTACCCATCACAGAAGTCTTCTCCATGGGTGTTAGGGAGCACTTCTTTACTGAAAGGTTGGTTATACAGCAGAACACACTTTGTGGGAGGGTGATTGATGCACCAAGCCTGTCAGTGTTTAAGAGACATTTGGATAATGTCTCTGATAATTTTGTTCAGCCCTAAAGGTCAGGCAGTTGGAGCAGATAGCCATTGTAAGTCCCGTCCAATTTATATAGTTTCTCCTTCTCCTCCTCCTTCTCCTTCTCCTCTCCTGTTTTCTCCAACCTATGCAAATCTAAGAGCACAGACCTGACTTCCTTTTGGACTTACACTGAATATGTTCACCTTTAAATGTTTAAATAAATTAAAAATATTCTAAAATTTAATCCTTTGTATAGCCAGAAAATGTTAATTATTTGACAGAAAGTAGTTAAAAGTGCATAAATGAGCATCATACGTACACATACATAAATATAAAATATAATACATATATATTTTATCTCATGTATTGTAGTCATTTAAATATCTGTTTCCCTTTAACTTGGAACTGATTAGCTTCTTGTATTGGACAGAAGGCTCCTATTTAACTTTAAGCATTGCATATGTAACTAGTACATATCAACTACTACTATTTATTGTGTCCAGTTTTGTAGGTTAAATTAAACAGTTATCAAGATAAGCTAAAAGGGTCTCTAGACTTGTGGGATCTAGAATATTATAGGCAGGAATTTCTTTCCTTTGAAACAATTTAATTTCCATGGAAAGCATTACATTTTAATTAAGAAAGAAGTAGAGGAACACTGATATGGTTCTCCTTCCCTCTGGAGTATAGGACACATACAGCTCAGTTCTGCAGCAATACATCTGGGACATGTAAATCTTTCCCTAGAGGAGAAAACAGAGAAGCTTGTATCCAGCTTCTAGTGTCCAGTAAATTCTGTTTTGGTTTAGTGTGTTCCCTACTTTAATTACTGACATGATGCAAAAGAAAAATGCTATGTAATCTTCCAAGTCTAGATGTAATTATTGCATATATTCAGCCATATGGAGTATTTTATTTTTGCCTTCTTATAAATGCATTTCTTATATTCTACAGGCAGTGTGAGTGTAGGAAACACTGAAATTACTGAAGTTTACCTCTCCTTCCTTGGAGAAGATTATTCTGGGAGGTACTAAAAAACACCTGAAAGACAAAGTCATGGGTCACAGCCAGCACAGCTGTGTGAGAGGAAAGTCCTGTGTTAGCAAACCTGCTTTCCTTTTTTGACCAGGTAGCCTACCTAGCTGATCAAGGAAACTCTGTTGATGTAATCATTTTGGATTTCCGTTAAGTTTTCCATACTGTCACTCACAGTATCCTTCTGAACAAAACATCCAGCACACAGCTGGATAAACACAGCATGGGATGTGTGAGTAACTGGGTCATGGGCTGGGAACAAAGGGTTACAGTGAATGGGGTGACACCAGACTGGTGACCTGTCACTGGTAGGGTTCCACGGGGCTCCATTCTCAGCCCTGGGCTCTTCAACATCTTCATCAATGACTTGGACGCAGGACTGGAAGGGACAGTAAGCAAGTGTACAGGCAATACAAGACCGGGAGGAGCTGTTGACTCCCTCGAGGGCAGAGAGGCCCTGCAGAGAGACCTCAACAAATCAGAGAACTGGACAAACACCAACTGTATGAAGTTTAACAAGGGAAATGTTGGATTCTGCACCTGGGATGGGACAACCCTGGATGTATGGACAGACTGGGAAATAAGAGGCTGGAGAGCAGCTCTGCAGAAAGAAACCTGGGCGTCCTGGTCACTGGTAAGTCGAATATGAGTCAGCAGTGCCCTGGCAGCCAGGAGGGCCAACCCTGTCCTGGGGGGCATCAGGCACAGCATCACCAGCCAGGCANGTAAGCAAGTGTACAGGCAATACAAAACCGGGAGGAGCTGTTGACTCCCTCGAGGGCAGAGAGGCCCTGCAGAGAGACCTCAACAAATCAGAGAACTGGGCAAACACCAACTGTATGAAGTTTAACAAGGGAAATGTTGGATTCTGCACCTGGGATGGGACAACCCTGGATGTATGGACAGACTGGGAAATAAGAGGCTGGAGAGCAGCTCTGCAGAAAGAAACCTGGGCGTCCTGGTCACTGGTAAGTTGAATATGAGTCAGCAGTGCCCTGGCAGCCAGGAGGGCCAACCCTGTCCTGGGGGGCATCAGGCACAGCATCACCAGCCAGGCAACGGAGGGGATTGTCCCGCTCTGCTCTGCACTGGGGTGGCCTCATCTCCAGTGCTGGGGGCAGTTTTGGGCACCACAATATAAGGATGATATTTAACTGTTAGAGAGCACCCAAAGAAGGGCAACAAACATGGTGAAAGGCCTTGAGGGGAAGCTATATGAAGAGTGGCTGAGGTTACTCAGTCTGTTCAGCCTGAAGGAGACTGAGGGGAGACCTCATTGCAGTCACAACTTCCTCATGAGGGGAAGAGGAAGGACAGACACCGATCTTCTCTCTCTGGTGGTCAGTGGGAGATTGGCCAGAGAATGACAGAACCAGAGGGAATGGCCTGAAGTTGTGCCAGGGGAGGTTTAGGTTGGATATTAGGAAAAGGTTCTTCACCCAGAAGGTGGTTGGGCACTGGAACAGGCTCCGCAGGGAAGTGGTTACAGCACCAGCCTGCCAAAGTTCAAGAAGCATTTGCACAATGCTCATGGGCATGTGGTGTGACTCTTGGAGATGCTGCTGTGAAGGGCCGAGAGTTGGACTCAATGATCCTTATGGGTCACTTCCAACTCAGCTTATTCTGTGATTCTGTAATTCTGTGACACCTTTTATTACCACACTCATAAACTGGTTTGTTTTTCATCAGTATTACTTGCTACCCAGGTTATCTTTTGTTCATTTGCTGTCCGATTTGAATGTTATGTGAGTGCAAAATTATGTCAGCTTTAGTCTAAGTTATCAATACAGCTCCCTTAAAACACTTGTTACCGCTTAACAACATAAATAGGTCTCACATATTCACACTTAAATGAGGATAAGTTTAAAAGTATTACCCAACATCCCAGCTCATTTGCCCCTGAGTACTGGAAGGATCTTTTTTGTGTATAATTGCATAGTTTCTTATCTCATGTTCTTATAGCATGAAGCAAACAAATATTCCCTGAGGTGCCAGAAAGAGTGGTAGATGCCGAGATTGTTTGTGTTTTCAAACCATGGCATGTAAGTAGTGATAATATCAGATCCTTAGAAGTATTTGCTTATTAAACAAACCTCTGTACCTTCATGTGAGATAGCAGAATGTTTTGATACCTTCCTGTCAGCTTAATATCAAAGATTAGCATCTGACATGCCATGTCAGGTTCTTCGACCTGCCTTTCCTACTGCATTTGAGCCAATGAGACTTCATGTCTAATTCTTGGTAAATATTTTATAAAAATGTACACAGACAATTTTGCAGTGAAATTCATAGAATCAGCCTCTAAGTTGCAGGTGACTATGATCAGATATACTGCTTTGGAAAGATACTCTGCTTCTTGTCACTTACTGAGCTAGAATAAACAGAAAGGAAACCTGTACTCCTCCACTGAGCACATACAATTGAAGGGAATGTCTTATTTTGAAGTTCTTCCTGTGCAATATTTTGTATATTCAGACTTACTTCAGCAGTTAGGAGATATTTTGTAAGCTATACGAAGCCTGAAGAATCTAGTAAAGGTAATTTTTCATTTTTTTTTTCTTTTTTCTTTTTTTTTTCTTTTCCCCTCTGTAAGATATAGACATAACCACTTAAAGAAAGGATGCAGGTAAAGTCTAGAAAGAGACTATTAGGTAATTATAAAGTCACCCACCATGTCACTGAAAGAAAATAATTTTCTCAATAAAATGTAGATCTAAAAGGGTAAAAAATACTCATATATTTTTTATTTTAGGTTTTGCATATTAATAAAAATTAAATTAATTGCAAATAGAGGTAATAAATAAGGGGCTTTTGCTATATCATCTATCAAAAGCTTAAAATTGAAGGATTTACAGAGAGATGGAAGTCTAACATTAGGCATTTTTTTTCTTTAATATTGGATTTAGTTTCATGGAAAATTCAAAGGATTATTTGGCTTTCTCCAGTGTCAAGATGGAGAATCAGTTTTCCCTATTCTACCTACACGCATGTGGCTTCTCTATGGAATTGACTTTAGCTCTGAGGAAGTTGAAGGAACTCCAACGGCTAGTTCAGTAATACCACTCTATGCCAAAGCTGATGATTCCTGAATGAGTACTTTGGCTTAGATCCCCCTCATAACACAACTGGTTGGATACTTGTATAGTATAACACTTTCTAAAGCTTAGTATAATTCATTCACAAACGATAGGTAAATGCACAGAAATTGTAAGTATAGGAAGATAATCTTTACAGAGTAAAACTGATTTTCCCCTGAAATAATTATGACATTAATTCAACCAAAACTTACATTAAGAAGTTATTATTTAAGATAAGTATGTTAATAACATATTCAGAATATCCAATGGAATTCCTGTTCAGTCTTACATTTTCTTCTGTGTAGAAACTTAAGCAAATTCTTTCTCACTCCTTTACTCTTTTCTGGGTTTTTTCTTCTTCTTTTGGTGGGGGGAGTGTGTAAGAAAAAAGTAAGTTGCTGTTTGGAAAAAAAGAGAATGAGATTTGAATATAAAAGCTCTCAGTTTTCTGAAATTCAAGGCACAACCAAAAATAATATTCCATCTGTGGTATTGCTACCAATCTAGACTGCAGTCAGCGGTAAGTTATTTTCTTTTGGTCTCTGATTTTGATTCCTATTTAAATTAGTTATTCAAAGTGAAAATTCTCTGTATAGAGGTTATTTACTAAGAGCTATATTCATCCAAGATTAATTAACTTTCTGCTTTTGAGTATATGAAGAAGAATATTGGTTTGATCTTCATTTTCAGATTTTTTTTAATGTTGGTGTTACCAACATCATTTACATGTGTTTACACTGTGTTACTAGTAAAAAAACCTGGCCAACTATATTAGTTTATTTGCCTTTCATCAAAGTCAAATGCAGTTTGGATTTGAAAGTAACATCAAATTCGAAAGCAACATCTATTATTAACTGAAATAATGTTTCCCCGTCATTTACAAGCTACTCCTGATGAACAAAGCGAAAAATAAGGACCTTGTGTCATTTTGGACATAAGCACATTAACTTCGGTGGTGCACATATGCATACATACATATGTAAGCCCTGTTTTTTCATATCTCTATAGATATGGAGGGAAACGTGTATCTATACATGTAGCCTGTATCTATCCATAAAGCCATAAGCTTACATTTTCCGTGGAGCAGATAATATTGTTCTCAGTTCAACTGACCTAATTTTCTTTCAGCAGAGATCAGCCTCTTTGCAATTAGCACTGAGAAAAAGGTTTCTCAGAGATAAAATAGGCATCTAACTTGTTCTTTGAGTGCATGAAAAAATTGGTAGGGTACATTATTTGTGTGCTGAACTCCATTTGGGTTGATTTCAGTAATTTTTTTTATGAACCCAGAAAACATGTCCTATTTTTCACTGTTTACGTAGCGTAATAGCATTTCCAGCAAAAATGGGATAGTGTATGCGCACAGGGCAAATTTTGCTTTGGCATAAATTGGCATAAATCCATAAGCCTTTAATATTTATGATTACCATCTCAGTGTAGTCCAGTGTTGTCAAACAGCAGATGGGGGAAATTAATTATTAAACTGAGCAATAAATAAAAACCGTAATTTTTTATTAGTAACCAAATTAACAGGAAGGATTAATCCTGCCATATGAACATTTGGATACCTGAGGGGAAAGAAGAATTTTCAATTAATATCACATTCCCTTGACATAACAATTTGAGAGAAGAAAGGGAGGAGGGTTCTTCTAATTAATCGAATATAGCAAAACAGAATTATAAAGAAGGAGATTACTTTTTTTTTTAATTTGTGCATTGCTCTCCACAGTGGAGAGCCTCCTTTCACGCACATTGCTGTTCATGTTCCATTCTGAAGAGTTCTAGTCAATAAAATGAATTTTGTTTCTGGCAAGTAACAAAAAAAATCTGTTATTGGCTATGACAGAGTAGGTTAATATTCTTCTAAAACAAAACATTTTTTGTTTTCAGTCACAGCATACACCTTTGACTTCCTTCAACAGATATCTTTGCCTCAGACATAGAAAAAACTCAGCTGAAGAGGAAAGCTAAAGGTGCAGAAAGAAATCAAGACCCTTGAACCCAGACACAGACTTCAATCTCAGCTGTGACCACTGACTGTAGTGTTAGAAATGCTGTCCTGTTAGATGTCCTGACACATCTATTGTTTTCTATCTGTCTGCAACCATATTAAATTCAATCATTTAAATCAGGCATTCGTTAATGTTATAGATGGTTAATAAGAGTTGGCTTTCGTATGTTAAGAAGAGGTCAATAAGGGGGAGAGTTAAATTGTTAATTACATGTTGGAATAATTAGTTATAAGGTTAGGTATAAGTTGTACGTCGTATTTTGACAAAGTTTCTTAATTAGAATGTGTAATTTACATAAGGCTGATTGTGTATGATGCATTCCTTGTTAAAAATCCCTAGTTTGTATTGTTGTAAAGTTGAATTATTTAAAATCCCTATTAAAACAATGGGGACAAGATGGCGGACGGGGCTGAGGGCAGCTTCTGGAACATTCTTGGAGAAATGCGAATCAAAGGATCAATCAAGGAAAAGTCCCTCCCAACCCCTAGACCGAGCATGCCCAGCAAAGATGGGCTAACAGGAGCCGCCCTAGAGGCGTGGAAAGAGGAGGAGTGCTAAGCACCTCCAGACCTCTGATTGGTGAAGATCATATACAAGATATCAAGATTCTTGATTGGCATCCCCAAGGCATAAAAGGAGCTGCACCAACCCCTAAAGGTGTGCCTCTACCAGACCCGGCACGCACCCAGCGCTGTCCTTTTGTTTCTCAGGTTTTCCCCAACTGTTATTTTTGTTAATAAACCTTCTAAAATTTTTAAGAGTGAGTTTCATTTCTCACAGTTAACATTGGCTAACTGATATACAAGGCGATACATTTTCTTTCGTGTTGTGAGTCACAATACAGAAGAATGTTGGTAATATCAACAGCTAAAACTTTTTTTTTCCCAGTTAAACAACACACAACTTTGGAAAGAAAAACACTAGCTCTGTAAATCATGAAATTATCAGTAGAGCAGAACAGACTCCCCTCCTCCTCTGTTAGGCTGACATTGGATGAAATTGAAGAATGAACTAATTTCTCTGAAAAGCAGAAAAGAACAACGTTTCTGTTCTTGATAGGAAGAATATAAAATATGATTAAAAATACAAAAATAGTCACCATTATAATGATATTTATCAATACTCTTTCAGCCTTGTTTAGATATATCTATCCTGCACTTACACATGCAAGCATACAAAGTCTTGAAAATGTAACTTTAAAAGTGAAAAAGTGCTATTTCCATAAAGATGCATAAAGGATCTCAGTTTGTCCAATCTGCTATGATATGATTATTTGTTTAGTGAAAATAGTCCTATAAAAAAGAGTGGAGCAAAGGATTATTAAAAAAAACCCAGTAAAATATTTTCTTTTTCTTGACTAGAATTCAAACCTGTTTTGTTGATTGGTTTGGTTGGGGTTTTTTTTGTTTTTTCTCTGAAATTACATACAGATTTTCATCATTTAAACACCATTTTACATTATAAAATGGAGCACTTTCCACACAGCATGGAACAGAGGAAAAGATCAAATGCTAAATTCTTCCTGCTGTGAGGCATTCTTGAAGGCTGAATTTCAGCCTTCTGATCAGCTTCACGCAGGCATATGAGAGAAAGATTGAAAAGAGAGGGGTTTGAGGGGCAATATCTGAAAAAAACATTGAAAAAATGTGCGTTGCAGAAGTTAATTATTTTCATTCTTTGCTCTATATATGCTTACCATTTTTATTGACTTTTATTGTAAGCACGAGTAATAACGGTCTTGCAAGCTCTAGAAGCTTGACTAGCTATAGATAAGGTTTAATTTTACTGCATTTGAGGAGTAGAAAGAATAAAATAGTTTTCAAAGCAAGGCCTCACAGGAAAATATCTTTTTATTAGGGAGGCTGACAGTGAAAGTAGAATTTAGCAAGAAGCATTATCTAAATTACTTTCAGCAGTTATTTGTACTGCACTGTTTACTACAGTGCTTAGTGACTGCAGTTGATTGAGACTTAATTATGTTGCTAAAATAATTATAGCAATGACCCAAACCACAAGTATCTTGCGCCTAATACTCACTTTCATTTTCAGCACAGTCTGAAAATCAACTCCATTATAGTTTGGCACTTCTTTATAAAGGCTGGTAAGAAGGGTTAAGAAGATCACCCTGAGAAAATACTTAAAGATTAGTAGCGATTCAAGATTTTAGGGTAATATCTTTTAATAATAAATGACTGATGTAAAAAAAAAAATCTGTCCTTAAATGCATATTTGTCAAATAAGTGATACGCAGAAATCTTCTTTAAGCATAACAAATGGTAAACAGGCATAAATTTAAAAATCTTGCAAGACTTGTTGAAAGGCACTTGTCTTCCATTTTCTGTTTGCATTCACATTTCCTAGCAATAAGACAAAAAAGAATCAGAAGAACAGTAACTTAATTTTACCTGCAAAAATTTGACAAGAAATTTTAATTGAGTGCATCAGGTTTTTTTATTTTCTGGGTTTTTTTGCCCTTCCTCAGTCTGCATAGGGTCTAAAAGAACAAGCTTTGTACCACATTTCACTCACAAGGAAAAGTAAATAGAGTTCTTCACCATAACTGTAACTTTTTGCTTTATTTAATGAAAACAACAGCAAAAAGGATGATGCTGACTTTCGTTTTCTTTCTGACAACCTTTCTTTTCATTGCCAGACACAGAAAATTCCATGATCTATCTGAAATGATCAGCAGCTGAATATTAGAGGCTGACTCTCTGAGTCACTCATAGATCTTCTGTTTTTTCAATAGTGCTACAATAAATACAAACATATAGTGTGTCTGCGTATAACTGGAAGTCACACAGACCACTGCAAAGAGACCATCTGATTTCTCATCTCTTTTAAAGAAATACCACCAGTGCAATGTGCTTTTAATGGATCTCAGATTATGGCATCGCTGTTACGGAGTCTCTTTAAAGCTGCACTGCCATCATGTAGCCCATAATCAACTGTCACTGAAGACAGTGGGAGCTGTAGGGCTCACAAGAGGATGGAGAATGAACAGATGGACCCACACTGGAGGCAGCCAATAGCCAGTCACATAAATGAACAGCTCTCTTGCCAGGCTGTGTCCCAGTGTTTCAGCCATTGGACTATAGTAACAATTTCTTCTATCCTCGTGAGCTACACAACTGTTTTGCCCAATATTTATGATATGTCTCCCAGCAAGCTGCCTCAGTACCTGCAAAAATAAAGCATTCGTGAGGAAAAGCTTCTGTTAGTGCTTTGTTCCCAGCCTAGAGCTGGACTCATGACACAAACTCTTAAATCACTCTTTTCTTATAATTACACTGATTTCTCTCATGCCAGAGAATATGAGACATGGACTGTGGTGACTGGTTCAGTGTTCCTAGTCCCTGACAGTTTTGTATGCTATCTGCAGCTAACACGTTGCACAAGCACTGGTGAGCCACTGGCAGTGGAGATGTTCGGTACTGAGATGGGTGGAGTTTTCCACAAGGTTTGATGTCTTGGAAAATCAAGGTGGTGCCTTACTCAAATTATATTAGGGCAAGTCCTAGTCAAAAGAGAATTAGAGCAAGAGCTATAGTTAAGTTGACAAAAGCAGCCAGGGGTCTTAGAGGCTCAGAAGACAAGGGCCTAATAGGGATGTCTCAAACGCAGATATGTATCTCAGTCGGATAGCCATGGATTACCAACCAAGGATTGTTGGTAAGAACACGCTGGGAGAAAGAACAGGATGTTGTTGGAGAAGTGGGCCATACTGAGGTAGGGCAGCATTTTTCTGGGACAAACGCCCTTGTTCTGGCTCCTGGAGACAAGCATAACACAGCACAGTGCAAGTGCAGGAGTGAAGTCAAGAAGTGGATATGGACTGCTGGGCAAAGGGAAACTCATTATGGAGTATCAAGTCCACCAAAGCCCCTAAAAGCACTCTGACACTTTTCCAGAAAGGTCTGTATGAACGAAGTGTGAATGATAACTAACTTAGTTCCAGGGCAGGGGAAAGTTTTCTATAAAAAGGGACACCCATGCAACCTGGGTGGCACTCTCAGGACCCTTGACTCCTCTTTAGCTTGATTGACTCTGGAGCGGCAATGGCGATCCTCCTTTCTTTCTTCTTTTTTTCCTTTCATCTTCTTTTTCTCTTCTCTCTTCTCTCTCTTCTTTCGCCCTACCCCTTATTCAAAACCCACTGCCGCGTGCTTATACTAGAAGATAAGAGAATAGCTTACACCAATTTCATCCTTTTATCCTAGGGATCTTAACCATGGCTAATAGCAAAAAACCTCTACTTGCCAGGGTGTCTCACTCTATTTAGGTCACTTCACTTTCTGAAGAAATGCTGTCTGACACTTTTTCTATTTATATTTATAATTTTATCATTGAATTTAGGAGAATAAGAGGTTCAGAGAAGGGAAGGAGAAAATTTGTGAGCCTTATGAAAGCAGAGGACAAATAAAGGTCTTAAAAGCAAGCAAAGATCGATGACAAAGCTTCATGATAAGTGATGACATTTCCAAATACACCCTCATTTGGAGTATAGGACTAAATTCAAAGTAAATTAAAAGTGCAAATTTAATCTGTGATATTATATACTTTGATGGAAATTAATTTTTCAAAAACTTTAATTCATGCTCTACCATTTATAGAAGCATCTCTGTAAATTTAATCTCAGGTTCTCTGATAACTGTACAGAAATTGCTACTGACAGAGTTACCTCTTCATTAGTGTTATACTCAGTCTCATTCCCAAACAACATTTTTTCTCTAAGTGAAAAAGAAAATATTTTTCAAAGTGGCAATGTCTCCTGCATAAACAGCATTTGATTATCATTTTATGATAATATTTAGGGAAGAAAAAAATCCTCCGCAAAGTTTTCTAAACCTTCACATCTTGTTTGTATATATTCATAGATAAAAATGTCTTCAAAAAATCAGGGCAAGTATGTTATTTTGCATGCTTTTGGAGTTGTATGATCTCAGTAGTTATAGATTTACTCTATTGGCAACTATTTTGTAACCAATGAACTGAAACAGTAACAAGGCAGAATGAAACCCTTGTTCTTTAATTTCTACCAGTTTAACACTGAAGGTTATCTTCTGCTTCATTTACTCAGCGAATGTGGTTGACAGATAGATGCATGCTGATGCTCACACCTCTATCAGGAAATGGAAAATGAGGTTGCCACATTACACTTTTTTAAAATATTGGGCTTGAACAGAACATCATAACTATAGGCTACTTTGTTAACGTTTGCTTTCATAAATGATGTAGCACTAGAGACAGGCTGTTTCTATTTAAACTATCCCAGTACCCTCGAAGAGCATTGTTTTTCACCTATTCCAGCAAGATGAGCAGCTGTTGTTGATATCATAGTAACATTCAAAATACTAGGGCTTTGCCTTGTGTGAACAAACTGCTTGGGCAAAATGCACTTACAAAATGTTAATGTAAAATTAATCTTCACCTGTTTTCTAACCAAGGTTTCACATTAGGTTAATAATTTCTTTTACACCTTTGCTTGTCCAGGGTAAAACAGAAATAAATTCATTTATGGAATGTACTTTTTGAAAAGACATCTCACTAAAATCAGACTTAAATAGTATAAAAGCTATTAACTTTCTATTTCAATTGCAAATACAGAGGTAAATATTTTTAATGCGTACATTTTTTAGCTACCAAAACTGTTTAGACAACTTTGTAAGAATATCACTGGAGCAATAAATATGTACAATATCAATGAAAGATTCCTTTCTGTGCATCATGTTGTTCATGTTTAGATGTCCACGTGCTGCAGAATAGTTACAAAACCATTTTACGGAAGACTAATTGCAGCCCGGACTGATAAATCCCTGCAGAATAAACTGTACTTTGTGACCCTATAGACTCAGGCTGTTCTTGATTATGGTAGGTCTCTGGTGACATTCTCTTTTTGTAGTTTATGTCCCTATTATTTTTTTATGCTTTTGTATTTTAATTTCTACGTTGTTTTATCCACTATTTGCTTAATCCTTGTTATCCTCACTTTCCTCATTAGTCCAGTAGATTAGTAGTGTTACCAACACAGCTATCTCAATAAAGTGTTAAATTTTCTCTTCCGCATTTTTCTTCAGCCTTCTCTTCCAATAACTCATTCAAAAAAATTAGAGAAATGTTATCACAGCATGCCCTCTACACAGGTGCCAAAGTGAACTGTCAAGAAATCGGTCAACTGTTACTTGTAAAAGTATCATTTTGTGGAAACCGACGCTCAGATACCTTGGTTGAAGCAGTTTGCCAACAGGTGCTCACTGAGAGATGCTCCTTTTTGAGTAAAGTTTAAACCAAGGCAGCTGCACGGAACACTAGCCACCAGATGGCAGCACGATTGGCAGCTTCCCCTTGGGAAAGGAGAGGATACACTTCAGGGAGAAGTACTTGGTTAGGGACATGCTCTTTTTCACCTTTACGCACCAGTACAACATATCAGTTGCTTGTTGCCCTTTGCCCAGGATTGTTCCTCCGTGCTCCTGCTTACAGCAGAAGGAAATCCTAATGCTTTTTATTAGGAAAACATGTAATGCAAGATTGCTTTTTCAAAAAGCACCCGTCCCCTGAGATTATTGTTTCACTGTATTTATCCTTCTTCTCTGAGACAGAAGGATCCTTAACATCTTATGCTTAATTTGGAAATTGTTTTTTCATCATTTAAAACTAAAAAAATTTAAAAAAAAAAAAAAGTGGAAAATGTCCAGAATCCTCTTTTTGTCATTTTCTTCCAGAATTTGATAAGAGCCCACAGACTATCCTCTATAATTTTTTTCCTTTCTTTTTCGTAGAACCACACGTTTAATTTTTGTCATAAATAAGGCAGTTTTTTGTGTCAGAGCTCAAAGAACCATCCCAGTCTCAATTTGATTGTCTATAGTTAAAAAGATGTAAGAGATTATGAAGTGCTAAAGGAAGGTCTTCACACTTCTTATCAGTCCTAGTTCTCTGTGTGTTTTCCCAGTGCTCACTTTTAATAAATTCACTTTCCAGGTGTTGCCAAATTTCTTTACAGGAATCAAGGATCAGTGTTGATCTATTCAGTTTCACACTAGCTCTGTGAACAGTCTTCAGAAATTACCTGGATTGTGTTTCTTCACAGGCTGTGGACGGACAATGACAAGCTATTGAGTACTTCGGCTTTAATGACTTGCATTTTAAGTGGCTGCATGGCTTTCACTAACCTTGCAAAATGGGCCTTGAGAAAAGCAAATGTTAGTTGAAAATACGACATGCATTTTCTGTAGTCTAGAGAAGTAAATTTATTTCTCTGAAAGTACAGATAATTTTGAGAAATACTGTTATGTTTTAGTATGCTAATTTAAATTATTTGAGTTGCACTGATGCAACCACTTTTTTTTTCCCCTGTTAGATATATTTAAATACTTTAATTTTCTCTCTTATTTGTTTACCTAGACTCTGGTAGAAGTATTACCTAGTGTTTAAAGACAACTGTCATTGGCACTGAACAGAAAGTGGAAAGCTAGATTTTTTCCTCTTTTCTCCTTAACAATGTGATCCTTTGGTATTGTGATTTCGTGGGATAGCTTCTCTTCCTCCAGATTAAAAAACCAGTATATCCTATCATTTTCCATGTGTTCCACTGAACTCTTAAACTAAGCTGCTCAAATAACTCATAGACTGGACAAACTGTCAAAAGTACCCACATTGCCCAAAAGACTGTGAGCCATTTCAGAACTGATGCACTCAGCAGGAACTTGCATTCAAGTTCTCAGCGCTCAGCTCTCTGGCTCTTTGATTACTAAATTTTATTTGCATGGCACAGCCTGTGGTGATTGACTTGAGCACAGCTAATTGTCCTGAGACCCCATGAGCAAAACAATCCTCTGTAAGATGGGAGAGAGACATCAAACAAGATGCATTCCCTCACACAAAAATGGGCAATACCTGACTAATGGCACATTCTGACTTGCTTCAGCTGGAATTTAGTATACTGTACACCGCAACAGCAAAAGCTTACTACACTAGCTACCACCGTGCAACAGGTTTAGTTTCTTTCTTTCTTTCTTTCTTTTTCTTTCTTTCTTTCTTTCTTTCTTTCTTTCTTTCTTTCTTTCTTTCTTTCTTTCTTTCTTTCTTTCTCTGGTCTTCTACAGTGAGCTCTTGGCCCACTAAAAAAAAATATATATATTTTTGGACCACTTGCCCTGCATTCAAAAAATCTTGACTATCAAAAAAATGTTACTTTGACACAAGTTGGAAAAAATATTGAATTTGTTTTGTTGGAAATGAGGGTAGGGATTGTAGGAAAAAGGAAAATGAAGGAGGAAAAAATGAAGCTGCATGCTGACTCTCGGCTCAGGACAGAGAGGTCTAATTGGTGAGCAAAGCTAATCATGACCCCAAGGCAACACAACATGGGGGCAGATCATGGCAAATCTCTTCTTTCATTAAGTAGAAAGACTCAGCTGAATTTTGGGATATCCGTTTCAGCCATCTTGTGCTAGGAGTTGGTGGAATATTTTCTCCCAAGTGAGAACATTTAATTCGTAACTCAAATAGTCTCCCTCTGCAAAATATGAAAAGTTCTTTTTATATATATATGAAAAGACATTTACTGACAGCTTCCACCTCACCCTGCCCCCATTCAATAGTGTGCTACTCACTTTATTAAATCCTGCAGTGGAGAAACTGTCCATTTATTTTTGACGTCTTTTTTTTTTGCATTTAATGAGGATGGCTGCTAGATGTCATTCTTTCTTATTTGATAACCTACTGATAGGTTTCAACTGAAATGTATATCCTACTGAGTAGAAGGACCCAGTTACAGCACACTGTTCACCTGTCATGGCTCAGTGTTGCCATTTAAATAAAACTGACCTATGTGTTAATGGAGCCATAACCTCTTCTTTAGTGTAAACTGTGTCTCAGTCACAAATAGAGATGGAAAAAGGGAATATACTCTGCAGCACAAAAGATGAAATACTACTGTAGAAGGTAATACTTTAGCAGAATGTTTAGAGCTTGGCAGAACATCAAAGTACTTGCTGAAATTATGGTTTCGAATTGAGCTGGAGATTTTCAGGACAGTGTAAGTACATATGTATAGATGCCTTAGGTCAGATTAAAGATCCATCTTTCCCAGAATCCTGCCTGTGAATGGGGTCAGCACTGCTTAAGGAAAACCTCCTTTTAACAGCAGAGAAATGAAAAATCCTTGCAATTTGAAGCTTAGGGACTGCCTCAGCCAAAAGATCTGTGTTTAATAGCAGTTTCTAGGGTAATTTTTCCATACATTCATCTAACTCTTTATGAACCTATTTATGCTTTTGGACTGTAAATATCTTGGCAGGGACATCAGCTGTTGACTGCTTTCTGCTAGAAAGAATTGTCTTTTATGTGTTTCCAGCATGCTGTCTGACCCTTTTATTTGCTGTGTTCTTGTATGGTTAGAAGAAAAATCAGCATTCTCTATTTGTTTTCATCCCACTGTGTAAAACCTCCATAACACCTTCTTCTGGTCATTTCTTTTCTTAGATGCAATGTCATAGTCTATTCAATGGCTCCTAGCACAGGTGTCACCTCAGCCCCTCAATCATCATTTATAACCCTTTATATACCTTCTCACCATTTGAAGTCGAGGGACAGAATACAAATATTCAAGACTGGATATAATCTAAGCATATATGACCATGTAGGGACGTTTTCCTTTTTATTCATGTATGAAGTAATTCCCACGATTCACACTCTTTAGACTGAAACTGATTCCTGAAAACTGACTCCTGAAACTGAACTGTATCCAATATATTTCATCAAACCAGTCACAAGGCTTGCAAGGCGTTCTTAAAGGAACACTAGCTTGTTTATAGCTTATTATTTTCAGTACACGCATCCACTATGTACAATTTTTTGCCTACTCTATGTAGATTTCTTTAAAAATTTGCCTTTCACTACTCTGTCATTCAGACAATCCACTGGACTGTAGGACCATAGTACCATTTTAGGTGGAAATGTTTAAGTAAACTGAATGTTTGCTTGGACATATCTGAAAATATAATCAATGTAAGGTTTGCATTAAGAAATAATTTCTTTAGCTGAGCAATTGATATGTTTGTAAAAATGGAAAAAATTCTTATGATGAGCCACATACTGGTTCTGACAGGCAGAGAAATAATCAAACCAATCCAAGACCAGGCTGGGAACACTAACCTGTGAATTATGTTAATAAAATTATTATACACTTTGAGGCAGAAAATTATTGATAGCATGGCATAATGGGATACACACAAGCAAAAAGATGACTGGTTCAGCAGGGCTGTGGAAAAGAGCTTTGCATTTGTGAGAGAATGAACTTTTAGCAGTGTGTGAGAAACAGGACTTGTGGTGTCTCCAGTCTCAGCATCTTTTACATTATATTTTAACACTTAACTTGAATGTTTTTAACATGTAATAGAATTTTACTCTCCATTTTATCTACTGAGGCTGCCCTGCAGATCTTACTTAAAAGATTCAGATTTTGAAGGCTGAGTTAGAGGGCGTAGCTGTTGTATGAAAACCAGTCTTTAATTGGTTTTTGTGTACTTCTGTTCTTAATAAGTTGATTGCTGGGAAAATGTGCAAGTGGCAGAATTCCCCTACTAGTTTTCATGGATCCTACATAAGTGTATTCTTCTTTTTTCAGAAATGTGAATTAGCACACATATGCAGAACCAGTGAAATTGCTGTGTACCACAATAATTTTTTACAGACAATCTGTAGAAGTTAGACATTCAGTTAGTAGTGAAAAAAATTTTGGTAGAAAATATCTCTCCATTTTTGACATCTCACTCCTGGTTGTCAAGGAGATGCTAACTCCTGTCTCTGTTGTTGTTGTGGAGAGGCTTGATGCTTTTTTCCCCCAAAGTTAATGTTACTGTTCTCAATTTATACATAGCAGCTTACTTGATGTGTCTGTCCAGACCTGCTGAAAGTTAGTGTGCCTGAAAATTGCCCACTTTTACGACTGTACAAGCGTATCAGCTGGTTCCTTAGAGAGATACTACTTGCCACCTTGGTCTTTCTAACTGCAATAATACTATTAAATGTTAGATTTGCCATTTGTTTGTATGTTTTTCAATCACAGCATAAAAAGCACCAAAGCCTAGAAATTTAGTATGAAAACCTTAAAAAAACTTCAAATGGGTAGTCCTGATAGCAAAAGCCTATACCTTAAGTATGCTATATGTTTAAATGGAGTCCAAATACCAAAAAAAACTAATCCTACAAATCTTGCCTGCAGGAAAGAAAAGGGAAAAAAAAAAAAAAAAGAGAGAGAGAAAAAGTGGTAAGGCCCAATTTGCTGTTCAAAGAGTGATACTTCTGAATATTAAAAAAAAAATTAAAATAAAAAACAATTAAAAAAAGAGGAAGGTAGAACAGGTCTATACAAGTAATTGCTATTTAGGGAAGTGCATGATGAAGCATAATTTATTTTGAGAATGTAGAAACTGACTTTCATGTGGACACTGGTCTAAATGCTTCATCGCACCATGTAATTTTCAAGATTTCTAGACAATTAAGAACCTTGCGATACTGATTTCCTTATCATGAACTTAGTCAAGAGAACTCAACCTCATAATTCCATGAGAATACCCATTTAGCATACTAGCAGTGAAATCACCCTAACTCAAAAGAACAAAATTAAGGCAAACCTATAGAAATGGTACCAACTCCATTTTCAAAGGTGTGGAAGGTTTTTAATTCTCAGCAACTCAAATGGCAGTTTAGAGAGCTCAGAACTGCACAGGAACAAATCATGAGTGTCTTTAGAATGTGGCTGATTGTAGAAGATTTGAAATGAGGAAACAGTATAAGCTACATTAGAAGGAATGTTATTTCTATGGTTTGAAATAAATTTACACTAGCAATTAAATTAAAACTGCACTATCTTAAAGTAATATTTGATTAACTTAAAGCTGCTTTCTCACTAGCTTGTACATACACTGAATCTTTGTATTTCAGTTCTGAATTAGAAACAGCCCTAAAATAGAGAGAGATATTTTGCACAGAGTTGGAAATATAAAATGCAGGCAAATACAAGACATTGATTGAAACGGTTCCATCAAAACATTATTCATGCCCTATCTGGATTCACGAAAAGAAGTGCTGTAGAAGCTGGTCCTCTGTATTCAGAGTTGGGGTTTTTGTCAGGGTGAGGACAGATGGAAGGACACTGAAACTTCTGCACGGGCTGACCAGAGCATGGCATCAAGCCCATACGAATAAACAGCCATTCACTGCTTGGTTTGTTTCCATTTGTCCATTTCATTGCTGATATTTGGATAGGTAGCATGATGTTACCAATACCTAAGTGTTCCCTTTCAGTGAAAGGAAAGACCTAAGGAAGGTATTAAGGGATTCAAAGATGTGCCCACCAGCCAGAGTCTCTTGGAGCTACATTTTAGATAAAATGTGTCATATATCACTTTTTGTTCAAGATTCTGCTTTCCTTTTAAAATTAAGATTCACAGCAGAAGGTTATTTCATACAAGTAAGAGAAAGTTAGGTAATAAATACAGCCTCCCCGAAAATAACATACTCTTCAAAATATATAACATTCTCTTATGTCACTTCCACACACACTGCTGCAAATATTTAGTGCTGGGTCTGAGCTACATTATACTGTAAAAAAGGAGCATAAATGTATGTTTCTTTTCCCTAAAGATGATTGCAGTTATTGAAGATGAATCCAAAAAATAAACTGAATATGTTAATGCAGTGATATAAGTTTAAAAAGATGTGTGAAGATTATATATATATATCTCTATATATCTATCTATATATATAGATATATAGAGCTATATCTATATAGCTATTGGGAAACTTTAATGATCTCAGGCTCCTGCCTCCTCACTTTGCTCTCATCAGTAGTGGAAATAGCTATTAAAAAATTACTTCAAATTCATAAATACTTAAACACTAGGAAATTGGCCATGGGACTGCTCAAATTGTTTACAAGTTAATCTGTATCTAATTCTTTGCAGAAACGGGACCAATAGTATAATTGTATTGCTTGCTGTTCAACCTAGAGTTTAAGTCTTTTTTTGCTATCACTTAGAAACTGGAAATTATTAAAAACTAAGTCACAAGAAAAGTTGCAAAAAATTACTCTGCTAAACAGCATGTTCCTATATTTCTTGTTCATTCTAATTCCTTTTACATTGTCTAAAAGTTTCAAGAGATCTTGTCTGCTTCTTAATAGTATATTACTGTTAATAAGTTATATAGTTATCCTATAAAATAATGGCTAAAGAGAGGTCCAAAATAATTTCCATAGTTTACTTTCGTGATTTGCTGCTGTGAAGCAAAAAGTTAACCATTGTCTTGGGGCGGCAAAACTCACTGCTTTAATATTTTCACTAAATATAGAGTTTAAAAGGGAATTACTAATTAGGATTTAAAACAGCACAGAAAAAACAATCCAAATGTGGTGTGGGTTTGCGGGTTTGGGTTTGTTGGGTTTTTTTTACAACAGTTTTGACAAAAACAAGCAGAAAAAAAGGCCAAAACACCCACTGATTCAGTATGGGGTTGTTTGTCATTATATTTTTGCCAGGTCTGTCTCATTTCTGTATCGAATATTCATAGTTACCACTCAGTCTTCAGATTATCTGCCCAGCATTACAGAATGTTAAACAATCCAAGGAAATAAAGTACAACTTTCCCGCAGGGGAAGCAAAACATCTTTATTCCAAATAATGGACAATAAAATTTTATGAAATAAAATTGTTAAAAAAGGCACCTGAATGACTTCAGTTTTCAGATGACAAAAAAGCTTTCAGTTTGTTTCTGATGAATTCAAAGCTGTGTATGGTCTGCAGTCAGAAAATTAAATTTCTGCTGCAATGTCAATAAATGGTTTATATTAAGTGTCACACAATGCTTCTGGAAAAAATGGGTTAGTCATTAACATAATAAGCATAATGATCATTTGGTATACAGTGAGTGCAAGATAATTACAAACTGTTTCAAATAATTGATCAGTTTTCAAGATCACTGAGTATCTCTGCAGCTGTGGAAGCTAACGAATAAATAGCAAATGTCAAAGTATAAGATTTGCACTAGCTGGTAAGAAAGCTCGGTGTTTTCTACTTGAGGAGCCTAGGAAAAACATTTAAAAGATGTTATCAGTTTTCATCTGTGAGCGAAGAAATGAAATCAGTCATGATGCGATAATCATCAGGGCATTCCTTAACTGACAACTGCTTGGAAAGGTACAAGACAAAGTTATTCTGGTCTATTTGACTGACAAAGTTGCAGAGACCTGAACAGAAAATCAATCAGCCTTCTCTTCTGGGTACAGTACAAGAGATACAAATTTTGTTGAATAGCAAATCTAGGAAAAAAATGCCGTGAGCAGAATCAAAACTTTATTACAAACTTTGTGACTTGTGAGAGCTTTGAGTCTATGGGTGGAGATGGTTGCATATGACGATGATCTTATGTAAATTTGATGATCTTATTTAAATTTTTATGACCTTATGTAAATTTAGCTGCCTGAAAAGTCATTGACACCTTCAAATCCAAAACATGTATATCCTCAGTCGAGTATGCTTACAAAATAAACCTGCAATTGCAAGTATTTGCTATAGCAAATGCACTTAAATAGGGCAATCTATTAACTGGACACTCTTTAACATCATGGTTACTGCACAATCACATTAAAAGAAAAAGTTAATTAGAACAACTTTGATGACCAAAACTGCACAGTTATGATGAGGCAGTGCAATTCAGATGATGAAAGAAACCCTGTGGATTACAGTATGGAGGAGTCTCAGGATACAGATGAAATATCAGAAAAGCTATCATAGTGCTAATCTTGCATCATATAACATAGCTCAGCTCTATACTGAGGATCCAAGACCCAGTCCAAAGGCCACAGCTTGGTTCTTTAATGCTGATAAATTCTGAGGGTGCACTTGAGGTAATAAGTTCTTTGAATTCTGCACAGTGCAGAACAAAATACAAAATCAGAACATTAAAAAGGAAGTATTCAGTAATACGCAGTTTTACCTATGGATTGTTCAGCATATTTTGAAATAGATGAACCCTCTAAGTAAAATAGCCAAGGGAAACAGGAGACAGTTTGCTCGTTACTTCCACTGAAATATTCTTCCACAGAAATATTCTTCCACAGAGTGCATAAGTGTATGAGTTAACGCCAAGTGGCTTCTAACAAAAATCAGCTGAATGTAGTTAAGGTTTAAATCTCTATGCCAGTTATAGAATGGATTCAAATCCATGTTAGGATTGAGTCACTTATCTCCTCAAAGAGTTTGATTAACATAATTTTCCATTCAACTTCCAAGAATGTCAACTTCTGTACTCAAAATGCTGCATAATCTCTCCTCCTTTCTTTTAACTCCATTATTCATTCCAGAAATCTCATTCTGGATGGCTGTTGTCTCAGTGTAATGCATTTTGTTTTCCAGGACATCCTTATCTTTAAAATTTTCACATAGTCTTAGCCTGGTTTATATTTCTATTTCCACTTCCTTTTGTGACTGTCACAGTCCCAACAGTCTCTACAATCTTCCCACCCTATTGCTTTGCTCTTCTTTATTGTTGTTTCCTTCTGGCTTTTGAGAACGTGTCTTTCATATGCTATCTGCCAACCACTCATCCTTTAAAGGTAAACAATTTTGTTTGTTTGCTTTGGGGTGTGGGGGTTTTTGGTTCTGGGGTTTTGTTTGCCTGTTTGTTTGTTTGTTTGTTTAATTTTTGGGGGAGTTATGGTGTTTTGGGGTATTTTGTTTGAGTTCTTTTTGGTTTGGTTTGGTTTGGTTTGGTTTGGTTTGGTTTCTGGGTTTTTATTATTTTGTTTTGGTTTTTTTTTGTGGAAGTTCTTTTCATCTCTGGTAATTTTACTGAGACTGTCATTGTATAGTAAATTCAGTAAAGTGTTGAGATGCCCAGATTATTTGTGTGACGACAGGTCATTATTATTTAAACCTAATGAAAGCAATAAAATAACTTTTAACTAATTGAAAGCAATGAATAGTCTTCTTTCTTTCTAAATTTTTATTTCTTTGCTATGGAAGACTGAGTTTATTAATGGTAGAGGATAGTTTTCCCTTATAACATGCTAATTTATGTTGCTATTATAATAAATAGACTGATGAATACCTTAGTCTGATGATACGTTAGTCTGATGAATACCTTATCATTTTGTTCAGTACTTCAATACTGCTTTATAGCAACATATCTCTTGTACCTGCTGAGCAAAACTAGACCAGCTGCCAAGTTTAAGCTTGTAAGGGTACCTGGATGAGAGTTTTTTAACATAACTCATCTAATTAGCAGTGGGTTCTTAAAACAAAGTTCTGGTGCTAAGAAATAAATGTTTACTGATCTTGCTGCATGTTACTAATGTAAAAACTGAAACTGTTGCTTTTTCAATGCTAATGCAACAATTTCCTTCTGTTTTGCCCCCCTTGAGGTGATCAGGTGGGTGAAAAACGGACGTGGAAGTGGACACCTGAATAACCAGACATGGCTTGGCATAAGAATCAGCAACTCACAACGTGCATCAAGCAATTTCCAGTCATTTTGATGTTGCCTAGATCCAAACTGATAAAGATGAAAAGTTGTGTACTTCAGAATCATCCCCAGGCACTTATGATTCAGGCTTACACAAATAGCCTTGTCGTAGCAAATTTCAGGAATATTAAATAATTCACCTTTATGTTCATGGTATTATTCTATTACACAACTGTACAAACAGAGAGATACTGTTTTTAGGATTTATTTAAGTGTTTAAAAAAGTTTATCAAAAGCTTTTTATACATGGAAGTAGTCCATTTTCAGATGTGTTTTGCTTCATAGCCTGCTGTCACCCCGGCAGTCAAGAGAATGCCAATGCCTGTGGTGTTGAGTTAAATGAACTCAGAGTGCTCTGTGCTAAAGATCTGCTTGACGTTAGCTGAAAAACCTAAACAAACAGGCAAAAGGGAGATTTTCTCTTATGATATCTATTGGTCTATACTTTTATTTAATGTTTGAAGTGAGGTAGTTATCTCCCTTATAGATTAATTACCGAAGAGAACTAATTTGCTCCTTACTGCCAACACTACAATATTTTTGTCTTTGTTAATTCTCTTGGAGAAACACTATCTTTTCAGATAAATTAAAGAGCATTTTCACTTCAGCTCTCACAGTTGCTCCCACACTAACATAAAGCCATGAACAGGCTTTCTAACTATAGTACTAATATACCAACAGTCATTTCATTATGTATTAATAATGCAATAATTTAGAAATGCAGTGTTTATTCTTTTACAGGAGACACACTATTAAAAAAAAGTTTCATGTACGTACTTTCAAATTTTTGGATCAAATTGAAGTATTCTTTTAGATATATAACTTCTCACATTGAAGACTGAAGGAGTATTTCAAGGGATTTTTTCTTTGAAAGATAATTATCCACACTCCATTTCCTTATTTTCGCCTCTCTAAGCCAAGCTGATAAAAAAGCTGAAAAACGCTACAGTTGAAGCTATAGTTGAAGAAAAAACCAAAAAGTACAGCAATTTCCTTGTTAAAAACTCCCAAAACCCCAGGAGATTTATTTTCACTGTTAATACTCACACAATGCAGCAATGACACTCTGCTCAAGTATACTTGGAGACATTTTCCTTACAAATTTATTCTTTCTTTATAGTTTCATTTGATCTAAAATAACAATAATCTGGCCTGTAAGTATGTGTTTCCCCAATGTGAATGGAAAACACAGCAGCAGCCATTACTGCCTATTTTTAAGAAAAGCTAGCATTTTATAGCCTTTTCCAGCAGATTGATCTTCTTTCTCCTTTAATTCAGCAGGAAAATTGGCTTCTATTCCCTGTGAAAAAAACAGATACACTACCTGGGTTAGCCTAGTAATAAAAGCAAAGTGCTGCTTGTATTTTTCTCTTTAATGCATCTCTTTATTTAAGAAATATTAATTTTGTGAAGAAACATGTATTAAAGGGAAATGCTAATCAGTAAAGTATAATAGAAGGGGAGGATATGAAGATAATTNGAAACCGAACCCTGGAAAAATGAGTAGTACAAAAATAGCAGCAAATGTCAATCATCAAAAACTGAACTAATTAGCGCAAAGGGTGTTCTTCATATGCACACATTTTCCTTGTAACTCGTTACATCCCCAGTTTAACATACATGCCACATGAGCTCTGAAGGCTGAAAATATTCTATATGTATTTATAAAACCATTTAATCCTACAAAATCATGCTGATTTTGACCCTTTGCAAAACAAGACCCAAAATCTCTATAAATTTAATCAATCTGTCTGACCACTACAGACATTCAACTAGTCGATAACAATTTGTTTGCTGAACACACAACAGGTAAAGTTCAATTGTAGCTATGCATTTAGTTACAACTATTGCACAGCTTACAGTCTGACTCAGTGCATGTTCACAGATCTGCCACTTTTTAATAAGAATCCATTCATGCTATTACTTATTGCCTTCCTTGTTCAAAAAAAAGTTTTCTAAAAATAACAAGCAGATTGTAGAAGGCCTTCCACAGTGTCAATATTTGTAACTGAATTCAGCTGTAATCATAGCAATATGCTATCAAAGACAGGACTATCTGGAAAATTTAGGCAACACCTACATGTCACAGTATTCTGTCAAGAGTCAAAGACTTTCAAATGCAAATACATACGTAAAAAATGAAAGATTTTGAAAATTTATCACCACTTTGGAATCACAGAATGGTTGGGGTTGAAAGGGACCTCTGGAGTTCATCTAGTCTAACCCCATTGCTAAAGCAAGTTGCACAGGCTAATGTCTGGATGGGTTTTGAATATCCTGCTGCAGTGCTCTGTCACCCTCAAAGCAGATAAGTTTGTCCTCATATTTAAACAGAACTTCCTCTGTTTCAGTTTGTACCTGTTAATTTTCTTGTCACGGGGTACCACTTAAGAGATTCTGTTCCCATCCTATTGACAGCTGACCTTAACGTATTTGTAGACATTGATACGATCCCCTCACAGTCTTCTCTTCTCAAGGCTAAACAGGCCCAGTTCTCTCAGGCTCTCCTCAAAAGACAGATGCTTTAGTCTCCTCATTATCTTCATAGCTCTCCTCTGGACCCTCTCCAATCCGTTGTCTTGGCTGCAATCGCGCACTACTGGCTTGTAGTAACTTCTTGTGCACCAGGACTCCCGCGTCTTTCTCCACAGAACTGCTTTGCACCTGTCCTGGTGTGGGGGGGCTATTCTTCCTCAGGTTCAGGACCTTGCACTTGTCTTTGTTGAACTGCACTAGGTTCCTCTGCACCCAACTCTCCAGCCTGTCTAGGTCTTGCTGGGTGGCAGCACTGCCTTCTGGTGCATCTGCTGCTCCTCCAAGTCTTATATCATCAGCAACCTTGCTGAAGGCACACCGTCATTTCATCCAGGTCATTGATAGCTAATTTGAAGACAATTGCACCCAATAAAATCTGCTGAGGAGCACTGCTATCTACAGGCTTCCAGCTAGACTCTGCACTGCTGACCACAACCCTCTGAGCTCAGCCAGTCAGCCAGTTCTCAATCCACCTCACTGTCCTCTCATCTAACCCTTGCTTCCTGAGTTTGGCTATGAGGATGTTATGGGAGACAATGTCAAAAGCCTTGCTGGAGTCAAGCATATACTGCTCTTGTCTCATGCACTCAGCCAGTTGTGCCATCATAGAGGGCTATCAGAATGGTCAAGCATGATTTCTCCTTGGTGAATCCATGCTAACTACTCCTGATAACCTTCTTTTACTCCACACACTTAGAGGTGACATCCAGAATGATCTGTCCCATCACCTTTCCAGGAATGAAAGTGAGGCTGATTGGCCTGTACTTTCCTGTGTCTACTTCCACGTCGTTTTTCAAAACTGTAGTGGCACTGGCTTTCTCTGAACTTCTCATTCTTATTGTCTTTGATACTCCTTGACAGATTTGATTCCAAATGGACCTTACCCTTCCTTGTCACATCCCTGCACACTCCGACAGCATTCCTATGTTTCTCCCAAGTGGCCTGTCCCTTTTTCCACATGCCATACACTTCCTTCTTCTGTTTGAATTTTGCATTTATTATAAGTAATACCATTGTTTAGAAATCAGACAGCTGATACTGTGTTGTATGGTGATGCTAATAGGACTAAAATCCATTTTTTTCATAGACCCTTTTAAATACAGAGTATATGATAGTACTTAAGCAGAGAGGGAAAATTATTCCTTCTAAAATTCACTTCAAAATATAATTTATGCCTATCTTTGATAATCACAAAGAATTTCTATAATCTCTATATTTTTAAATGACAGATAAAGAAGCAAGATAAAACTTCTGAAAGTGATGCAAGTGGTATTTTCTGTTAATTTTTTGTCCTTTGACTCTTATTTTTCATTAATTTTCAGTGAGATAAATATAACAAAGTGCTCAAGTAATGTCTGAAAATGGTTCTAAGAAACATGTTGCCCAAGAATGTTTTTAGAAACTTGACCTGCAAATCTTAAACCTAAATTCTCCTAATCTCTAAGCAAATATGTACTAATTCTTTACAATAAAATTGCATCTTCTAACAGAGAAAATTAATTTGGCCCCAAGAAATCATGTTGCACTTATTCCAAATATATTTCTAATAAACTTATATATGGTTGGAGTAGATTTAGAGCTCCTTCTGGACTGGGACAAAGGTCATGGAATAAAATCATTTTTCAGCACATTTATTTGTAACAATAATTTTAAAAAAAGTATCATTTAAATCCCTGTACCTTAATAATGCTTTGCATGCGTGGTCCAAATAAGTTGGGGTTTTAGTTCTATATGAGTAAAAGGTATTTGTTTTGGATTTTATAGAATGGGAGATGGTCTTAAACATCTGTAAATATATGATAGGATTGTGAACAGTGGCATGGGGAATCTCACAAAATAGTTTTGAATACATGGGTAAGAGGAGAGTTAAGTGCTGTCTAAAGTGTACATAGATTTAATTTTTATAGGCAATGGAATAGTACAGAAATAAGATAAGGACAGCAATATTTCCATCAACTACTGTCCTGAAAGTTTCTCTTTTCTTTCCCCTTAACTGCAGTTAATTCTGCAATGTGACTGATTCAGGGTCTTAGAACTTGGTTGTGTATGATTCTACGTAGACACAAAATTGGACAAACTTAGGTTAAAGTGCTGTAACATGAACACGTCTGTGATGTGAGTAGGCAAAGTATCACAAAGGTGGTGAAAGGACTGGAGCTTCCTTCACGTTCTGTTTACAGCCTGGATGACAGAAAACTCAGAGGGAGCTTATTGTGTTTATAGATCTGATGGGAGACAATGAAGAAGAGGGAACCCAACTTCTCAGTAGCACTCATTGACAGGACAAAAGGCAACGGATACAAACTAAAAGACACAAAATTCCATCTGAACAAAAGGTGTGTGAGAGAAACTAGACATGTGAGAGAAACTAGACACCGGAAAATGTTTCCCAGGGAGGTTTTACAGTCTCTGCCTCTGGAGATATTAAATAGTTCATGGCATATGGTTCTGGGCAATCTGTTCTAGCTGATTCTGCATGAGCATGGAGTGGGAGGTAGCAGGAGAGATTCATGTGGAGGGCTAGATGATCGCAAGTACTTTCCAGCCTCAATGTCATTTTGTTATTCTGTTATTCTCTAAGAACAATTTTCCAATATTTTTCTTTAGAGACCAAATGGCTTACTTAAAATGATGTCGTGAAACTGTGTCAAGATCTCTCCTAAATTCAAGATAGATGACATCCACTGGTTATTCCCTGTCCATGGGGTCTGCTGCCCTGTCACAGAAAGAAATTAAATTGGTTTGACATTTGTTGTTTTTGACAAATCCATCTTGTCTGCTACTCATTTCCTTCTTTCTTTCCAGTGACACACAATTAGGTTTTTTATCATTTGTAGTAGTACTGAGTGTTGGCGGGCCTATATTTCCTCCTTATCCTCTCTTCAAGTAAAGAAAGAAATGTACTTCCATTCTCCTGGGACCTGATCTATGCGAGATCTCAAAGATAACCCACAAGGCTTATGAGAACTCAGAAGCTTTTTCTTGCATATCCTGGCATGGGATACTTCCAGACTGCTTCATTTAAAAGCATCTTATCCAAGCACTCACTATGCTTATATAATCTTTAGTGAAGGCTGAGCTCTTTAACTTTTAATGGGGGAATTAATTCTATAAGTTAGTTCATCAAAACTGACCATTTTATTAAGGATCCATGAAATAAAGGTCATTAAACGTCCTTCATATCACCTGTAGAGACTATACCATTCCTACTAACGTATAAACGTGACCATCCAAGCACTTCATTTTTTCTCTATATTTCTGTAATGTACATTCACATTTGACCTATTTTCTGCCTCGAGTATCTTACTTCTTGAATATGTTCTTTCTCTCAAGTCAAAGAAGGCATGGTTTAGTCCAGTTCATCTCCTACTCACTGCCTATTTTTCTTCTACGTTAGGAGGGTGTGCACTTATGACCTCAGTATCCTTTCTCTAAGAACCTGCCAGTTCTCTTTTCCCTTTTGAATAGCTTTTCAGCTGAGAGGCTGCCAGCTTTCAAAGTTTAATAAAGTTTGTCTTTCTGAAATCTATTGATTTTCATTTTTCTGTTATTACTTCTTCCTTTCTTCAAAAATACAATATCTGTTACATCATAATCACTTTTGCTCAAGTTCCCTTGTCTGGTTTTTTGATGCTAGTTAGAGAACATCCTGAGTATTTTACTTATCATTAACTAGGTGCTGAAATTATATATGTGTGTGTGTGCACAGAGAGATAATCCTCATTTTAAAATGAGTCAGGATACAATGCTGTCATAACATGACTAATTATTGAAGACATTTACATTAAAAGCACTGTCAAATGGTTTATGCAATTAATTCCTGACCTACCCCTTTCTAGATAAGTGTCATATCTGAGTCATATATGTTGTCAGTGCCTCACTAAAATGTCACTTGTATTTCTGCCTTTGACTTCAGCATAATGTTGTGCAAGATCCTGGAGCATAGCTTCCAGCAGTCTCCTTAGCTAGAAAATTAATTGTCTAAAATTAATCACAGAATCACCAGGTTTGAAAAGACCTCTTAAGATCATTGAGTCCAAACCATGCCCTAACACCTCAACTAAACCATGGCACCGAGTGCCACATCCAGTCTTTTTTTCAAACACATCCAGGGATGGTGATTCCACCACTTCCCTGGGCAGACACTTCCAGTATTTAACCACACTTTCCGTGAAACACTTTTTCCTAATATCCAACCTATATTTCCCTTGGCACAGCTTAAGACTGTGTCCTCTCGTTCTGTCAGCTGCGGCCTGGAGAAAGAGACCAACCCCAACCTGACTACAACCACCTTTCAGGAAGTTGTAGAGAGTGATAAGGTCAACTTATCTACTTATTTACAACAACAGTTGTAAATATCCACCAACTTGTTATCTGTAAAGGACCATCCATATAGCCTCTCCAAAGCAACAATGCTATGGCATTATCCAGAAAATTTAATGAGAAGCTTTTTCACGTGTTATTTAATTGTTGCATTGAAAACTGGCAAGTATGGTCACTGACTCATTAATAGATAGTAAGCACAGCTAAACCATTGGCAGTTTCTCCCAAAAGAAGGTACACTTCCAGAAAAACAAAGCAAATCCCAAATTCTCTAGCTATCTGGCAATATCTGTGGGACCTTCTTCACTTGCGAAAAGTGACACACCAATCCAATCTTGTTTTTGGAGTTGGCAATATCCAGAATATGGAAATAATGAACTCTTGAGCTATTGGTTTACAACATAGGCAGATCACTGGTAAGCCTGGCAAAGTTTCTGATGGAACCAGGCAGGTACAGAGCCAGGTATTCATGATGCAAGAATTCCCTCTGACATCTATTCAGGGGGTAAGTCTAGACAGTGAAAACTTCAAAGCTGTAGTGAAAACGAAGCAAAGGTCTGTATTTCCATCTTGAATGATGAAATTGTGCTCTCAACAGTGATCTGTCACTGCATATGAAGAAAAAATTACTAGAATTAGTAGTTATATTATGAAAAGAAAAATCTTTCAGTTCCCTTCATTCTCTTCTTCCTTTACTGGCAGTGCCTTATCTAAGATCAGTAAGATACCATCGCAGTTAATCTCCCAGTTCAACATATATGGAGAATCATGACATTTATTCATATAGAATTCTTAGTGTTTTTTCATTAGAAATACGGGGGTCTGATAGCTGGATTTCTAGTACTCAGTATTTTAAAAGACCGTGAACTTCCTTGAAGGACAATTTAACCATCTTTATGGTATATCTTAAATGGATGACTTCTAAGTACTGAAGTCCAGAAAGGTTTATGAGCTATAAATACAAGTTGTGGAAAACAATTTCCGGTTCTCTACAGTCACATAAGTTCAGAATAGAAGTGGGATTTCAGATGCTCTGTCTTCCATTTTTCTGATGTGCTGTGGCTGTTTGTTAAATATATGGAGATTTTTATTTAGCAGTTCAAAATTCTCCCAACTATCATAGAGAAAACCAGATATTACACACGGATTTAGTAATTCCACAAGAGAATGCACAGACATGAACTCAAACAGTTGGCATCTTGAACTTGTTGGAGGTAGATAACTCTTTCCAGCAATTCGTTTTCAGACACTTCATTAGTGTAGTAGAAAACAATGACATTCTGTATGACATTCCATGAATGTTATATTACATGCACTTGTGATTCCAAAGAATAATTAGCTATTTGAAGTGTTCCTCATCTGGCATTTGTTTGTCTTTCATCAGGAACACTGATCAGCTAAATGCCATTTAGGCGTCTGCACGCTATTTGCATAAAAGATTCTTGGTGTATTTTTAAGTATTTTAGTTTTGGCTACTACAAATAGCAAGCCCACAATTTGTTGGCCCCATGTACAATGCAAACAGGGCTTCATGGATTAGATGACTTCACCTCATAGCCTAATGATAGATCTGATCTCTAATTGTGGACTAGTCGAGCCAAAACCAGAACTGAACGAAGAAATACATTGTTTGCATGACTTTGTGCTAGCCTAGAACATTTACTTGTCCACTAAATTGTATGACCTGAATCAAGGTCCTGTGTCTGCTCAGGAAGATTGGAACTTATATCTCTAATTTCTTTAGTGAAAGCCTTTAAACTTACTCTTAGATGAAAAAAAGGAACATTTTCTTTTGAGGCTGACATTGTGTTAAGCAAGGAAAATTGTGTAGCCGGAGAGAAATAATAAAACCCAAACAAGGAAGAACATGGTTACAGCTGCTCTCCTAGAGTTCTTCCTCAAAATGATATACACAACTTTCAGATCTGCTTCCAGGATTTGTTGGTTGTTTGTTAGCTGCCTACTGTAGCATAGTCTGACTCACTCAGGATCCAGACGAAGGAACCTGGCTTTGCTTTCTCCCATCATGCAGTCACTTTTGCTTTCCTTCCTCCGACCCCGTGACCCTTCCTAGATGTGACTATGCTTCAGGAACCAGGAAACTCAAAAGGGCACCTACGTCCAGAGCAGCTACAAGCCCAGTGTAAGATAGGTACCTTGGCAGTTATTACATGTAGCTGTTAAGCGCATGTGTTTCTGATTCTATTATTCCTTTGTTTGTGTTGGGAGGTAAAGCAGACAGGGGAGCTAATTTTTCACCGGTCTTCTCAACTCTGCTGCACAACAGAAGGATTTTTGCCCATTAGATATATTGAACAACAAGTTCATCAGCTAATTCAATTAAAGTGTTGCGATAGAACAGCTAATGCTGAAAAGCATTGTTTACTTTTTTTTAGTATATTTGACAAAGAAAAATGCTTTGTGAATAATGAATGTAATTACTGCTAAATGCATTTCAGGAGTGTGGAAAGTACTTGTCAAAGAGAACAAATTGTATTGATATAAGACATTTCTCTGATAACTTCACTTTTGTTGTTGAAGAACACAACAATGAAATAAACTGTTGTAAAAGACAATTTTCCAGGGATTTTACTCTTCTGTCTCAGCTTCACTGACTAAGAATTGCATTTCATTTCCAAAGAATGGGCAATTTCTTACCTTATACAATTCTTGCCCTTGAAAACTGTCAGTTGCAATATCCAGGATAAAAATCTAATTTTAATACCCAGAGAGCATGCAAGAACATGTTTTTATATATGGACTAAAATGAGGATGCCACCTGGATAGCAGTAAATATATAGAATATATCAATTCTATAACCCAATATAATTTATTATGGCTGAGAGAAGATGAAAAAAATACTATTTCTTCTACTAGAAAAGTCTATAATTTCTACAAAAAGGTGTAGAAAGAGCTTTATGGTGTATGCTTAATTAAGTTCACGCTTCTACTCATTCATAAAATAAACTAATTAAAGATAGATGATCGCTTACTTGCTAGAGTTTTTGAGAAGCATCTGAAGGGTTCTAATCATTGTTTAGTACTACAACAGCTTGCCTTAACTTTTTGTTAAGTTTCTGCTAGGAAAAAAAATTAATTGATTTCACAAGCCTAACCCATGTACGCCACGTGTATGGAATTTTCCACATGTCAAACTGGAAATTATCAGACCAACATAAGAGGGAAGTTAAACCCTGCTTGTCCAAGTGTGAAAGCCATTTAACACACAGCAGCACTGCACAGCAGCCTACATTAGGAAAGCAACTTTGACAGAGCTGCTAGGCTTTACCAAGACCATAATTTTACGCTAATTCTAGGAATAAAAAATCTGCCTCTGGGGAAAATTATCAAGAGCCTTTTAAGGATCAAGTTTGGTCAGAGTGCCACTTTGGTCCTCATGGTGCTCACTGACAAATCTACTTAACAGGTGTTTCAAGTGGATCGACCAAATTAAACACTGCTCTTTCTGATGTTCAAAATGTACAGGGATACTGTGTGCCGCAGAAAGATGTCAGGAAAAGCCAACACTGCTGAATTAGACACTTGAACC
This sequence comes from Cnemophilus loriae, assembly GCA_013397755.1. Taxonomy (NCBI): domain Eukaryota; kingdom Metazoa; phylum Chordata; class Aves; order Passeriformes; family Corvidae; genus Cnemophilus; species Cnemophilus loriae. Next base: position 263,816 of record VZTF01004666.1, read on the forward strand.
GTGGGATATTTTATTGTGTGTTATTCTTCCCACGTACTCCTTCACTAACTTTCACCTGCCCAACTGTGCTGGTCATTCTGAGAATTTTGGTTTCATCCACTTCAGCTCCTTGGATGATACTGGGAGACCATGGACACCTCGGAGACCTAATGGCTGCTTGAAGGTCAGCAAAGTAATGTATTGGGGTGGGGGTATGCACAGAGCAGTTCATGGGGATGAGAAACTCAAAAAAAAAGCTTTGCTCTGATGCAAAACACAAAGAAAACTAGCAGGAACTGAGTCCTGTTCAGCAAGTCACTGGCCAAATATTAAAGTTCAGAGCTTTTGTATGATGATATCTGCCTGATTAGGAATGTGATGGAAGCAACTCTATAGCATGTTACAATGGTATATCTAAAAAAGTAATTCACCTCCTGAGCTATGACTGTGCAAGTGGTTTACATGGTAGTAAACACAACTGCAGAATACTAGGAGATACTTTATTCTTCAAAACACAAAATTAAGTGCAGTTTGTCTAGGTCTGGATGAGGTGAACACTTTCAATCCCATTGAGTTTATAGTCCTATTGTCACAATGACTTTTTCTTGCTCTCCTTAGTCAGGATTATCTTCTGAATATTATTCAGGGGTCATAATTAGAGTTTGCCTACCATTATAAAAGTGGTTTCTTTACTTGCTTGCTCGAGTCTTCTTCTATCGCACTTACATAACTGCTACAAAAACAGCTTTCTTCCCCTCTATCAAAGTTACCTGATCTTTCTGCTTTCTTTTTGTCTCCATGGAAACAGAGATGATTTTTAAGGAGACAGAAAGAAGTGCAGGCCATAACAAAGCCACTCTTCAAGAACAGACATCTTGAGATACTATAGTTTTGTTTAAGAATTCCCAGATTGCTATCTCCCAAGACACATATTTTCCCCACAAAGTCCTGGGAGGTCTTCTTTTTGTGACCTTCTATCCATACAGAAATTAACACGGCAACTTAGAGTCACAGCCTAATTGGGAAATGATATACTATACTTTCATCTGAATAAAGAATAATACGAAAATCTTTATGCTTCAAATCTTTATGCCTTATTCTCATGCTCCTACTACACATAAAAGAGCCCACGGAACCTCAGCTAGGTGCCGGGGCACCTAAGAGTTGAGCACCCGATTACTGATTGCTGCAGCTCTGGAGGATCAGTTTGGTAAAAGTGCTCTGGTGCCAGAGCTTCCAAATGTGAAGTTACCACCTTAATTTCTCCACCAAAATTTACTTAATGCTGTTTTTTAAGTAGGATGTTCAACTCCTGTTTTCTTATTATTTTGAGCACGGACCCAGTAAACTTTTCTTTCTGTGACATATCTTGATTTACTTCTAGTGGAAACTAGGACATCAGGTAAGGAGAAGGTGGGAACAGATGGGGAAAGGTGATGCATCTTGATCAGTCCCATTATGCAGTCTGGATATAATTAAGCTACACTTGAAGTCGGGTATGCTTTCCTGGAAGCTATGAAGCCCTGGTGAGTTTTACAGTTTGAATATATACTAAAATTTCCAGGATCCTGAGGTTTTGTTAGCAACAGGAATGTGTTTACACTCCAAATGCCCAAACCAAGATGTTTCCTGGTAGGTCTGAATTAGACAATTTTGTGACACTGATATTCACAGCCTGGAAGTAAGGGCACTCTGCCATTCTCATTATTCCAAAGTGCAGAAATATCAAGACTTAAGACTGTATTTCATAAAGATATTCAAATCCATATGTTCCTATTGTATACTCCAATGGCAATAACGGATGGTACTAATTGCAGCTCCTGCTTCAATTGTTCTCCTTGGTACCTTCTCAGAGTTTTCCATTTCCAAAACAGCTGCTCATGAGTGGCTGCTGACAGTTTAAAAGTTAAAATACTAATGTTAGAATTTCTTTACAAAGCAGCACATAATTTTCAGTAATTCCAAAAATGCTTAAAAATCCCTCAGAAAAATTAAAAAAACCCCAAAATCCAAAAAACTCCAACAATAAATGAGACCTCTCTTATATATTGCTCATGATGGGAATTATTTCAGGTAAATTGAGCCTAATTCAAAATTTTTGTCAGTCAGTTAAAAATTAAAACCTCGATACAAGGCAGGAGAATGATCAAGATGTGAGAATGGCTCTTCTAATGATATGCAGCTATAAGGGAAATCCAGGGGGTCTGGGGATTTGTGGTCAGAGCCCTTGTATATATTAGCAAAGAAGAAAGAAATGCCTCCTGGGCAGTAAAATTACTAGCAGGGAATTTCAAAAAAAAGAGAATATTCTGCTTGGAAGGATGTTCCCTAAACAATTCTTAAGGATTAATCTTGAATATCGCAGCAGACAGCTAAGTGAAAAATGCGGAATGCAGTTAAAAAAAAAATTTAGCAAAATGAATAGGTCATAGAATTATAAAGACAAAGTTTTAATAGAGCTACAGGAGCATATGGTAGGTCCTCATATATACTTGTAGCTTTTCATACAGTTCTGCTACATGAGACGAGATTCAGAGAAGGATGTATTTTTCAGAAATGTAGTCAGAATAATTAATGTCAAGATCAAAGTGCATCTTATTAAAATATTTGTTCATCTTGTCACCCCAGGCCAATCTCTTTGAATTTCTGTGTACCTAAAGCCAATGAACTGCTGTTACCTGGCTCACTGTCACCTTCTGGTGTCCTGCCCTAAGCATGTTAGATGGATGTAAAGTCACTGAGAGTTCATCTCAGCTCCTCTGTTTCTTTTCCGTGAAAATCTAAACCATTAAAGCAGAGAAGATACGATTCATCTTTTTTGGGGGAAGCCTCTCCCATGACAATTATCTCTGCTTACTTTTTTTCCCAGCACTTACAAGAATCATCTAATAAATTATAGCTGGGCACATGCAGTCAAGATGTCACTTACTGAAGAGTATTTTCTGCTAGGCTTCACCCCAAGGCAGTAAAACAGTGCTGTTTAGGAAATGAAGCTGTCTGCAGAGGCAATACCTCTTCTGCTGTAACTGTGGAATGAAATGGAACAAATGAGATAACCTTGCTGGTAAAGAAAGGATGGTCTTATCTTTGAAGCAAATGAATTCTGAGTGAAGAACTGGTTTCTTTCTGTCTTTGATACTTTTCCTTCGAGGCAACTGAAACCTATGCAACCCCTTTTTATATTAAGAGCAATTTCTTTCTTGGGTTTCTAAAATTAGGTTAGAGTGGCTTGTTCCCAAATTTCCAAGGATGTGTACTCGTGAGTGATGCGAGAGAGTTCTGCCCTGAGCACTTGCAGCTGCAGAAACTATTGAACTGTCCTGAAAGACTGACACCAAATGAGAGTTAACAACTTTCACTTCTAATCATTCTGTCTTCAATCTGTTTCTGCAAACATGCAAAATTCCTAGTAGTCTCTCAGTATCTTATGAAAACAAATGGGTTAGTATTTCAGGAGTATTCTGATACTATAGTAATGGGTAACATTGGAAACCCCAGGAGATTTAATAATTCTCTCTTCAGAGTGGATTTTAAGAGCAGGCAGTAAATAAGACATGGACTAGGCTTTAAATGATGAATAAAAAAGGAAATATTGAATAGCTAGCCGTTCATTAAGCACTGTTTAATTTGTGCTTTGAATCAGACAGCAGACCTCTGTAACAAAGCAGAAAGTGATAATATAATTAAAGAGAGTAGCATTTAAGTGTGATTAGTACTACAATATGGATACTGCTCCTTTTGCAAGACGTTTTTTGGGGGGTTAGGATGTTTGAATTTCTTTAGTTTTAAGATATGGAAACTTGTGATTACCATCTATGAATGTAATGAAGAACAAAAAAAGTTGAAATACATGTAAGTAATATGTATTAGAGAAGATAAATCGGGAGTTTTTACTCTGTCTTACACTCTAAAGAGATAGGACTGATCAACAAGATTGAAATGTACCAAATCAGGTCTTCTTTTAAAACTCTGAACAATGAATAATTGCTCAACAGGATGAGCTGGAACGTAATGACATTTAGACCAAGGATGTATCAAGTTTCAAAGGTAAATTGAACGTTGATGTAGGTTCAGTAATATATAAAGCTTCATGTTTCAGTGTTAGAGCCTATCTCAAAAGGGGATTAAAGTATACTTGTCTGGTAGTTGGTTCATAAAACAGCAATAACAAAGGTGTCAAAATTTTTGTGCCTCCCTTTGGAAACCATGGCCAATGACAGATAATATCTGAACTTTTTGTGACAATTCCATTGTTAACTGAAATAATTTTTAATTTATATTGCAATAAATTAGCTTTATCTTCATATATTGTGAAATACATTTTCTATCTTCTTTTTTTCTTGCTCTATTAACTCTTTAATACTGACATGGTAAAGGAAAATTCTGTGATAATTTTTTACAGGTGGTTAAGATATTTAATTCAGTTAAAACCTTAGAATGGAACATCTTTTAACAAAAAGAAATCCTTCATTTGGAACATCATTTGGAGCACCAGATTTCTTTTGATTCTGTAACTTATGTTGCTATTTTTCAGGTTTACATGAAGCATGTTCCTTTATATTTATTCTGGGCTTAAAAGCTCATCATTTATAAAAGGTGATATTTACATGAGCATTCAAATTGACCCAAATAATGTTCAGTTGTTGTAAATGAATAAAGTAGTCACAAAAGTTTACAAAAGTTGAGCTCTTACAGTAGACACATCTTTGAATCTATCAAGAATTTCATGTTTTTCATTAATAGTACCACCATGAATACCATTAAACATCTTAAAATTATCAGTTGAAATCCTCATTAATGGAGCTGTCACAGTACTTTTCACATATGGGCTGCAGCTCAGATATGCACAAGAAAAACTGGTAAATGTCATTGAATCCTTAAGGCAAATATAAGTTTGACTTCAGGAAAGTGCATCTATTCTTTAATTCAGAGCATAAATTACAGTACATTGCAGAAAATGGGGAATCAAATGAATTCACACACTTGTGTCCGCCCTCTTTTACTTCACAGCTCAAACATTTGCAATTTGCTGCCTTAGCTGCTTGGATTGCAGGTGCCATAAATGAAAAAGATGTGGTTTAGTTCCCAAGTAAAGGGGCTTAGGAATAGATAGGGGAAAGAAGCAATACAACCTATTAATTAATGAAGTATACTAATGAATAAATGCTCTCCTAGAACAAAAACAGACAGAATCTGACTTCCCAGCTGTCAGTCACTCTAAGTGAGCTTGGAATCTATACTAACCATCACTTACTGCTTTTTAGTCTGCCTTGGAGAGGTGGGGAAAATAGATAGCGACTGGATATATTGCATTCCCATTACTCAGTATCTATCTGCTAGTCTCAGGTAACTTCAAAAAAGGCTTTGAATTGCAGAGTGGCAGAAGATTATTTTGTCTGCTTCAACTTGTTGGCATTTGTGACAACATGGCTCTGCCATGGAAAGGGAAAGTCTCCATGGGCTGCCGCTGCCAAAAGCCATTCTCTTTTAGTGCTTCCACTCTTGCTGCCGCTGGGGACTGCTAACAGCAGCATCCTATAAGAGTTGATGAGAGCTCGAGCTTATTGTGAGCACCATAAACATTTAAAAACCATCTACTGTGTAAAAGCCTAATTTCCCTAGCCCATTGGTTTTATTTTTATTTTTTATGTCTACATTTTTTCCACAAAACACTGCGTACCTCTCCTCCAGAAAGTAACTAGAAATTAAGACAAAATGCTGCTTGAAAGTAGCTGAGTTCACAGCCTCTGAACCAACACGAAAAGTTATGTCAGAATTTCTAGCACCCTTTTCACTCATGACATATGCTGGTTTATTTCTTAGTTGTGCTCATTTAAAGTTTAAATTATGAAGACTTTGATATTCACTTGAATAACGGTTCCCATTCAGGTTTGCTTCAAACACACAAAAAATAGTCAAGACAAAATGATAGCTCAAAGCTTGTAATTTGCTCCTCAGATTTCAAGGCACTTGAAGATATTAATTTAGCCACAAGCCTGCTGTCATTTTAGAGCTGTTCTTAGCCATTCTCAAATGAAAACGTCTGTAACACAGCATAGGACATTGGCATGAGTAGGAGATTTAGGTACTGGCTCTCCTTCCACATTAAGTTCCAGAAGGCATAATGGCCCTGTTTAGGTACTGGAAGGCTGCTCTAAGGTCTTCCCACAGCCTTCTCCATGCTCCAGCTCTCTCAGTCTCTCTTCACAGGAGAGATGTTCCATCCCTCTAATTCTCTTGGTGGCCCCCCTCTGGGCCTCACCCCAAGAGGTAGTCTTGCACAGTTGTTGAGTAAGCTGTTAAATTATGACATGTTTTTAACAAGTTAAGCAAAAGAAGATTTACAATATAATTGGTAATAGTATTTTAATACTATTACAAGTGTCATAAAAACACTTTTTACTCTGAAGAAAACTAACATGATTGAATTTTGCTTTGTATTTCCAGTGAATTTACTTATCTCCCTAGATAAGTACCTAAAATACTTTGATAATGATCTAATGGGACCAGGGAAAAAATTGTTTATAAAGTCTACCGTGATTGCATTATTGTTATATCCCAAATCTGGTAAGATAGCATACTTATAAGAGCCATCTATAGTGTTGTTTATCTTCTGTCCCAATGCGATAGAAGACTTTCCTGAAACTGCTCCCAAACAGGTAACATAGGCTGCTCCATTTTCCAGAAGAGTGAAAAAGACCCTTCTAATTTGATATATCCAAATGGATTTAATGTTTCATGCACCTTGAGCAGTAGGAGAGACAAAACTCAAGCTTATATAATTCCCCATAAGAAAGGTCTGACACAATGCTTCCATAAGAGAAGACATATTGTGAGCCTTGACAGTAACAATCACATTTGAAATGCAAAACGGACAAGGCAGGCACAGGTTTGCTGCAAACATATTAAAATACCAGTAGACAGGGATAAATTAAACTAATGCCTTGGTTCTAATTAAGCCCTTGATTTCTGAGGTGATTTTTTGTTAATACACAGGAAAAGGTATCTAAGGCTACATCTATCCTATTAAATTAAACATGCCCAATATTGTCTTCTGGAATTGAGACAAGCTGGCATTGAGTAGCCCTCACACATATCACTATACTCTTTCACTCTCCAGAACAGGATGATGACATTCTGTCTCCTTGTGGTGAATGGCCCTGATCAGTGCACACTCTGTAATCCCACTTGGAACTGCTTTGGAGACAGCCCGGGCCAAGTATGTGCCAGGGATCATTTTAATCAATCATTTAACAATGCAAGTAGGACATAACAATTGAGCAGCGAATGTAGTTCAGTCCCAGTGCCTAGGAATATCTCCTAGCATCACTTTGCTTACTTCACCAGCATCACTTTTTACTGAGGAACTTTGTTGGCTGAATACTCCGCCATCTATTCTAGATATCTGTTTTCTGTCACTTCATAACAAATGTCTAGAAAACCAGAGGCATTCATTCTTAGTAATGAAAACTTGAGAACTGAATTACCTTGAAGTCATAAGAATTGCCACATCTTCTTTTTACAAGGGAGATGGGGCAATATATGAAGTCACATCAACTATCAGGTTTGCTTGCATTTTGAGAGAACATTTTTATATAGCATACATGTACATTTTGATATAACTTGTATATCAAATGTATTATCATGAAATTCTATTGTCTAGATATGTTGATGTTTTTCTTAAAAAAAACAATTAAAAAAGAAAGAAAGAAAAAAAATATAAAATAATTTTGCAGGACTGTCTTTCTAAATTGGCAAACACATTTTTATTGTTATAAAAGTTGTCCCCCAGTGTTTTCTGGTAATAATCCACTTACAGATCACTTTTATTCCTATGTTAGCAATATGTGACCCCATGATATACTTAGCTAATTAAATTGATTTTGTCCCAAAATAAAATCCAACTGATTTCTGGATTATGATCCCACACACTTTTTTCGAGTTGGAGCTGAGATCCTTAATTTGGGAAACTGTCTTTAAGGATCAACTTTTGTAGCCTTGTTGAAGTAGACTACGGAAATTTTCTTGTTCACTTACATTGTTTGCCAAAGACAATAGTAAAATACGACAATTGCTTTCATATCATGTTGTCATTATATATGCTCTTCCATATATCCTGAAAACCATGGTGAGATAAGAGGCTGTACTATAATAAGATTTATCAGTATACTACAGCAAGTGCTCACTAATAACATTAGAGGTTTACTTGGCAACATGCACATCACAAAGCACTGGAGGCAGAAGAAAATAACTGGTTTTTACATAATGGTAGTCCTTCATCCACAACTCAGTGAGAGTTTCTTTCTCTTTGGCTGAGAAGCAGCAGTTTTACTGTATTACTGAAGTTTTGGTGATTTCAAAATGTACAATTAAACTTTACGAGGAGAAAGAAAGGATCCAAACTCTTCTTTAACCACTCCTCACATGGTCCCTTATATGAGATAGCAACTCATCCTGGCTGTTTAGAGAGATACTGCTGTATGCTAAGCAACCTTTTAGGATCTTGTCCTATAGCTACTTCCTTGTTTGGCTCTCACTGACCTCTAAAAGACTGATGAACTATTACATTTTCAAGATCACACGTAAGGCTAAAGTAAATCTTTACATATAAATTTGAATTTTGGCCCCAGTTCTGGGGCCTACAATGACAATTTATACAGATTGCTGAGCAGATACAGAGAGCTATTGATTTCTGCTGGACTCATCAATGCATTGTTGCTGCTGTGACTCACCTAGAGCTACTCTAAAATAATTTGATAATTCTGTAGACTGACCTAGTGGTTTCTTTACAAATTGTTTGACTTAAGTGCCTCTTACTTGGAATTGTCTGCAATGGATCAAATAGAAAATAGATGACTCATGATAGCCCACAAGAGAGTCATTAAGAGATAACCAGAACTATTAAATCTGATGCCTCTGGCCTCTGCCAGTTTATGGAATTGGTTTAGCCTGAAGGCGTATAAAAGCCTGCCAACAAAGATAAAACAATAAAGACACCTTTGTGTTATTCAAAGGAACGTTGTCTAGGGCTATGACTTGATGTCCAGGCTGGAAAGAATCTGCCCAGATGCATACAGAAACTTAGTAGTGTGAGTGGATTAGTTTCTGCCTTCTTGTGACCTCCTGTGCCATGCAATGAGCAGGGATATCTCCAATTACTGTAATTTGAAAAGGCATGAAATTAGAAAACTGGCATATAAATGATTTTTTTTTACCTTGCAGCGCTTACCTTTTATAAAGCATCTTGGCTACATCACAATAAAAGCACTTTGGTTTGAGAATAATATTGGATTATCGATGAAATTATTTGCCTTTAGATTTGCTAACATCTAGGAAACTGCCATCTTTCCACAGACAGAGTAAAAATTTCCCCGGCTAACACTATCCCTTTATGTTTCCTAATATTTTCTATTTCCTATTTGCCTTCTAAGCATTTTCCTGCTTATTTTATCTTCTGCCCCACTATAAGTAACAATATCAAGGAGTCAGCTGAGCTACCTGAGAAGGAAAAAAGGCTATGAGGGAAAAACAATGGAAATATTTACTGCATAATGTACATCAAGCCTTGTCATTACCTGGCCATGCTTCCAGCATCACATTTACAGAAACAATGTGAACATCAGCTTGGGTACTCATGAAAAGGATGACCTGAAAAGGTCTAAATTTTGTGTCTATTAGGTCATGTACTTACAATGTTAGGAAACATTTCAGGCAGTGGTTAAAAGTAAAGTAGTGTCAGACATAAGATATAAGGCCAGATTTAGTTTGCACTTAACAAAATTACTGTCGTCGAAAAATTAGGGACAAGGACATTAAGAATTGCTTTCAGGGGTAAGAGGGAAGCTCAGTCAAGGCACCTGGGGGTCCTGGTCGATGGCAAGTTGAACGTGAGCCAGTAGTGCCCTGGCAGCCCGGAGCGCCAACCCTGTCCTGGGGGGCATCAGGCACAGCATCGCCAGCCAGGCAAGTGAGGGGATTGTCCTGCTCTGCTCTGCACTGAGGCAGCCTCACCTTGAATATTATGTGCAGTTTGGGGCACCACAATATAAGAAAGATATTAAACTATTAGGGAGAGTCCAAAGGAGGCAACAAAGGTGATGAAGGGCCTTGAGGGGAAGCCGTATGAGGAGTGACTGAGGACACTTGGTCTGTTCAGCCTGGAGGAGACTGAGGGGAGACCTCTTTGCAGTATGCAACTTCCTCGTGAGAGGAAGAGGAGGAGCAGACACTGATCTCTTTGTGGTGACCAGTGAGAGGACCTGAGGGAAGGACCTCTGATGACCAGTGAGACAACCTGAAGTTGTGTCAGGGGAGGTTTAGGTTGGATATTAGAAAAAGGTTTTTCACCCAGAGGGTGGTTGGGCACTGGAACAGGTTCCCTGGGAAGTGGTCACAGCACCAGGCTGCCAAAGTTCAAGAAGTATTTGGACAATGCTCTTGGGCATGTGGTGTGACTCTTGGAAATGGTGCTGTGCAATGCCAAGAGTTGGACTCAGTGACCCTTATGGGTCCCTTCCAACTCAGCCTATTCTGTGATTCCATAAAATTCTTTGAGTCTGTCTAGGAATTTGAAGGAGACTCCCACACTAATGCAGTGCTGGTAGCAGAGATGTCAGGAATAACAGCAATTTTAGAGAAATATGCAGATCTGAAACCAAGGAGATGCCATCAGGATAAGACTTCAATCATCCAAGCAACTCAGCTGTAAAACTGAAGAACCATGGTAAAGGGGGATACCAACTGCCATCAAGACAAATACCAGCACTTACCTCATCTCTAGTTCCCCATGTTTGCATCTACAAAAAGAGCACTGGAGGAGATTATGGGAACTATAGACCACTGAGTCTCACCCACTGCTGAGGCAAATGAGACTATAATAAAGAACGACGTTACTCAGTATATGCATAAAATGGCAAGTATGTTGAGGAAGAGTCAAAACCTTCTGAGAAAGGAAATGCTGTCTCACCGACCTGCTGGACTTCTACAAGAGTGTTACTTAGGCCATATTTAAAGATCAGACCATGGAAACTGTAGAAATGGGTTTTAGAACAGACTTTGATATGTTCCACACCCATCATTTAAAGAAACTGAGCTGTCACAAGGATGGAGAAAAGGATGTGTTGAAGATAGAAAAGCACTGGCTAGAACTTAATAACTATTTTCCCAACTGCAGAAGAGGCAGCACTGAATTCCTGCAGTGACCAGTCTTACTCAACTTTTCAGGACCTGAGGAAGGACCTGTGTAATACATCTACAAGTTTGTAGGTCATATTAACCCCTTGCAAGTAGTCAAATGCTGTACTAGGAACAAGGCACTGAAAAAGGACTTGCCAAATAAATGTTTGCATTAAAAGGCCGAGCTTCAGTGGACATAAATGCAAAAAGTAATTTATCTAAGGGAAAAAATGGTCTAAATTTTGTCTCTGTGAGGCTGATTTTGGAACCGGAATTTAAGAAAGAGTCAAGGTTGAAAGTCTGCTAGATAATTGGCTCCACCTGCAGCAGCAGAAACAAAAGATAGCAGAATGGAATATGCTCAGGATGGATATTGAGTAGAAGACAGGTGTCATTTTGCTATCAAATGTAATCCTGCTGCACCAGACCATAATATTTTATATAATTCTGGCCTGTTCATCTCAGGAATGACATAATCAAGTTAGGTACGATATGGAAGAGAACACTTAAAACAATTAGAGGGATACAGCAGCTTCTGTCTGAGAGACTGAAGAAGCTGTATGATTAATTTGAAAAGGAAGAGGCTGGGTGGAGATTATGACTAAGATTTACAAAATCATAGAGATGATGCACAAGGTCATTTCACCATGCAATTCGACTGGGCTGAAACACAGTCTTTTGATCAAACTAATGTTAGGAGATTCTTCATATAAGGAGCTTCTGGAATTTAATGTTACAAGAGTTTTGGGGTGCCAACAATATTGGCATATTTAAAAGGAACTATGTAACAGGTCTAAAAAGGGTCCTAAAGAAAGCACAGATGTGTCTTCCATCATCACCAATACAGTATTTCTGGATGGCGCAGAAATGTGAAATATCTGTAAACATAATTTCCTATTTCCTGTCTTTAATTTCCCTCAGGACTGGGTGTCTTACTGATAAAAATCTCAAATCCTTCCTTGAGAAGGTGTAAAAACTAAGGGAAAAGAAACCAGCAAAAAGCCAACAATCACAGAGTACAGCAAATGAACAAAAGGAAGATGGTGAAAATAAAAAGTACAGAAAGAAGGAATTTCAGAGAGACTTTTCATTAAGTGCTATACCAGATCCCACCAATCCCTGATGACATCCAAGGAGCCAGTGGATTAAATTCATACAAATATTCATTAACAGTTGTCAGTAGATACTGTACAGATAATGTCTCAAAATAATGTTATTGCTGTTTAGGGAAAACTGTTAACAAAATGTTTATTTTTAATTGTGACCATCACAGAACCGTTTTAAAAATAAAGGGAAAAGTTATTTTTAGTGTTTCAAAGTTAACCATGTTTTGTCTGCTATAGCTTCTGCCACTGGGTATAAAAGATATTAGAAGAAAATGGTATACTTTAGTTTCTTCCCTCTTGAGTAATTTTCTTCATGAAAAAAAGTGGAGGCCTTTATCTGAAATAGGTCTGGAAACTCTTTTTTTCTGTTGTCTCAAAGATACTTGACAGATCAGTTCTAAACACGTGAATAGGACTAAGCAGAGGATTTTAGACTCTAAGATTAGACACATCACCAAAATATTAGCTATAGATGCTTTTTTGTGTGTAAAGCAGTCCCTTTCCAGTGGAAATGGTTATCTGTTTTGCCATCCTTGGGTATTACAGTGTTGAAAAGAGCAAGGCATTAAGAAAAATCTGCAACAACAACAACAAAACAAACAACCTAGTGTTAAAAGAGGTTCATGCTCCAGATAAAGTTATTGCTGAAAAAAAAAATTAGCAAATAGTGTCATCAGTTTAAATAGCTGTAGGAAAATGGTTTCATGAAAATATCATGCCTTAATTGCTAGGGCCCATGGAGTATTTGAGAGAGCACACGCAAACCAGAGACATCGCCTGGAGAGATTCCGAAAGCATGAGATTTATAGCATTTTTTCTTAAGGAACTTAAGACCTTCATCTGGTCATTCAGTACTGGAATTCAGCAAAACATAAGAAAGCACGCTGCTTTAAGATTAGAGCATCTCAAATTTTCTTTTGCATACCAGCTATACTCTTCTGATTATATGTTCACACAAAATGTAATAACTGAAACAAAGCAAGCATTAGAAATAAGGTGAATAACAATAATTCTGCGGCTTCATTTGGTCTCGGGTTGTCACTCATGGTCTCAGAATAATACTTTACCCTTAGCAAACTTCACATACAAGTCAATACTTTGCAGGGTTGATTCAACACAGATGAATACATCTGTAACCTGAGGAAAAAAAATTACTTAGCATATACAAAAAGTATCAGAATTCATAAAAGAAAATACAGTCCCATTGAAAATACTTTAAAATATTGTATAAATTTAAAAAAGTAAAGAATTATGATTTATAATTTTACAGAGAGCATTAATTATTTTATCTATTTGTGCTAAAGCACACTCTATTTTCCCCCTTGCCTCTCCCACCTTCCTTTTTCAAGCACTATTCAGAATATAACAGTGTGTAATCAAACTAATCTAGACTGAATGTAGCATCTTTTTAAAAAAGTGAATGGAAATGCTGAAACTACTGAAGCTATCTCATAAAACTTGTGGGAGAACAGAATTGGGAGCTGACAGATATATGAGGGAAAAACGTGGAAGAATCATGATAGCAATTTAATAAATAATATTATTGTAATTAAAACATTGCCATATAATAAACCACAGAATACTTTATTCAAGTCACAGAGACAGGAATCACATTATTAAAGCTTAGCATTTAACAGCAAAGAATTTATAAAAAGACCCTCTTCTGCTCCTCTCATGCATCAATGGAATGAAGACTGGCAATCTTCCTAAGCCCAGGGTTAAGCACTATCTATCATTAAGCTGGGGAATCATGAAAATAACTTTATGATTAGAAAAAAATTGGATATTATACTTTAAATCCGCTCACCTGGGGCATGGGAGTTTGGAAAAGATGTCCTCCTGAACTAGCCTGTCACTATGATTTTCTCTCATCTTTACTCATTTTTGTGAGGCCAGAGTTTTTTCCCATAAAATAATGGAAGGGAAGACCAGAAGTCTCCCTTCACTGAGATTAGAAAGCGTCAGATTAACACAGGTCTTTTTGTGATGGACAGAGTAACAGGCCTGCCTTCCTCTGAGCAGCTTGTACCCATGGACTATAGACTTCTCATGAGCCTGCTCATGAGCTCAGCTGCAAATCCTCTCAGCAGCCAACTGGCAAGGGGTGAAAGACCACTTTAAACAGTCATCTATCTTCTTTGCAATATAGTCACCACACTGTATTTGATTTAAGTTTAGCCAAATTTATGTATTTACTATGAGGCAGTCTGACATTTTATGTATCAGGAGTTGTTTTTTTTCTATAGAAACAGCTCATAACTCATAGTTTAAAGCTAATACTGAATATATATATATAAACAAAATCTAATGTTCCTGTTCAATAAAACAAATGTTGTTTTGCATAAGCTTTCAATAACTTAGATAACACTCTGACCTCTGGCTGAAGTTAATCTTTGCAAATATTTTTTTTTTATTTTGTATTAATTTGAACTTCTCTTTTAAAAAGTCCTTGAAGCTGATCACATGGCAGTCAGAATAAATGGACTCACAGTATTTCATTATACACAGGAAAATAAAAGGAAATGACATTGATTCATTGAGCGTCACCTGTTCATATTTAAAAAGAAAACAGAACAAAAGAAAAAAAATGCCCCACTCGCTGAAGATTTAAAATTCTTCATAGAATTATTTGTGTTCCAAAAGCTCTGCTCACATAAAATGAGAATGGGCTTTGAAAAATGTGATTTCTCTGGATCAAACAGAAAGAAGTATATAGAATACGGTGTTGATTCTGTCATTGGAGTTCTGTCCCAACCAAGGCTGCTGAAATATAATTCGACTGCAGGGGTTAAAAAAAAAAAATCACTCAGAAATAAACTGTCTGATTGCAGAGATGAAACTAGACTTGATAAATGCTAGAGATATTTTACCTCTGGAAGACCATAAAGAAAAGGTTTCCTATGAGCCTTTTTTTCTTTCTCCTTTGCCCTTTACACGGCTTTTTATTTTCTTCTATTTAGTCATGGCTGGAAGTCAAAAGATGTGGAAAGCGTAGAACTGGCATATAAATCCTCTAACCTGCCTCCAAGAAAAAGAATTTGCATCCAAATATGCATCTTTACCCTGGCACCCATTGGAGCTGTCTCACAGAAAACTAACTCTTAAAATGATGGCTCATGTCTCTCTGCCTCCCCTTCCCCATAATGTAGGGGAAAAAAAAAAGAAAAAGTCCTAGTTTATGTTCTGGGTGATGAACGGACCTGTTCCTATACCCCATCCTCATTACTGATGAGCTGAGAGCTGATCACAAGACTGGAAGAGCGAGCAGCTCCATGATATACTAGCTTTGCACAGGATGCCTGTGAGTCACCAGTGTGATGTAGTCACAGAAATAACTCATGCTCCCAGTCACAGTCTTTGCAGACAGTGACAAATATTGTGGCCATAGGGCAGGACATAAGGGAGATCATATCTGGACCATGGCATAAGGTGCAGACATGGTCACAGTCTGGGAAAAAGGTAAAATTCGGAAGAGATTTAGAGTAAGACTGCATCCCATTAGGATGGTATGGAAATAAGCCAGGGAGCCCGATTAGCGAATGTCTGCACTGAGCAATGAAGATGAGCGGTGCTGAAAGCCCTGAGCTGCCATGGACTTTATCTGCTCTAAAAGCAGTACATCACAGTGTGGTGCTGATGGGCTGTATTTATTATCTTAAAGTGCATTAAAGTGGATGAACTGCTTCTGGCCCTGAGCTGGTCTTGCTGCAGCACAACAGGTAGACAGATCAGCTGGAGTCAGCAATAGCTCAGGATTCTCTGCACCAAATTTCACTGCACTGCATCGACATCTTCTGCATGAGCTTGGTTTGTGCATTCAGGCACAATGAAAGCTGTCAGGGCATATGATTGCTTGCTATAAATATATCAAGGAGAGGAGGGGAAATGGGGGACTGACAGTATGGCTGGCAAAAAAAAATTAAATTAGGGGATAACATTGGCACAAAGTCAAATAGATATAAACTAGTTACAAATAGGTTTAGGCTGGAAGTTGGAAGATAGCTTCAAACCATCAGAGCAGAGAGATTTCAGAAGGCTTTCCAACAAGAGGAAGAGGGCCAAAAAGCCTAATTACTTTTAAGATGAAGTTTAAACATTTGTGAAAGGGGCTATATGACACTGCTGCCTGAGGAAACTGGATAAGATTCAGTAGCTCAGGCAGTTCTTCCTAAATTCATATTCCTCTGAACACTTTCCTGCCATCTCATGAGCCCTTTGGTCCTTTGTAGTAGGTCACAAGGTTGCCCTAATCTCTTCATACAGGTCAGATCTCTCTTATACTGCACCAGCACTGGGGCCCTCAAACTCTCTGTCAGGGAAGACAGTTGTGCATGCCCGTGTGGAAATGCTTGCAGCCCCATGAACCATCCAGACATGAGTTCTCCTTTTGCTTTTGAGTTTCCATGTTAAGTACGGCATGAGCTCTTGATTCTTGTGAAATGATGCAAGGCCTCAACTTCCCACTTCTTTCAAATATTTGTCTTCTGGTGTGAAGAGAACCTAAGTTGTTTGTGATCTTGCCCTGCTCGGAGCCTTTGCTGCACTTGGTGGAAATGCAGCGCAAAGACCACTGTCTCGCTTCCTTGCCTCAGTTAAGGGGTTTGACCTTTTTGAGACCTTTTGTCTTTCCTCACTGGACTCTTGAAGCAAAATAAGAAAAAGAATAAAGAAAAAGACATCTAGCTAAAAGGATTTGGTATCTGTTCAAAAGAGAAAGGTTAGAGTTTGGATCTGTCTGCACAAGAACTTTCCCTCTTGTCTCTTCACTGAAGCTCATGGTACTTGATGGAGCTTTTTTTAAAACTCTTTTAAAGCCTCAGTTTCTAGAGACAGCTTCACATGGCAATCTCAGCATCTAGTAAAAATCCTTCTAACCCTCCACCCTGCAGCAAAAAAAAAGAGTCTTAAAAAGTTTCAGGTTGTACCTTATGTAATCCAGAAAAACAAAACCACTACTATTTTCTACTCTCACCATCCTGAAAGGCCAAACCAGGGAGTATGGAGTGGCAGTGCTTCCACACACCCTCTTCCAGCTGGTGCTGCTTTTATGCTATGTACTTTAGGAAAAAGAATAAATCTCCGCTTACGGCCTCAAGTTTTAAACCTTCTCCAGACCAGTGAGGAAGCATTTTTAGACTAGCGAAATTTTGCTCTCACAGTGTTAAGGAGTCCTGAGCCAGGTCTGGTTGCAATCTGTGTTGTACATGACATTGAGCAGAATTTTTTCCCAGCCCTTTGCTCTAAGTGATGAGAAGAGTGTGCATGCAAAGTACAGAAAGCACAAGCCAACAAATGCCAATACTTGCTGTAGGGTGAAATCCTTCACTTTTCTGAACAAATGCATAGCAATATCAACCATAGCACTATAGAGAATAAATTATTTTGCTTCTGCTTAGAATATTAAAAGGATATAATTTTCTATTTATAGAAGAGATTGTGTTTGAAGAATACTTTAAAAAAATACTCCTATTTGATAGGTAAATGTAAGAATAACTACTGTCAAAATACTGAAAAAGAAACACTAGACAACTGTACAAATTTATCATTGAAAAGACAAAAATATACTTCGTTAACTGTTATTGGTTAGATGCACAGGTAAATAGATCATAATAAATGTTGCAATAATAAATTGTTGTAGGGCTTGGAGTAAAAGCATACTAGCTGTGGAACATAAGAACAGTGAATTTAAAGAATCTTATTCAAGACTGTATCTTCAGAAATTTTGATTACAAGAGTTTTCACTTAAGGTCAAAATCTGTTGGGAAGACGTAAAAGATGTGAGATTAAAAATGATACTTCAGAAGACGAACGTATTTCCAGAATAAATAAACCTTTCAGTCCTATGTGAGTCCATGTTCTTAATACAAAATATAATTTGGATTTAATAGGCAAATGAAAATGGTGGGTATACGGGATTCCTGTACATCTGGAATATACCTACTTCCAAGGTATTCCTAACTGTAGTATTTTATGTTTCTCTTCACCTCTTTTTTTTAAGACCTCACTTGTCTCATTTTTTCTGCCCTTTCACTTAAATGTGGTATAAAAACAAACGAGACGCAGGAACCTACCTGAGGTGGAAGAGTTATGTATGTTTGCTAATCACTTCAGCGAATGAGGACTGAGAATCTTTTCAACAGAAAGTATTCATCACACTTATAATTAGTTCATATTTTTTCCTTCTCTTCAAGATGCTGAAGAGGCTGGGGTCACCAAACAAGATTTCCTTGGGTAGAGAGCTGAGGAAGGCAAGCCCAGCCTCAGGTCCAAGAAAGCTTTGGGGAGTGCTTTCAGAAGGGCTGAGAGAGAAAGGTGACAGCAGCACTGCCGTAAGGGAGCTTGCCTGGCTTTCCCCACACTGGGAGCACAAAAATGGCGTCAAAAATGTGCTTGTGAGACGTGCACTGCAGACTCACCCTAAATTGTCAACGAGGTACAAAGGTACCTGAATAAAAGCATGGATTCCCCATCTTCCAACATCTCTCAGTCCGGGGAAAAGTCAAACAAAATTAAACTCATCCAAGTTGGGTTTGCTCTAGTAGTGGCAGCACCATTTGAAAACTGCTTCATTTCAAAGATATACCAAAAATACCTTCAGGCACTGCAATATTGGGCCCAGGTTAATTCCAACCAAAACCAAGGACTTAAATGTCAATGGTAAAATAATCTGGTGGCTGTGTGACAGTTGCAGGTTGAGCTTCATAGCCAGGGGAGAGGCAGATATCTCCAAAATCCTAGTCAGGCATTAACTGGGTGACAGGCCTCGTAGAAGTAATAATACAAGTAAGGAATGGTCATTATTTCTATTAAATAAACAGTTGTTGGGAAATAACTTTACCAACCCAGGTTCTTCAAATGTTTTCTTGTTTTCCCAGGCTTGGCTTTCACCGATATAAAACTCATAAACTATATGACTGAATGCAAAAGATTAGTTAAAAAAGTATTTATTTTCTATTTTTTCTGTTATGTTCCATTACAAAAAGAAGCATAACAAAAACTAAACAGAAGATAGCATTTTATTAGTGGTACATTAATGAGCTTAAACAACTAGGTGACTTATGCTTGTCACAAATACATATTACAAACAATCACAAAAACTTAACTAAAAATGAAATAAATAATTTGAATAGCTTTTCTTATTTTTTTAATATTTATAAAATATATAGCACTTTCTATTACATTTTTTCAGTCATTTTTATCCATAACAAATTAAAATTTATGACATATATTGCAAATATGCTAAAGGGACAAGAACAATTAAAAAAACCCCTAAGTTCCTGGAGGTACGAAATAATAAATCTGTTAATGTTTATCAATTTATTATCATATATCCAGATTGTGCATACCCTGCAAAAATAGCCATTTCTTCAACTAATATACATATGCTTCTTTATAGTATTATAAGTTTCTAAACTTAAAGCTTCATGGATGTATGCTTCTGTTTTACAGTTGTGCCTAATATGTAACTTTCATTAATATATACTGAATATATTCCATTAGTATATACTAATATATAGACACATGCACGCACACACACACACACCGACCCACCCATACATGCACACTGCATTATATATTAGTATATACTGAATATTAAAAGAATTTCTATAACAGATAGCTGGGATTCCTGTGGAGAAAGTTGTTGAAAGTGGAAGGCGTGTATACCATGGTGAAAACTGACAAAGAAATGTAAATGAAAATATTTGTTTTTACATTGTTCAGTATATTTCAATAGATTATGCAACATACTGTAATAATATACAGACTCTGAACAGAAATTTCTTTTTATTCCAGTATTCCTATGTTTTTCCTTTATGATTCCAAGAGGATATGAACCACTGTCTCTGCTAAACTTCCTGAAAATGGAGCCAAGCAAGTAGAAATGTGTTGACATTACAGAACTTATTCCAGGAAAATAAAAAAATTCCACTTAAGAACCCTCCAAGTCAGAAAAGCACTTAAGCACAGATATGACTTTATTTGCTATAACCTGAAAGTTAATCACACACTCAAGCACTCTTATGCCCTTACCATAATCCTTAACACTGTCCCCTGGCCATGTATGAGGTTTAGAGGCTCCATTATGTAGCTAAGTACAGTTTTGCATCCGTCTGAGCAACGGGAGTGAGAGAACATGGAAGTGTGCTTGGGGACCCCAGAGCCAATATTCAGGTGTGTGTTTGTGGCAGATGGGGAGAAAGATGCAGCAGGGAGAGGGCTGACCAGCATGGGGGTAGCCTGCTTGCAGCCAATACTGTCCTGGTGTGGTGAGGGGAAAAGTGATGCAGAATAACCTGCCTGGGCAGCATCAGCCTTTTCCAGCTTCATTCTGCCCCTTGCTGCAGCACAGCATCCCCCTTCAGGCACTAAGCTCCAGTGGGCTACACTGTGAAGCTCACCTTTTAGCTTTTTCTCCATGGTCCACAAGCAGCAGCTGCCACAGCCACAGAAATAGCTGGCACGAGGACCTGTCAGTCTCGCTGCTAGCATCTCAGAGGGTTTTTTTCCTCTGGACCTATTTCAGCTGGGCTGCACGGTCTGAAAGCCCATCAGGACCTAGTACTGGGATGCTTGTTTAGTGTCATCCTGAAAGAAACAGCTCATGTGCTTGAAGACTGCACTGTGATAAGAAGAATTACATGAGTGGCTGCAGGCAGGAGCCTGGCTTAAAGAGCACATTCCTGATAAAATGAAAACACCAAAGTAGAAGAACCTCTAGTTCCTTAGAGAAACAGAGAGAAACACATACATGAGCACCTTCAGAGATCTTAAGCTACATTCCCACCTTGTGTTTCCTTTTTGAAGTGCCTCAAGTGCAACCTCAGGCATCTAAGACAGGTACTTAAATTTTGGGAACTTGAGTGAGTCTTTCATGTTTCTGATCATACTGAACCAGTCAGAGGTGTGAGTCTTAAGCTCAGACTCATAACTGCCTGACACAGAACTTCCTAAAATCAGCTTTAACTTTTTTTCAGACACTAGATTTTTTCAGAGACCAAACCACTACATAAAGAAATAGAAAGTGAAATGCAGGGCTTAGTGTTTCCAATGTTAATAAAATTTCCAAAAGTTTTCTTGGAATTGCCAAGAAAGAATGAAAACTGATCTGAATTTCTAAGGGCAACAGTTGTACATTCTCAAGATCTTAAGCCTTTTTTAACATTTCATCTGATACAAGAAACATCTTAAGGCATTGAATAAACCAAATCACATTTAAAGTAACAGGCTGCAGTGCTGACAACTACATGTTTAACTTTACACTTTGAGGTGTTCTGATAAGTCTCCATGTTTAAAATAAATAAATATAATTTTGTGGAATCAAGAACTAATTTCTAAAACAAGATTTTTCATTATTCTTTTCTCAAAGCATCTTGATACTGTATATTGTTGGTTTGCATTCTTAAGAATTCCAGTTTGAATAGACAAAACTTTAAATGACTGGTTTTCAAAAATAACCCACTTGCAACTAGCTCTTCTCCACAAAGTTCTTGATGCACTTAATTAACATAACAAAATGGCCAATAGCTAAAAAATATGCTGATTTTTATTTCAAAGGTGCCTTTGTGCTACTGGAATGCAAAGCTCTTTTGAAAATCTGTAACTGTTATCTTAAAAAATATGTTGAAAATGAAACATATTCATTTACTGATGAAATCAAGAATAAAATGTATTCAAATTGGTAACACTTCCATAATAAAATTATGCTACCACTATAACCTAGCATATGATTAGTTCTGTGAAGATCAGATAATCTAAAATTCCCATCATAAAGCAAAGCAAATCAACCCAAATATATTTAGTTATACTTAAGAGTACATATTTTTGGTATACTATATAACATCACTTTAATAGGCACAGTACTATCAAGAATTTATTAAACTTACTTGAAAACATTGTGACATAAAGAGAACAAATTACATATTATGCTACGGGTTGGTTGGTTTACTCTTTCTTGCTAGAATACTTGTTTTCACTTGCATACAGATTTTTAGCAAAAGCTGATGGCTCATTATAATTCTGTTTTTCATTGTCAATGGGCTGTGTTGACTTACAAAATACTTGTATTCATTATATGTTCTGTGTGAAATGACAGGCTGAAACATAAAGCCTGAGTTTTGACATACGCATATGGTTTTCACTATGCTTTAAATCAGAACCTCTTGTGGGTATTTAAATGAAAAATGTAGTCATTTAATATGTTTGTAAATTTTATTTTGGTATTTCAGGATTAGTTATAACACAGATTTTGCCTCTTTGGTTCAAGACTGAATTTCTCACCAAGCTGCTCTACAAGGGCAAGGTTGAATGCAGTCACCTCAATATTCTGTGAGGTCACTGCACAAATGCCTCCTGCATTTACAGATCAACACTGACCTGCAGTCAAAGCTATGACATCTTCTCTCAGTAACACTCTTCTTCTTGAAAATAAAAGTATTGATGAAGCCCCACCAGCTTACCTCTTTAGAAAAACAACCAAAAAACCCCCAATTTACAGGCTAGTGTGTTTCTTGAATGTTTTGTATTTAATGCCCAGTTGCAAAAGTTTCAGTGATGAATGCAGGTGTTCTACAAACAGAATTCTTGACAGAGATCTTCAGGATACCCTGGTAGAGTCCCAAAAGTCCATGTCATTAACTCCATTCTGCACAATGAGCATTTTTGTTTAAACTTTTTGCGGGAGGCTTTCATATAATGGAATTCCTTCACCTACAGAAATTTGCAATGACAGACTTTGTGCTGGTTTGGGTAAATGTTACGCTCATTCAAGCATGTCTCTTAAACACCCCTCAGATTCAGTGATGCAACTGCACATAGCATGAACAGTTCCAGGGAAAACATTCAACCGGCAGCTGACCAGTTTTAGATTCTGCTATTGCCAGCAGAGCATTTACTGAGGTGGTAGAACATGGCCACACTGTTGTGACAGCTGAATGCCACAGCAATGCATTGAAATGCAGATTATTTGGGAGCACTGAGAACTGTCATTAAAATATATGAGGCTTCTGTTTTCAGCACTGTCAATGCTCTGCCAAAATTTGTATTTCCAGTTTATGCTTTCTAGACAAGGACAGTGCCTGAGTTACCATTGTTAAACCTCTTAAACTGTTGTAGCTTTAGATTCAAAATATCGGGGGTTTGTGTCCCAAGCTCAAGATCCTATGGACAGCCATGGTAGTTTTATCTGTCCTTCAGATGTGACCCCCTTATAGGGACAATTCTTATAAAAAAGTTCATGAGGATGTCTATGAAAACTTTGGATTTTGATGCCACTTAGAGTATTTAATGGCTGGATTGTTACATCATTCCGCTGAATTTAGGATGGAAAATAAATATGTAGCCCTTGGAGGTGTACTAATAGGAAGTACGTGTGTACCAAAAGACATTTGAAAGTGATAAAAGACTTTTATCACTCCTAAATATTTTCAGATTACTAGGAACTAGTATCAAATTACATCAGCTATACTTGAAAGCAATGCTACTCTCACACATGTAAATCCAAATATTTCTAATGCAAAGCAAAAAAATAGAGACATGATTTGCTCCTACATTTCATTCATCTTTTGTCCCTGCCTTGCATTTTGAATGGTTTCTGTTTGGATAAGCGCTCCTCTGGCTTCACTTTTGAAGTATTAATCATCTTAATACGTAGAAAGGGATGTGACAGAATTAGTCTTTCTGCTAAACAGTGAAGATGGTGGCCCTATCTCATAAGTGCTACTGACAAGTCTACGTGGAGAGGAAAAAAAAAGTTAGTTTTGATTTCTATACCATAAACAGAAACCCCAAAAACTACTACTGAAAATTTAAACTTTTTTCCATCACCTTCATTGGTGTGTGTCATAGCACAAAATTAAATTATATTGCAAAAATGCAATTAAACAAAGTTATTAATTTTAAATTTACAAATCCTTCATATTTCATCATTAAATGACACTCTGGAACTAGTACTTGATCCAGACTGATGTAATGGTCTTAAAAACCAAAGAAATTATGCATTCTGCAATGTATCCTTTATAGCTTATTCAATTTATTCCTGTCTTTTACTATCTATATACATATAAAAAATAACTTATTAAGAATTTAAAGGGTAAAATAATTTTTCAAGCATAATGTAAAATGTCTATTTGTTGAGAGTTTGAGTGGAACAGAAGTTCTACCTATGATGTGAAATCAAGGTTAACCATGGAAACAATGCCTTAGCTGGGTTGTCTCTGAAACAATTTCAAAATCTTGTGAACAAAGACTGTTAGATTTAGGGTATTTCATTCTCAACAACAAAAAAGGAGGAAGTAAAAAGATGACACTATATTTTTTGTACTTGCACTTAATTTATAATTAAAATTAAATTCATATGCCATTATTTTTACTTGAAGAAGATGGACTTACCCATGAAAAAGTGTTTTTTCTTTTTGTGGCTTGTTTGTTTTGTTTTGTTTTTAATGTATCAGTTCAGTATGGCTATATCTTTGCTGTTGTTACTGTTAGATGAAGAGAACAAAATGGAAAAAGTAGCATGACTCCATGTATGAACACAAGTATGGATTTACAACAGTGCTTAAAGTGCTTTCTTATTTGAGGAGATACTTACACAAATGTCTTTTCATGCTTATCTCCTTTGTCACCATGTACTGTATGCTTGCTGCTTGCTCTCATTTATAATATAATCATAGGGCATTATGTTCATACTGAGAGTTTAGTATATTGTCATAAAAACATCTGAAAACAGGAAAATGACAATTCTATTTGTGTATTATTACAGCAATTTGAAAATTTTATTAAATACTCAAGTGCTTCATTTTGCCATTTATTCCCTTGCTTCCAATGTTGCTTAAAGCACTATGTAAGTACAAATAGATAATACTAAAAGCATATCCATCCTATTCTGGGGTTTTGACTAGGATTATTTACTGATGTCTTGCAGAATCGAGATGAAATTATGATCCCACGTGACCATTTACTGGCTGATGCTGCAAGATGTCTGGCCTCCAGGATTGGTTTCCACATACATGGTTCACCAAAGGTCTAAATCTTATGAATATTTATACATTTTTATGTCTCGTTGTTAAGTGGCAGTGCTGTCATGGGGGATGTCAAGTAGTATACTTTAATTTGCCAGTACCAGAAGTTGTGGGAGCAGCAGAAGCTGTGGCTTGGCTGCCTACGTACAAAGGGTCCAAACAAGCCACTTTGGCTGCAAAGAATGAGTGGATACAGTGAAGGACTGCAAACAGGTTAGAAAACTCCAGCTCCTGGAAGTGAAAACAAAAAAGAGATTAAACATGAAACAGAAGAACACCCCACAAACATATAACCAGGAATGAACCACTATTCCAAAAGCAATAATTTTAATAGCTTGATGTAATTCTGCTAATGTGCCTTACAATTCTCCATTATAGGGACTTAGACATTGAACATGGAACATTCAGCAAATAATTGCTTGAAGGCTAAGACAGACGAATTTCTGGATTAAGTGCCTCCATAGAAATATGAGATCCTACTAGCTAAAGGGGAAAGAAAGTGACACTACATAATTTTTATTTTGCCTCAGGTTAATGCAAATCTGGCACTTTTGCAGGTTAATTCAGATATAAACTTAATGGCTACACTGTAACAGTCTGCACACCTCTGGACTACTACTATTTAGCCAATATACTCACAAAAATTAATAATGTTAAGTTCCACATATATTACATTTGTTCATCTTGTCTCCTCACACTATTAATCAGCTATTAAATCACATTATTAAACAGGTATTTTCTTACCTGATTATAAAAGAAAAGGACATATTTTCAAAACGGGCTACTTAGATTAGACTAGCTGAGAATTTTTTAGACACCACTAGAGAGGAAATAAACAAAAACTACAATTTTTTATAGATATAAATTTGTTCCTTTATGTCTAATTGACTTTATGTGATCAATTTTTTTAGGTTGTCTTCAGTATGTGTTTTTGAAGCTGGTATTTAATCCACAAATATCTGTTGTATTTGAAAGCAATTACTGAGGTACTTCAATACATATAAGTCTAGGGAAAGTAGTACAGAGTTTACATCTTTCTGCTTTGATTCACTGCCCATCGAGATTTTTTCACTGCAACATGAAGCCAATAATTGATATCTGTGGTATATTCTGCTTGTTCTTCTGTCTAGCATTGGTATTTACAGGCTATGTAGTGCCAGTGTTTTGCTCTTTTGTTTAGGAGAATATTGAAAATGTTGTAAATCCAACAAAAATTGCTAAATCTCTCAAAATGACACCAAACTGCAATTTTCTGCCTCTTGAGATTTCCTGGAAGACATTGTTTAACGTAATACATGGAGGCATTCACAAATCCCTCGTGGGTGAGGGACAACAGCGTGAAAGCAGACAGCTGGATCTGCAGAATGTCCAGTGATGTACTGAACAGGTGAAGCTTTGTTCAGGTCTCCTACAGCCCCAGCAGATGTCCTTCAAACATGCTCAGAAATAAATTGATAACATCCCATGAGGTTCTTTAAACTCCCCTGATGAAAAATTCTCAACAAAGAAGATGAAGTTTACGCCAAGTTTCACAAACCTGCCAGCTGTGTCTATATGAAGAAAAATTCATTTAGAGACATTCTCAGTTTTAAACCCAGAGAGAAGGGAAATTTCATCACTATGTCAAAGTGGATTTTTTTCCTTCTTCAAATTTCAAAATAAGAAAATTTATCATAAATAAGAAAACAATGGACATTCAAAGATGAGGAAACAAGGAATTATGGAAGCTATTTCAGAATAACAACTATGAGTCATTGGAATTAGGCTACATTTCAGTTAACTTCATTTTATTAATATATTTATTTACCCTTTTGATACTATTAAAAAAACACCTGAGGCTTAAGATAAGGGAATAAATACTTAGTGGAACCATGAAATATTTTTAGTATCAATTGCATGTGTTATCTGTAGAAAGACTACATTTCCCCATATGTCTCAACAAGATAACCATATTAAAAACAAATGTTACAGTTGGAGAATTGTTCAAGTCAATTAGGTAACGCTACAAGCTGAACGTTGTTACTATCATAATTACAACTACTGGACACAAAATTTTCACAGTGCATGAGTATAATTATTACCGAGAGTTATCACAGGAGTTTCTGCAATAGTAACACATCAGGAATATCCACTGCTTAATGGACCATCAAGGGAAATGGGTGAGGCAAGAGAACAGCCTCTGAAGGTCCCACTTGATAACCATTATCAATAGTAACGACACAACATGGAAATTACGTTGACTGCAAAGAAGAGCACTAAGAAGTCAGCAAATACTCGATTATTATTTGCAATGAAACAGTATTTCTATTTCAATGAAGATGTGCATTTTTAACTGGAAATTAAAGCAGTATGAAGCACAGTAGGCTGACTGGTATGTGGCAAGTACATGCGGGTCTGATTAATGGCTGCAACTCAACTCCCAGAAGCCTGATTGATGGGAACAGGATCTATCAGGAACAACACTTTTCAGGCAGATTAGCCTAATCACAAGAAACCTTAACAAACAGATAAGACCCCATGTAGAGCTGCTGACAGACAAAACATGCCCTCACTTCTGCTGGGAACTTGCACTTTTAGGTGTCTCCAGGTCGGCACTGCTGACAGCAGACACAAGGGAACCCATAGGCTTATGTGCACCCCCAGCCACCCTGGTTGTTCTTGAATACACTTTGTCCTCAGCCATACTTTTGTATGAACGCACTTCCATCTAGGCAGGGTAGTGTGGATTGCGCACACAGTTCAGACAAAGTTTCAAGTGAACAAACAGACAAACCCTAAGAAACCTGAAAAAATATGCAATTAAGCCATTGAAGTTGATACCAGTAAGGAAAATCACATGCTCTGAATCCTCCAAAAAGCAAAGAAATCCTAATTTAAGCCACACCTACTTGTCCATGCACAAGTACACAATTTACTATTATTACAATTTCCACACTGTCGCCTGTACACCTCACCTAAGACCCTACTCTCCCATGAATATCAGTGTACCCTCTGGTCTTCAAACTGTCTTTCCAAGCTATCTCGATTAAACTGCTCTCACCCTACATTGCTGTCATTATACCAGACACTTCCAGATTATTAACCTGAGCATTTGCAGTTCCTCCTGAGGACAATGTAAGTGGGCAAAAAAGCACGTGAGAAAGATGCAGTCATTGAGAAGGTGAGAAGCATTTCAGAATTCTAGTAGCCTTTCACAAAGACAGTCTGGATTGAAAAGACAGAGAAGGAAAGAGAAAACAGAAAAGGAGTTTCCCCGAAAGAAAACAAACAAACTCCAGCAGTCTTTCATTGCATTGTATTACACATATATTATGTAGTATGATACAAGTACATAAATGATGCATGTACAAAATCAAGCAATTGTATGTTTCTAGTTATCCATGGTATATTTTAAAAAAAGTCTTCTCTTTCATCCGAATATAAACTGCTGATATGAGAAGATATTTGTTCCTCAAAAGTGGAGTTACATGGTCTCTCTATATTTGCATAGAATCTGATCTAAAATAGATATTAGACAAATAATTCATGTGCAAGACATGGGGAAACTAAAAACTGAACAACAAAAACCAACACAAGTCAGAAATCTGAACTCAAAAATTCAGTAACTGGAACCGAGCAATCACTATAAAAATCCTAAGGATGTATACTTATAACCCATTTAAAGATGATACTCTAAATGTGAAGAGCACTATGATGCTCACAGAAAAACCCTCAAGGCTAAGAACAAGGATTAATTTAAAATTGCATTTTGGAGAAGAAACTTGAAATGAGCAGAAATGTCAGTCTGGAAAATGATGCAAGCAGCCATCGAGTCACCTTGCAACAGTAGAAACTGGGTGTTTTGTTTACAGTAATGTGATCAGTAGTTATTCAGGCTATTTATTTCTATACAAGATAATTTCAAGTACAAATTAATTGGCATTAATTAATGCGAAGGTAGTATTAACTAATAATGAGATTAATGCAAAATCCTTGAAGTTAAACTTCTTCCTTTGCTGATACCATATCTGTGCCTTCCTTGGTTTTGCATATTCAAATAGACAAAGACAACTGCCTGGACCTTCATCTCGATAAACTTATTTTTGTACTCACTTCAGTTTTGTACTGCTCAGCTTAGGAGTTCAGCCAATCTGTGAACAAAAGCTCACCTGATGCAGCACAGTAGTGTGGCCTTGCCTGAGTTTTTCTTAGAGAACTGTTGGGATGCAAGTTGGGGGAGGTGAAAGCACACACTGAATTGTAGCCTTTGAGTTATACATGTTTTACAAAGTACAGAGACTCGCAGTTCATAGTTTGGTGAAAATCCAATAATGTAGTAAGATGCTGATTTTTATACACATTACTTACTCCTATATTTGGAGGTGTATGTTTATATCTCGAAACAGGAACTCTTGAAGATTTAAGGTACTGTTATTTTTTGCCAGAAAAGTCTAATACTTGGGTAAAATTGAGGATCACAGAACACTGAGTTTATTACAGTCCTTAGATTGTGTATCACTTCTGGAAGCTGCTGTGATACTATTAAGACACTAATGGATCATTAAACCATAGCTAAACAAACAGGTAAACAGATAAGTAACTAGATAGGAAGGTCTAAGTGAATCCCTTTTGGCCTTACAGATGCAGAGAAGGGTTTGCCCTTCTGTGCTTAGTTCTTTTTTAACCCAAGCCAAACAGCTTAGTAAGAACAAATACAGGGACACATTGGCTCCACATTCTGTCAAGCTGACAGCTCTATTTTGTAGCACACACTCATAAAAATTTTGTCTTACTGAGCAAACTTGTCCAATATCTCCTACTGAGTGACAGCTGGGAAATAACCTACAGATTGGAATGTCTAAGTGGTATCAGTGATTAATGTTGCCCTTAAGTGGTTTTCTTGTCAGAAACCACTTAGACCTTTGCCTTAGACAGCTTTTAAGTTAGGTGTTTGCTTTCAGGCACCCTGCCATGGACTCACTTGTGTGACCTATTGTAATTATTGTTCAGATTTTTAGGCTGGAACTGCTTAAATTCATGAGACACAATTTTTTTATTCTACATTATATATCTTTAGAGTAACATGATTTAACTTAGACAGAAGCCAAACAAAAGCCTGAGTAAAATGTCTCTCTGGAAAAAAAGGCAGTATTTGTAATGTTTAAATACCTAAAAGTATTTAAAGCTGAAAAGAACTATACTGGGAAATAAATTAAACTGTAACTAAATCCATAGCACATGTTGTATGTCTCAAAGCATGCCATTTTGAATTTTTTTGTCAGGCATGAAGCACATTATAAAAAATTTTGACAGTATTATAAAAATATAGCTATTCAGTGTCAGTGAAGGACTTTCTTTCGCTTAGGAATATAAACTCTGGTGGCAAGTGTTTTTCTCAATAACAAAAAAAAACTAACTGATGAATGCATGTAGTGCTGAACTTTACCCCAAAATGTATTTTTTCCTAGATTTTTCTAACATTAACAGTGTATGTCTCTGTATATTCTGCCAGAACACAGAGGAGAGGCTGGACAATTATGAAAATAATATGGTTAAAATTTAAAATGCTGATGCATTTTTTTTCCCAAGCAATGTATAGCTACAAGTTGAAATGCATTTCAAGAATAATAACAAACTTATCTAAGTTTGGATCAAAATTCAGTAGCTGAGCATTCTGACACTCTCGATTCTACAGATCATGAGTAAGTGTTCTAAAGCTAAAGGATATTATCACGCAGTTCAAACATGCCATAATCACACACATCTGGGACAGCCTGAGATGCACAAGAAGTTCTGCATTATAAATGAAGTAAGACAGGAAGAATTTGGATTTTGATAACTCACATTTTTCTGTGAAGCAATTACATAGAATCATAGAATCATTGAGGTTGGAAAGGATGTTTAAGATTATTGAGGCCGAAGGTTAATCCAGCACTGCCAAGTTCACCACTAAAACATGCCCCAAGGTGCCACATCTACACATCTACACCATCCCCCTGGGGATGGTGATTCTGCCACTTCCCTGAGCAGCCTGTTCCAATGATTGACAACCCTCCTGGTGAAGATATTTTTCCTAATATCCAATCTAAACCTCTCCTGGTGCAACTTCAGGCCGTTTCATCTTGTCCTATTGCTTGTTACTTATGAGAACAGACTGACCCCACCTAGCTACAATCTCCTTTCAGGCAGTTGCAGAGAGCAGTGAGATTTCGCCTGAGCCTCCTTTTCTCCAGGCTAGACAATCTCAGCTCCATCAGTTGCTCCTCATCAGACTTGTGTTCTAGACCCTTCACCAGCTCTGTTGCCCCTCTCTGGACTCGCTGCACCACCTTAATGTCTTTCTTTTAGTGAGTGGCCCAAAACTGAACACAGTATTTGAGGTGTCTGGAAAGTTACCTGCCATGCCCTGCTTCCACATTGCTTGGGAATGAATAAGCGAAGAGCCCTAATACATTGGTGAAATGAATCCTCAAATTTTTGGTTTTATTCTCTGCTGAGTTCTCATTTCACTACATTCTGATTATTCCCCGTGTATTATAACTGGTGAAAAAAAGAATAGTATCATAAAGAAAATGTTACAGCAGTTCGTCTCCAGGCCAGCTGCAAAACAGAGCTTCATTTAACAGGTGACGATAGCTGTGGCCATGAATATTCATCACAACCTTTAACAGATGTTTTACAAAATTTCCATCCTCTGATTTCAAATGATGCCTGCATACAGTATTCATGAAATCTGGCATTACAAGTATTTCTGAAAATCTGATTAACATTTCCTAATGACTCAACAGTTCTGCAAATAGCTATACCCCTACCTCAGGAAGTTAAGGAAAAAAATAGAGGCTAGACTGTTCTACCTCTCCTTATGCTGAATAGTGCTTTAAATCTATGAAAGGCTTAAAGGGCACAGAAGAGGGTTATCCACAAAATTGTAAGCTAGCCAGTGTTGAAAATATATGATCCAAGAACCTTCAGATTCATTTTACAGACACATTTATCTACATTTCTTAACTAAGCAACATACTTAATATGCAAACAAATTGGAATGCATAGAAGTGCTCATTATAAATGCCACAGCACCTTCCAAAGAGAATATAATCTAACATCTTTGCCTATAGTTGATATGCTTTGATCACCAAGAAAATTCATTAAAATTAACAAATTTTTATTTCCAAATTGAGTAATGTGAAAGTTTAAATTTATAGTAAAGAGCAGCAACCAGGGAACATGACAGCATATTAATAAGCATGCTAGCAGGTTTGTATTAATACCCTGGCTTCATGAGGTGTAAAGTAGAATTTCTACCTTAATAAAAGTTTGGCAGAATTTTCTAGAACTCAGTTTGAGTGAGAATAACAATAGGTACAATAAAGGCACCAGGATACCTCTAAGGCTTATGTATGTTCAACATACTTATGTATCTCTAAGTGGTTTATATGACAGATATAATTTAAAACATTAAAAAAAAGCCTATTTTTTTTTTCCAAAATCTAGATTTTATTCATTGGTTTTATTTTTTAAAAAATGTATTTCGGTATTAAAAATATATTCTAGTTTTAACAGTTAAAAAAAAAAAAAGAAAACTAAAACTATCAAAATCCCCAAACACCCCAACAGTGTGCCATTCTTGGACTCCTATGAATTCTTGTTAGTGCTAAAATCATGTGTTAATATGACAGCAATGGCAGACAGATACTAGAAAAATAATGATGACTTTCATCCTTCATCTGTACATAAGAGCAGAATAAAAGTTTACAATTACTTCATAAGAGAAAATCATCCTCATGACATTAGGTTAAACTGTATTGTCTTATTGGAGCTGAAAAAAAGTTCTGTACAATTAAAAATATTTCTGAAGGAAATCAGAAATAAGAAAATATTTCTCTTTGAGATGCAGTAGAACATGAAGGTATTAAAACCATGGTCTCCATATTTTATTGCCATTGATTTAATGGGAACTCTTACATACCTTTATTTTATTGAGTAAAACTCTAAAAACCAAGTAAATAGCTGCTAGGTAGAAAATAATTAACATCAAACATAAAGAGACATGGAGGAAGGAAAAATACATGCTTAATGTAGCTATTGGCATTTAAATACATAACTATCCTCAAAACAATGCATTTTTTTCCTTACATATTTTATAATACTGTACATATTTAGCACTTACGGACAATTTATTTAGCCATTTCCTTTTTGCTCATGGAATCATATTGATATCACATTCATTCAGCAATTTTGTCTCTGACATGGTCAGGAAAAACAGTACAGGAAATGCTTTAAAAGCAAGGCTTAGACATGGACAAGAAAACAGTCTTTAGGCTTACACTAAAATTTGGATTCTAGTCAAGAAAGAACTTTGACCCAGACTCTAAGACAGCTCCAATTATCACAGACCTGGGGAGATGACTTCTCACACACATCGGGACAGTAAATGCCCTTATTCTCAAAAGACATAAACTGAAGTAAGCTTAAATCTCTCACAGCTACCGTTTTCATGAACTAACTCTTGAATCAAAAGCACAACTCAAAATACAACTCTTCTGTTTTTGCATTAGATACAGACATAAAGCTTCAGTCTTGTGAGGAAATATATTTAAGCCACACTTTTTTTTTTTTTTCTCTGAGAAATAAAAACAGATTTTAAACCTTTGCTGAGTTTTGTTCCCAGGTTGACTTAAGGACATATTTTCCACCATTTCTTCATGATAGGGTGAAAAACAGGGTACTCAAGCTCTCAGATAGCTTTATCACAATGACAAAGAGGAGAGTTGGAAAACATGCCTAAACCCATACATCCCACAAGTCCTGTATTTTATTATTTTTAAATCTAATTGCACCTTTCAAAAGACTTTTAACTAGATAAAAGTAATTTGTTCCGTTTTCTTCAATTTCATTTATTTTCTTTTCATTCTTTGTGCATTAACTTAATATTTCCAAGTAACTTAGTTTATTATAGTCTCCCACTCCCCTGGCTGCTTTGAAAATTGCATATTACCTTTATATAAACAACGTATTGTTTTTACCTTTGCTTCGATTTGTTTAGTATCTTGGTTTTGGAACAAAAATTTGATTTTGCTCTTCCCATCATCTGAAGAACCTTTGAGCTGGGAAAACTTGTACCTCCAAAGCACAGCCTAAAGGGACAAAAAAAAAACCCAAACCAAAATATTAAAAATCATACACAAGTAATTCAATGTAGTTATCATTGAAAATTGTATTAGAAATAGCTGATCTCCTTCCAAGGAAATTTTTAACACCTCTATGGTACATAATTAAATGTAGCATTCTGTGGTCAGATGTCCCTTTGATCATATAGATATATTATATTTTGGCAGTGCTTGAATAACATCTGTCAGACCACATTTGTGAAGTTTACCCTGAAAATCCTTTATCTATATTTATACCGATTAAACAAAAAACAGAAGGATTTTTTCCACTGATGATCTGTAGATTCCCTACTCTATCTGAAGTGTTGATCTGGCATACAAGCCCCCTCTTTCCATACTAAAAAAATCTAGTATTAACATAAGGGGCATACCATACTAAAAACAAATATCTATTTTTAAATTATAAAATAACAAAAGAACGTTCTGTAATCAGAAAATATTTTGAGTTTATTTATGAGAGCTCTAATGAGGAATTAGAGCAAATCATTAATTCTAACCATCATCACTTACACTGTGCTACCACTTTGATGAACATTAATTTCACAGGCATTGGACAACACAGAAACTTAAGGCAACCCTTTTGTCTAAGGGTTTGTAAATTATTTCCTCTCAATGGTACAGGATGACACTTCCATCTGTGCCCATAGTCTTTATCTATGAATGATTTACTATCTATTGGGAGTTAAACAGAATATGGGGGAGGTCAAACTTTTAACTGCCCTAAATCTATGCAGGCCCCTTTGCTTCAGGATGTGTTGATCTCTTTATGTCAATGACTGGCAAAAATCTCTACCTGCACTCTGAATAAATTTTGTTGTGCTTGTCTTATCCACCTGACGAGAAAAGAAACCACAAGGACAGCATCTTAACTGTGTGCTATGCACAAAGCAAGCGCTAGGAATTCTCTCCAAAATTCTCTCTATATAGTTGCCCCTTCCAGATAAAAAAAACAACCCTAGTCTCAGCACCTCTTTCATTCTCTGCATGGATGCGACAGGTGAGCTCCCATCTGTGATAAACAGAGTTAAGGACATTGTGTTTCAGATAAACTAGAAGAATTTTGGCAATTTATGTGAAAATATATCCTATTTGTTTCAAATATTGTCCTCCTGAGCCCACCAATCTGTGCTACAGAAAATAGAATAGCTTCCCTCATCTGTGTGTGTGTGCAATTCCTTTGACCTTGTTTGATCAAAGATGTCTATTTATATTGTACAAATAGCGAGGTAAAAACAAAACAAATCCGGTATATCATATCATTCAGGTGGCTATATTCCGACCTGCTTTGTAAACTCCTTTTTGTTTTTTTACAGATCTATGTAACTCAACAAATCTTGTCAGAAGATCAAAAGCATTGCCTTTCTGCAGGGACAGCAAATCTATTTAAGTATGTCATTTCCTGGATGAGAAATGTAAAGGGCACTGATTGTCTCTTTATCTCAGGAGAAACCAATCCAAGCAATGAGCTATCCTCTTTCTCTTCTCTGATGATGTATGGAGAGGCCAGGAGAGAGACGCAGCATTAACAAGGACCCTTAGATGTTCAGGTAAAATCCCAGGGTACCTGGCCTTATTCCCAGTCAGATTAAGTTTGAATGAAGATGAAGGATGTATAGAACTGCAGTACTTTGACATTTCCATGCAGTTTTATCATGCATTTCATTCTCATTTAGAGGAAAGAGAATGACAGTCACACCAAACCACAGGCATGACTCAGGAACACACTTCAATTTATGCATAACATTGGTTTTGGAGACTCCTCCTTAGCAAGGGCTCTTACTTAAGAACACTGCAAAATCAGGTCTATAGTGTGGAGAGAATAATCCCAGTAAAACTGCACTTCAACATCAAGATATTAAAACAAGCTCCTAGAACTGACAGTCTCTGCAGAGACAATTAAATACTCTTCATCTAACGTGTGAGGAGTAAAAATGCTATTGACAATGCATGAAATGATTCCCACATGAAAGAATTATCTGCTCCTTTCGAGTGATCTTCAACAAATTGCATACACTTTCCCTCAAAGATGTCCACATGAGGGTGCGGTCATTTACGAAAATAAGAATAGGCAAATGTTATGAGTTTTAAGTTACTAAATCACGAATACAAAGCATTTTAAGCTGGATACTCTGGCTACTTTTTCTAGAGAATCCCTGAATAACAATTCCTACATCCTGCTTTAAACTGGGGAGAACCGGTTCATTATAGTAGACTCTGGATGTGTGTCTACTTCAATATACTGTACTACATTAAAAATGTAACAGCTAGCTTAAACAACTTAAACTAGATGTTCAAATTCTAGATAGCAAAAATTGGGTAAATTAGTTAATCATATGCCCAGTAAGACCCACTTAAATCGTTTCTCCTTACCAAAGAGGCTGAAATGCTGCCCTGTGTAGCCAGAACTGCACATTTTGCATGTGTAGCACATGTATAAGGGATGCAGAATGTTGTGACCGCAGTCACATTGCTGTTGAAATAAAGTATCTTGGGGATCACTGGATTAATTCTTCTGGTTGCACATGTTCTGAGTGTGGTTCTTTTCTTCTTTTCATTTTCATTGCTGCAAAATGCATAAGCAATGAACAGGGACCAGACCTATCCTTTTTCAATGACTACTTCACAGTGCCAAAGTAAGAAAGGAGAGACCAGGCCCACCCACCTGAGCACCAGTTTCACACAGATGTGCAACTACAGCAGTGACATTAACACATGAGAGAAAGAGTTTTGTGTGTCGTTATCTTTCATGTTCCTATGGGCTGACTTCAGTGTTACAGTATTCAGGGTGGTGACTCTTCCAAATTCTAATTTTAAAGGCTAATTCTCCTAAATTAGGCATAGGTATCCTTGGGAATACTGATCTACACCACTGTCACAGTCATTATTTTTTCATGTTTTTGAATATCAGAGTTCCTCAGAACCATTTGTTGAATACTTGCTGCAGAAAGTTAACATAGGCTGTTATAATTTTGTACAAATATATATATGTAGACATATTGACTTTTGACCAATAAGCACATTTGTAAAACATGCTGCCTTTTTCAAAAATTGTCAAACACGTCTATGTGTGTCACATAAATTACTTCTAAATCAGTTTTTAGGAATTATGAAATATAAGCAGAAGTACTTACTGGTTTGAAGGTGCAGTGTTACTGAGCTCAACACTCATAGGGCTACTTTTAGCTGATAAAAACAGCCTGTTCCCTTCAAGTACTTCCCTCAGTAACTGCGCATAACCTACATCACTGAGAATATTTTACAGGTCTATATACAGCATTTATAGGAAGGAATAAAACTTTTTTTGCCCTAAAATAGATTTGACAGCTGGACCATGTGCCAATTTCTTTTAAAGCACAAACTGCAACCAAAATAAAAAAGGTTCTCTTGTAGACAGTGGCATCAGCTATGTGTGAGGACCCTGTCACACCTTTCAAGTAATGGCACACAATGTTATGATGCCTTGATGGAAGATGAAGAGGAGAACTCAGCACGCACTTGTTTGAAAAGTGAACTCTTATTTAATGAGTAGAGATACAATGTAGGAACAACAGCAAGCAGTCCAATTCAGCAAGTGGGGACCAAGGCATACACTGAAAATATCACCAGTGCCACAATTTGCATACTCCCAGTGTGGTCGCAGAAAATCTGACATAATTAATCCATGTCTTGAAAAATGCACTGTAAGAAGACAATCTCTTTGAACAAACACAGCATGTGTCATGCATAAAATTGAAAACAACCAATAAGATATAAATCCTTTTCCCAATTATTATTCATATATTGCTTAGGCTGCTTTACACCATTTAATAAAATTAACTTCAAAGAATACCAGAATGCAATGCAAACAAATAAACTACAGACAAGCTGACAAATTAGATTTAAGACTCCTCTTGAGATGCTATTAAATTATTGTAATAACAAATCATCAAAAAGCAAAATCCTGTATTCACTGAAATTAACAGGATTTTTTTTCCTGTGAGTTATCTGGGACCAAGATTCTTCACCAATACTTCTTAATGAGAAATATTTTATTTATAAGTAATCATCTAGGACTCATTTGTGCTAGTCTTTGCAAAAAAATTACTGCCTATTATCTTCAACTAGTGTTATTCTGCTATAATTAAAAAAGGATGCTCTCTGCCTGCACATTTTTTTTATAGTTGATACATAAATGCAACATCTAAATGAACATGGAAGAAAAGCTATTGACTTCTATACCTGTAATACAGTCACACAAATGAAGAAAATTATATCATTTCTATTCTTAGCAATAGTGCTAGATCTAGGATACATATTCTGTAAGGCACCTCAGAAAATACTTTCACATTCATATTATATGTCAGTTTGCTACTAAATCACATACAATTTTGATGAGATGACATCAAACAAAATCACTTTCCATCTAGGTAATGGCATCAGAAATGTGGAAATACATCATAATTGTAACTATCTTTGTTTGGGCTATGACTAGGAATTTTGGTTAGCATTTTGGTTTAGGACAAGGAGTTTGTTCTAATCCTAAATAGAGACCAGATTATCAAACAAATACAGAATAAATAGGTGACTGTATTTTAACTTACCATGGTCTAAGGAATATTCCTAGAAATGTGAATGTCTGACTAGTCCATGGCTCTGGGATACATATATCATTTAGGACATAGAGGGCATTATGCATTGGCACTAGGAAAGAACAGCTGTATTTTGTCAACATAAGAATCTCCAACCAGAACAGATTTAATTCATGTCCCATGGATTCAGTGATGAACTACCTTCAATTTATTATTTAACAGTTTTGTCTCTTGTGTGTCGAATTATCCACTGTGGACCACGTCTCTTCTTGCAGAAAGACTATTTACACTTAACAAGCTTGAGCAATAATGTTTGTGCCACATACTACAATGGCATCATTTCATCTGCCAGTGAAGTCCCATGAGGAGCAGCTGAGGTCACTTGGTCTGTTCAGCGTGGAGAAGAGGAGACTGATGGGAAGACCTCATCATAGTCTACAACTTCCTTGTGAGGGAAAGAGGAGGGGCAGACATTGATCTCTTCTCTATGGGGCCCAATGACAGGACCTGAGGGAACGGCCTGAAGTTGTGTCAGGGTAGGTCTAGGTTGGATATTAGAAAAAAGTTCTTCACCCAGAGGGTGGCTGGGCACTGGAACAGGCTCCCCGGAGAAGTAGTCAGCACCAAGCCTGACAGAATTCGACTTGTACAATGCTCTCAGGCACATGGTGTGATTCTTGGGGCTGTACCGTGCACGACCAGGAGCTGGACTTCCATGATCCTTATGTGTTCCTTCCAACTCAGGATAGTCTATGATTTTATGAAATACATGTTTTCTCTACATACATGATCTATGGAAATCATAAGCATAATTTCATTCCACTGACAAGAATCATACAAGTTTTATTATGTAATAGCACAAGAAGTCTGGCCTTCAGTAGGATGCTTGGAAAAAAACTGAGCCTGTCAATGTTTTATAATGATTAGACAGCTACACCCCAGACCACCTGTAAATGGTGGAGTAAACAAAAAAACCAGCTTTATTAAGGAAAGGATGTCAGAGGTCACTTTTCTGGTTTTAGTTTCACCAAATCCCTTTGTTGTCTTTTCCATCACACCTTCAAAAATCTACAGCTGTACTTTTCCAACACTGCCTCCTTTTTTCTTGATACTTTGACTGGATTATTCTTCCTTTTAGATTCTTAAGGCAATTTTTTTATATGTGATATATATTACAGAATTATGCTAAACTTCAACGGGCACCTTTCAAGCTAATGCTGTTTGTCTGACCAAAATACATGATACTCCTACAAATTGAACTAAATCAAGAGCAGAAGCCCTGTAGGTCCTTGTTTCTAAGAATAAAAGTAATTGAGTCTTCAGGCACCTGGGATACACCTTAATTTGTCTGTTTGTCTCATAGCTAATTGAGAAAGATTTCATTCTTGCCAAGTGACACTTTGTCCAGAGTTATAGCAGCAGTAGGGAACAGACTAGGATTAAGATCTTGTTCAGGCTCAGTTCTACTGTGTTACTGATCTCTGGAGAATGTCTTACTGCAAAAGAGTTATGGTCCAAGGCAATTTCTTTTGTCAACTGCTGCAGCTTTATAACTGTAAAGGGAAAGACAGGGGAGGACACAGAGGATAAAGAACAAAAACGAGACAAAGGATAAAAGCATGAAAGTCAGCCCTCATAAAATAACTATTCTTGCCCATTACTGAAATTACATAGAATGTTAAAAGACTACAGTGTATTTGCTTGGTACTGATGGACAACCTACTAACATCTTTCTCTAGCCGCAGAACATAAAACTGTATGAAGCATGCTTGATGGCTTATATTAAAGTTATAGTAGCTTTTGTTCAGCATTTCAACTTCTAAGCATGCAATAAGTATTTTTTCACAAGAGTTACATCATTAAATCTCCATCTTGCAGTGAGCCCGGTTTCTTTCTGCCTTCCCTACTACTGAAATTTGAATATCAAGAAGATTTTTATATGCTGTTTTATTTCAATATGCTATATATGTATTAGTTGCATGAAGAGACAGACAAGGTATGTATCCCTAGAAAACATGGGAGATTGTTCCTAAAGAAATTAAGAGAAGTACTGATCCGTGTGATTTAGTAGTCTTTTGGTATGAAAACCAAATTAAAGATATTTGCAATGCTATTTATTGTTCATGGTGTATTCTCTTTTTGTGGCGAAATGCTCAAGGTTTCTGCAAGAGAACAGAGGTACACTGAGCTTTGTTGATAGGCACCTTGTGGGCCATTATGGAGTTTTTTCTTACTTTGTTCTAGCACCACCATATAATTCAGCAGCACTTTAATTTATTTTCAATCCTATAAGGGATGATTTTTTTTCTCTTCTGAGAAATATGTATTTTTGACTGCTGCTTTAAAGAGCAGTAAACGTGACAGAGTACAGACACAGCACTTTGCTCAGGTAGGTATACGGCAATGTATATTCACACACATACATATTTTATTAGCAGAATCGATGACGCAAATATGCACGTTAAAGAAAACAATTTTAATGAATATGTCAGTAAAACAGAAATATAGATAATAGAAATATTTCCATGTATATCCACCCATACACTTGAAGTGTAGTCAATTTCTTTTTATGGAAGCACATTACGAATCAGTTATTGAATGGCACTTGAGTAAGTAGTTTTATACATTGGATCACTTTCAAAATAGTAGTTAGATTAACTTCTGTACATGTCTTGTTATTCTGTCTAATCTATCAGTCTCCATACTTAATTCTTAAGGTGGCTATAGTGGCTGCAAAACCTTATTTATAAATGCCCATCATAATAGCTATGTATGTCCATACCTAACAAACTGCCCATAAAACAGTTACATTTGTTCAATAAAACATTGATATCTTTACACTAGCTAATGTTAGACAAATTTAGGAAATGAATGTTGGGATGGAGTTGAGCGGGACTTGAGAGAAATGTTTTCCCCAGTAAACATCAATGCACAGTACTGAAAAAATGACCTAGGATAAAATTTGGTATATAACTTCTAAGAACTGCCACAGAACTTTTTACATCTTTTTAGAATTTTCATATTTTAAAACCAAATAAACAAAACATTTATCATAGGGAACATTTCTAGCAGAAAATTATGTCTGGAGTAGGTCCTGAATACTAAGACACCTTATAGTGCAAGGAGCAACTAAGCAGAATCTGGAAAATGTGATTAAGGCAAAAAAGAAAAGAAAAGAAAAGAAAAGAAAAGAAAAGAAAAGAAAAGAAAAGAAAAGAAAAGAAAAGAAAAGAAAAGAAAAGAAAAGAAAAGAAAAGAAAAGAAAAGAAAAGAAAAGAAAAGAAAAGAAAAGAAAAGAAAAGATCTAAATGGTATTCACAAAGATTACTTAAATTCACTTTTCATAGAATACCAATAAGGAAGAAAGACGGAAGTTCAGTAAGAGGATTCTATTTAACATCCTGTATTTCAAATAAAGCAAATAAAATTGTGTTAAATCTGGTGGACATTTTTTGGAAGAAGTCCCCAGTGGAAGAGATGCTTTGAGGAAGCTCCCTATTGATTAGAATTACACTTCTGCGTATGCCAGCACAGGAGGCAGGAGGCTTTTTGACTCCAGGTTTATAACTATCACAAATGAAGGACTACATCACAAAAATAATCATAATCAAACACTTCCAGTGTTAGCTTGGGCTATATGTCACAGTTTGCTTTGAAACCATACATTGCTAATAAAAGATGACATCTTGCACTGGAGCTTTGGGTCTGAAAAGTGCTACAGAAGAACAAGAGCACAAATATACTTTCACTACTTTTAAATGTGCAAGGAGAAAAATTATGTTGTGTCCAAAATTCTATTTGGTGTTTACAAACTACTTACTTGAATTTAATTTTCTGAAATGTTGGAACAATCCGATTTAACCAGGCAGTCTTAAAAACTGCTCATTCTCCTTTCAGGAAACTACAGCGGCTTGTTATAAAGCATCATACCAAAATA
Source organism: Cnemophilus loriae (assembly GCA_013397755.1). NCBI lineage: Eukaryota > Metazoa > Chordata > Aves > Passeriformes > Corvidae > Cnemophilus > Cnemophilus loriae. The sequence continues at coordinate 306,746 of VZTF01004666.1, forward strand.
CCCTAAATGACAAACTCCTGTTGACTCTATGAGTTATCAGTCAGAAAATGAATAAAAGAAAGTAGAGAATATGCAGCAAAAACAGCTATGATTTATGACAGTGCTGTTATAATCACATCACAGTACAGATTTTTTCTGAGTAACTCAGTTTAATGCTTTGTGTACTCCTATTTATCATAGGTCTGTGCAGAAACAGAAACAATGTTTTTATCTAATTATGATCTGTTTGATTTGAAATACATTTAGCACAGATGACAGTTTTTAACCACTAATTTCAATTTACACCGTTAAGTATTATTTAAGGATTAAATGACAGCAAACAAGGAAACAAGCCTACACAGAGTTGTAAGGCTTTTGTCTGGAAATCATAAACATAATGAGAGCCATCACCCGTTATACACTTGTTCATGAACACTGGGGGTGAGTTTGGGGTTTAGAACATTTGTGAAACTTTGACTATAATCTGTCAGGCATGTTGGACAAAATCTATTCACTTACTTGAAACATGAGAGGAAGAAACAATTTAAATATTGTTGCATTGCTTAAATAACTGGAACATTTGAATAACTGAATAACTGTTAAAATAATGAGTTAAAGAAGTCGGCTTCCTTCATTTCAGTTTATTCATAATTATGCACTTATAAAGACAATTGACAGTCAATTCATTAGTAATCAAGAAAGAAAACTTAAAATACCATGAACACATTAGTAAGTAGGAGATTGACATTGCCTGAAGATTTAATGGAGATATCGCTGCAACAAAATATAAGACAGGATTTCTCAGAAACTACTTTGTTTTTGAAGATCTTTGTGTTCTGGGAAACATGAAAATGTCATAAATAAATAAGAATAAAAAAAACATTTAATGATATTCAGTAGATCTCTCCTCCAGGTACTTGTCTAAGACCTTCTGTGAATTCATTAAAATATCTTGCATCTGTAGGGTTATTCTCTTAGTTATTCTGAGAGAAATATTGAATGAACTGTTCAATCTGACACTGAACTCTGAAGTCTATGAAATATAGCTTTAAGTCAATCTTTACCGGAGAAAGAGTGGTTGAATTTGATATGAGCAGCGACAAAGTAACAGAAGAGAACATGTACAGGAGGAGGATCACTAAGATGATCAGAAGGTTGGAGCACCTCTTCCACGAAGGCAGGCTGAAAGACTTGGGGCTGTTGAGCCTGGAGAAGGCTCTGGGGAGATCTTGTCGCTGCTTTTCAATACTCAAAGGAGGCTTATACAAAAATGGAGAAAGAGTTTCTACCAAGGCCTACAGTGACAGGACAAGGGACAGTGTTTTTAAAGCAGACGAAGGTAGAGCTCAAAGTGGACATAAGGAGGAAATCTTATATGATGAGGGTGGTGAGACAGTGGAACAAGTTGCCCCAAGAAGCTGTGGATACCCCCCATCATCAGAAGTGAAAAGGTAATAGTTTGTATTGATTTTTCAAATATAAATTGTAAAAAATCCTAGAACTTATAAAGAATTATATGTAAATATCTTTTCCATGAATGGTATGACATTTTAAATAATGGTTTTGTCTTTAATACTGAGTATGTTAATTCATGGGACACTTGCTAGGACTTTTGTATACCCTTAATTCACAAATGCACATGTAACTATTACTCAGATATGAATGATTTAATTAAAATTTTATTCATGTTTTCCTTGTACTGAAAAATGGTTTCCATTTTTCATTGTTTTTTCACTTTTTTTTTGAAAACAGATTTTGCTTCATATGAACTTCATAAGGTGGACAAATAACACTTTTAGCTTAAGTGACTATACAGGTCTAGTTTGCATTTCAGTATATATGATATTAGAAATATTGTTGAAGAACATTCCCAGCATAGACACAACTTATACTTGCCAACATCATAATAAAGATATCTGAATAAATTTTTGGCTAAGAGAGTTGCAGTCTTCATCTTCCCATAAAATGATGGAGAGTAGGTAACGCTTTTCCTATTTTGGCACCCACTAAAACGTGGTTGACACACTTAGATTTCAGACATTTCACTCTATGGCTTGTTTGACAATTTTAATTGTAGCAGTCACTTGGCAACAGATTATGTTGCTTTCTATTGTATTGTTTCTTTTCTTTTCTAATGCAATTGCCATCCTTATCTCACACTGCCTAATGCCTGATTACCTAACAAAACAATGTCCTTTTTTTTAATTCAAAGTGTAATGCTTTATTCTAACCTACAATACAGTACATATAATACAAGGAGTAAAGGGTTCAAACTGAAAGGATACATTTAGGTTAGATATACAGAAGAAATCCTTTAGTGTGAAGGTGGTGAGGCACTGGAACAGGTTGCCCAGAGAAGCTGTGGATGCATCATCCCTGTCAGTGTCCCAGGCCAGGCTGGATGGGGCTTTGAGCAACCTGGTCTAGTGGAAGGTGTCTGGAAGGGGTTGGAACTGGATGATCCTCAAGGTCTCTTCCAACCCAATCCATTCTATGATTCTATAATTATATACATATGTATTTTATATATATATAAAACATTATTGGAGGGTGGGGGAAAACCCATTTTTTTACTGAGTTACTGCATTTCAATTCTGTTGTACTGATTTTTTGTGTAATGCCTTCTAAACTGACAGTCGCATTTCACTGATGAATCATACAAGACCATTTGCTTAACAAAAAGAAACAAGGTTACGTAAGTATTTGAATTTAAAATTCATCAGTTTCTGCAAACAAACAGAATGGAGCAAGAATAAAAGGGTTTGGATTAGTGGAGTAATGAGGTGGGAAGGGTTGACTTAAGATAGAGCATAGGAACAAATTCTGGAGTCAAAATGGCGTTTTCAGCAATTGGTGGTGGCAATGTTGGAGCATCTCAAAGGAAAATAGGTATTGAGGAGAAGTGGAACTCAGAAGAAAGATTCTACCATTAACAGCAGTGTTGAGTAGCTGCAGTAAAGCCTGAGTACATTTTAGGACTTGCCAGCAAGTAGTGCAAATGTCAACATATAACATACTCAGGATCTCAATGATTTTACAGTGACTTGGACGTCCAATAATATAATATGGAAATTGATTCCATACTATTCACTTCATAAAGCAAACTCTTTCATCAGTTGTACTGAGTTTTTTTAAGGCTGACAGGAAAAGCTGATGGGTGAGATGTACAGACTACGGTTGATTTATTTTTTTACAGACACCTGAACAATAATAGCTAAAATATAAAGTGGGAATTGTTGAATTGCTGTAATAGCACACATCCCTTCCCACAAAACAAGAGAAGAGAATGGAAGATTATTTTCAAAGCTCACAGATGAGATTGAAACCAAGAAAATGATCTTTTCTCAAAACCAAGGACACATCAGTAAGAAAACCCATCAAACTGAATCAGTGTGGGCTTTCATGTGAAATTAAAGAATAAAGATCTGATGCTTGTTTCAGATTGATATCAGTTTTGACTTTTCAATAACAAGCACATAACAGAATACTACTTCTCACATAATTAGAAATCAGTCCCAAATTTAGACTAAAGCATGAGAGATTTGACAAGAGATGATCTGTTTCTATAACAAAGAGGACATTTTAAGGATGTACTACTTATCTCAAAATATTAGAAATAACAAGGAATAATTATAGTGTGTTGGAAAAAATTCTTAGAACTTTACCTTTGTGGCAGCATCAAAACAGACAAAGCCCATGCTGAAGTCGATGGTAAGTCCCATAAGATGACTCTCTAAAACACAGGCATATGTCTTGCACTGTAAAAGAAAAATCAGAGAAGGTAGTTACCACAGAAGACATTAATTATAATTTTTTCTAGGACCGCTGTTTCTGAGTCTTTATTCTAATGTTTATGTATCTCAAAATTATTATCAGAAATAAGTCATTTGTGTGTAAATATGTCAATTTATTGCCAATGTATTTCAAATCAAAGGATTTATATCAGTGATGAAGTTGTCTAAGCCATATGAAAACAGGCTTTGCTTCCATTAAGGAAAAAATGAAAGAGGGTCAGTATTGCCTCTGGCTTACCAGTAAGACTTTCTAAAAGGGAAGTTCTATTATTTTCAAACCATTTTATTTGTTTTTCATACCCAGTAACAACTTCTAAGATTAATATATTCCTTTCATCTTTTCAAGGCAAAAAAACCCTTATATAAAGTACTTCTTTGGTACACTGTTTCTTGTGGGTTTCTGTTGTCCTAAATCTCAGGGGAAAAGGTAGTATTTCATACCATTTAGCAGCTGATGGAATTATCTGAAATATATTTTTTTTGCTTCAGCTTGTGGACCAATATATCTCAAAGGTTTCTGTGAGAAACCTGTGAATTCTGAAAGACTTTCTCATTCTAGAATTTTTAAATATATGCATCTATTTATTTCCATAACATCACACTTTAATACACACTGTGAGACATTTATAGGTGCAATTTTAAGCATCAAAACTACTGCTGTGCTTGAAGGCTGACTTCAGGTATAAAACAACAGACTCGTCTTTTTCATCCCAAAAATATGTAAAAAAAAAAAATTAAAACATTTCCAAATCAGATGCAAGTTCTCTAAAGAAATGATTCTTATTTTATAGACATTTTACCCTCCAGGTTAAATGAAATACAGCTATATTCTTCAAATATTGCTGTAGCTGCTAAAATTATGAAATGAGAACAAAGACTTCCATGACCTATAACGTGTCAGAAAATCAAAATATAAATTGCAAACATAGGAACAATGTGGGTTACAAAATTGTAAGTATTACAAAAGAACCTACAACTATTTTTGGCATTTTGATTATCAAGGATAAATCACGTGCCTTTACTTATATATTCTTTGGGTGGGCTCTTTGGATTCTAGATGGTCTTCCTCAGAACACAAGAAGCTGGAAGGTGCATCAACAGCTTCTAAACAGAAAATGCAATGAAGGAAAATTGAAAATTTCATATTTAGTGTTTATATTAACAAATAAAAGTGACCTCTTCTTTTTTTTTTTTCTTTGATCAGCTACACTTTAAGACTGCTATGAATATGTAAAATTTGATTGTAAATCAGTGTTGAAAAAGAAGAGGATATTGCCTTTGGTACTATCTCATCAGTAGAAGAAAAAATTGTAAAGTAATATATTTCACAGTCACTCACAGTTAATTAAGTCACATATGCAAAAATTTTCAAGTTTTGCATGCAAAGCAAAAAATGTACAGTTTTGTGGAATTATCTTGCAAACATCTTACAAGATGCAAATTACATTTTTATTTGTAAATGTTCAAGAACTGGAACAGACTTAGAGCCTTTACTGGAAAATGTGTATCAGATTTAAAACACGTATCATCATCTAAAGTTATCTAACCTCCCACCCCAGCACCAAAGGCCAGTGTACAGTGTGCACTGCAGCACCATGCTGAGCTGGCACAGCTCTCTCTGCTTAAGCCCAGCACTGCGCCTGGTTAATTAGCCTCACCGGGAACTTAAGATTTATGAGAAACGGGATGTACCAGCCTTGGTTCAAGGCTGCACTGAAAAAGCAACGTGCTTCCCAGACTGAAGGCTATTTCTACAAAAGGCAGTGCACAGTTTGTGGAGAAGTATCATCTAGTTCAGCTCAGTGTAGTTATTTGCAGGAAGAAACTGCAGATCACTAGCAGCAGCTGATTCTTTAGTTATTCTTTACTTATATAAAAGACCATTCTACGCCCTCAGACTATGAATGTTCAAAACGATTCAGACAAGAAAAAACATGAGAAGAACAAAAAGATCTCTGGACAGCAGGAATTCAGTTTCTTTGGGGAAGAATGTCCCTTGGTTTCTGCAGGTGTTGTACACACTTGTACATGATTCTGGTGACAGGTCAGAGTAGGGATGTGAACTTTCAGAAACTAGTTAACTCTTGTAAGACCTTTTTCATTTTTATTTTCTTTAAGCTGCCTTTTAATTCAGATATTTGGAGAAAACAGGAAGGCAAAAATTGTTATCAAGATACACGACAATTTAAAATTTCTTATACATTTAACATTTTAAAACTTTAAAAATTACTATGAATAATATATACTGTGGATGTTCGGTTTTGGTTGCTGATTGCTCACAAGAGCTCATGAAAACTCATCAGAACTGAAGCATCCCCTTCCCAAAAGAAGCAGAACACACTTCAGCAGTCATTTGCTGTTCTTCCACAGAATACAGAATGTTAACTTTGGCTTATTTATAATTCAATGGGTCAGGCAGAGACTGAAGGAGACAACTCGAAGCTGTTCCTTAGATACTATTCCCTCAACACACACAGTTTAAATTATGGAAAGAACAATGCATTGTGAACTTCATGTAAGTCATCCCTGAAGCTGAAACAAAGTGTACTATAAGTCTAAGGCTTAATTCAGACTTTCAAACTCAGATTCAACTTCAATGAAAACATGTTAAAGTACTGCAACATGTAACAGCTTACATAATAATCCTTACATTAGAGAACAAACAACCACAATACAAGCAAAGACAGCAAGAAAAAAAATCAGGATGGAAGACGTGAAAATATTCGCTTAAAGTAGCAGGAACAAAAAGGGAATGTGACAGTCATATATATAATTTCACATCGTTGTGCAAGTTATAGTAGTCTCAGATTCTTCATGCAACAAAGCTGTGAGAGAGTAAGGAAAAAGGATTTTCATTTAAACTAATTTTCTTTTTAATAGGTAATTATGAAAATGGATTATCATCACTTACTACATTACAAAACTAATTTAAGAGTGACTGTAACACACCAAAATGACACCACTGTATTATTGCACCATGTTATTGCTAAAATATTATCAACTTGACTATGCCTCCTCTAATACATTTCTTTTCTAAGGAAAACCAACTCTTTAATTTTTGGTTTTATATGTACCTCTGGCAGAAGCTATGAATTAGGTTGAAACGGAATTCATTATGTATTTATAGTGAGGTATTTAAAAAATATTTAAATTTTTTATATATTCTTTGGAGTTAGATCAGAATTGGCCCCTGATTAACCTCTTCTAGAGGTTATAGTCATTTAGTAAGAGTTACTATTTGTATGATTATGGAGTAGCACACAACACAGTTGAATAATTTTAAATGCTAGTTTTAAACTGCAGTTATATGTCCATAATTATATAATTTTATTGTAAGACAAACCTACTGGTTTAGCATTCACTTTAAACATGAATATTCATATCAACATGATTGTATAAACCATAATTTTAGTAAAAATGTACCGTTGACACCTTAATTTTGACCCTGTCACCTTTTTTTTTTTCTCACAGAGCAATGAAAGAACTTGTTGGAGACAAATTATACCACCAGATTTTATCTGCATCTGCAAGTTGGTAGATGAAAGCAGTAATGGATTGCTGAAAGCAAAATGAGGAGGCCAAACCCAGTTATATTAAAAATATTTTCTATTTTTTTTGCAAAATGAGATATGGAAAATAAAGAAAAAAAAGTGAAATAATAAGCGTGAGTTCTACAATAATATTCTATCATGAGAAGCCTGTTTGTCCACTTTTGCAGATCTGGTATAATCAATCAATCAATCAATCAACCATACAATCAGGAAATCATTACTATAAGTTCTTAACTGCTACTCTGAACATCAAGAGAGAGAAAAAAAAGGTGAAAAGATTAAGATGAATCTGACGTTAAGATTATAAAGGAAATTATTTTGGAGAAGCATGTGGGCAATTTTGAATAAATGTAATTCTAAAACCCAAAAGAAAAATCTAAACTAGGAATGCTACAGTATGAATCAATCTGAAAGTAGAACAAATATGAGGTGGCTTCTGAGATAAAAGTTATTAAAGAAAAATGCCATATATTCTCTTACTGATGGCACAGTAGTGCTTCTATAAAGTATGTTGCAGTCAATCATGTAAGAAAGACAAAAACTCTCAAATATTTAGTGGCAGAGAACATATATTGTTGCATTTTTTACACAGAAAACCTAGTCTTAGATTTTTCAGCATGCAAGTACAGCTTAAAAGGTAAGAATAGTTTCTATGAGAGGTGACAGCATATATGGATTTAAAAGAGGAAAGCTGAGCCTCCTCTGACTCCTCTTGCAATAAAGGTACTGCGCATTAAAACTGACAGCAGTGTAGTTTTTGCAAATTGGATCGCCATTAGAAACCAATTCAGTCCATCTGCATGTGGTGGTTCACAGGTCAGAAAGGGCTAATATATAACTAACTAACAGTTTGTCTGAATAAAAACATGTCAGTGCTTGCATTCCCAGGAGGACATAGAAAATATGTGAGCCAACACCTGCACAGGCTAATATGCTAATATGGCTCGGGTAGGTGCATATAACTCCTGGCAACATCAGCTAAAACTGTTCTAACCACATGAATATTTCATGATTAGAAAATCAATATTACAATCAGGATTAGGTGAATTATAATTGTGGTGGGTGGCTTTTTTCTTCTTTTTTTAAGTCAAAAAGTCATGACTTTTTGGTCATGTGAGAAAAACAAAGTTATCTTTAAACATTCTGGTATGTAATTTTGCTATAAAAAGTCACTAAAATCTGTATTTGAATGTTGTCCATCTCTGCTCTATCATCTGACAATAGAGAAAATACACAAGGAACAAGAAATATGCGAAGAAAGAATAATGCATCTGAGGTACAATTTTTGTTCTTGCTTGTATCCAGTAAGTACTTCACTCAGTGTACTCTCATTCCTGGTAATACAAGGACAACTTAATTCCTGCAAGATTCCCTTGTGATATTCAGTAACAAATAAGGTAGCATGTAAGCCAGTAAGAATATCTAAACAGCTGGATTTTGTCTCTGACCCATAGGTTGTTTTCCCTTGTCTGTCCATGAACTTCAGCTAACAAATATGTGTGATGTTGTAATAATAACTCAAAGGTTGTATTTCAGGTGATCTCTTCTGAATGTTAGATTGCAAGCTGTTTGGGAACACCAAAAGCAACTAATTACATAAAACAGTAATAACTTGAGAGCTGCAGAACGTCATAAAATTTCTTACGTTGCATCATTACTTAATATAGGCCTAATTTGTTAATGTACCAAAAGATGATCACCGAGGCAGTTGCTCTCACCTGTATCCGTTCAACTTCTAAAAAAGTTGCTGTTTGGAAGGCTTTTTCCCATAGTGTTAGGTCGGACTCTAGTTCCACAGAAAAGTAAAGATCTTCTCCAGATTCGGACTGGACACTGAAGCAATGTTTCCGACGGTCCAGTAGATCACTGTCCTGATGAAAACCTGAAGTTATATAATCTGGCATACATCAATTAATATTTTTAATTGCAAACATTTATGCCTCAAACCCAGCATTTTTAAATGGCATTTTAAATGACAGTAGTAACTACTGAGAGCTGAGGAACTGAAAATCAGGGGTTTGGTCTAAACATTGACATTTCAATGAATTTTAAAAAGGATGCCTATATTCAGAGTGGTACAGAACAGCATATCTCGGGCATTAACTTTAAATATTTTAACAAATCACTTCTCAAAAATGTTATCAGCTATACACTTTTAGATTAGACAAATTCTATGAAAGTTTTCCACACCATACTCTGGAAGGTTGGTCAAAGGAAGATATTTATTTTAAGAAATATGGAAAGTCCATAGGTTCTATTTTCTTTATAGAGGCTTAAGAAAACAAGTTCATATTTCCGGAGGCTTACAAAATCTGACATACAATTTGTCTTTAAATGGATACTGCCAGTAGACACTACAGTGGCTGTCCATGGTTAGGTTGCTGGCTTTGGTCCTGGAGGAGAAAATTACTTTTGACTTTACTTTCAACAAAACATCACACAATGGATATCAGGTTATAAATATTTAATAATTAATGATTGCTAGCATTTGTAATTGGTACTAAACCAAAGAATAAGAAAGTTAATCAGGAGATCCATTCATGCAAATGTTTTCAATTACTTTTTAAAATTTATTTATTTAATATAGGATGCTTTATGCTAGAATTTTGGCATATAACTCATTCTTGTGAAAAACAGGTTTGCAGAAACAGGTTTAATTAGTTTAGTCCCTGCTACATCAAAGAAGTTGCCACAAGTCACAAGCTCACCAGCTGTCCTTGCCAGTACATCTGGAAATTTGGGTATAAGTAGCCTGCATGCAATTTCCACAAAGCTATTCCATAGCAAAGGGCAGAGTTAAGTTCAGTAAAGGAGACTCGTGGGACAGTATTGCCTTCTGGTTATACACAACTTGAATAGACCAAGGGGAGTACAACCAGCTGAAACGAGCTGGAAAAGCAGCTTACATTATTCAAGTCAGCTCTCCCTGGGGCAGAGAACCAGGAACCTAAAGCTGATTGAGAACAAAATATATAAAACAAGAACCTGTCTGAAACTATCTCTCTCAGGTATACAAGTAAGTGATGGGAGAGCAAGCACTACTTTCCCCTTTCCATTCATTCAGTGGAAATGTGGCAGACATGTTCAAGAAAGCCAGTACAGCATGCACTCATGAATGTTTCTGGTTCAAGCCTGCTTTACAATTTCTAGAAGAATCGACTATGGGGGCAACATACCCTCTCTTTGCAATCATCATGACAAAAACAAGTTGTTGGGATTTTAAAATGACCAGTCACAGTGGAAAAATCTCCTTCCTTACTTCCATCAAGTCCTAAGCTTAGTAGCTCTACAGTGTTGTCATGTATGAAAAAATCAGCATGAACATGTTTGATCTTAAAAGACAGCATTTAAAAAAAAAAGAATCTTCTTCCAGATTTTTCTTCCAAATATTCACAGGGCTGTGTAGTTGAAACAGTCAAGTGTAGCTGAATAATAGTCTATGTCCTATCAGAAACACTTTTCATCTCTTTTTTTGGTATCTCTTTTTTATCCTTTTTTCTCCTTTTTTTTTCTTTTTTTTTTTTTCTTTTTTTTGATTCAGGCCCTTCTTCTAAAACTGAAGTGTCAATTCTGTTCACAGTATGTCCTGAACAGCACTCAAAACAGAGGTTATAGTATCCAGGTTGTTGTTAATGACATCTATGCTCCATTGCACACACAGCTTCAAAGCCCATAGAGCGGTGGCACTGTGACAAATGTTTAACTTTGTGGATATGTGGAGCAACATAAAACACAACATCATAGAATGCCTTGGGTTGGAAGACACCTTAAAGATTATCCAGCTCCAACCCCTTATGGCCATGGGCAGTGAAAGCTTTCACTTGATCAGGTAACTCAGAGCCCCATCTAGTCTGGCCTTGAACACTTCCAGAGATGGGACATCCATAACTTCTCCGGGCAACTTGTTCCAGTGCCTCAACACCCCCCCAGTAAATAATTTCTTCTTAGCAGCTAATCTAAACCTACTCTCTCTCACTTTGAAGCCATTCTGCCTTGTTTCGTAATTACATGCTCTTGAAAAAAGTCCCTCTCCACCTTTCTTATAGGATCCCCTTAGGTACTGAAAGGCTGCAGTAAGTTCACCCTGAAGCCTTCTCTTTTCCAGGCAGAACAATGTCATTTCTGGATGAGTCGAAGCACTGGAAAACCCTCACTCCTCCAGGGCAGAAAAGCTACTTCTTCTAGAATAACAGCACTTCTTGTCTAACAGGTCTTAAATGGATCTTGAACTCCCTGTACTTCCAGAGCTAAATCTGATTGAATGGGCCTGTTGGCCCCCAACCCAAAGGACCTACTCAGCATGGAGTGTGGCAAGACTCATGTGTAAGGTACATGTATTTCCTGGGGAAGGTTTTAGTTCTTCATAGCTACAGCCTCAGAAGAAACTAAAAATATTTTAAACTCATCTTTACCTATTCTTGACAAAAGTTAGTAGAGAATAAGTAATTATTAGTAATGCAGGCTCTTAAAGCTTTTCTGAAACATGACTGTGGCACTATGTGGGATCACAGGAATCACTGTCATTAAAATAACTTAAGTAATAACCCCTGTTTTAAAATGGGAGGGAGCTTAGTGCACTGCTCAGTTCCAGAATGAATATCTCTATGTAGCTGGTCACAGCTAAGGTTTGATGCTTTTAAATTACACTTTTAGACTCTTCCAGTCTTACAGGCTTTTTTGTCTCCTATTGAGAAGAATATGCTGTCTAGGAAAAAGGGAAGAGTTATTGTGCAGACTGTGAAAAAAAACGTTAGAAGTTTTACTAAGATTGATCTCTGTTAAAAAGCGTTTGGAAAATGCAAAAATCTCGAGTCTCTGAAATGATCAAATAAAAACCTGTTTATTTTATTATCAACATTGCTAGCAATAATTGTACTAGATTTTACTAAGCATTACATCAAACCTAGATGATGAAAAAAGAGCTAAATGGGATCTACAATAATTATCCAGGTTTTTGCTACTTATGTATGAAAATGAGAGCACGCTTTGATTTAGGAAAGACCTAATCACTACTAGGTAGCATTTCCCCTCAGTGTTTTACATATAAAAAGTTTAGAATATTTCAACTACTATATTATATTGTGACAAACAACACACATAATGGACTCATTTATTATTGGAATTTACATTCTGTGAAGTTCTTATTCAGAATGAAGAGAAAATTCAACATTTCCACAGAAATAATAATTTAACCGAACAATAATTTTAATTTGTCATTAGCTCTGATGTATATACTTGTGATTCTGATATCAAAATCTATGGTTAATTCCACGGTAAGAGAAGTGTAAGTCAAATACATTTAAATTCTGTATTTTAGTTTTTCTAAAGTCGCTAACATACATGTGAAGTATTCCTTTCCTTCTAAGTGGTATTCCATCCTACTTGTAAAAACAGTTATGTGCAATGTTCCCTTTAGAACGGTTTCTGCAATTTCTTCTGCTTTTTCTGCAAGCTCTTTCTTTAGTTTTGCATTTCTTTTCAAGCATTAAAAATCTGTATTCTAGGTTTATAGAATCTAGTAATTTGTACAATGGATAACTCAACAAAACAAATATGTAGGCAAAGATAAAAGATAGCTATCCAGATGTCCTTATAAAGGCAGGAATTTAAAGCATTTTTTTTGTTTTTTTTCCTAGGAATCCAACTGACAATTGTCCAAAAGTCTGCAAATTTAAAATAAACTTGTCAGGAGTCTCAAAACCAGGTCTGGATGAAGAAGGAATCTTCATTAATTAACTTTTACCAAACCACTACTTTAACTAAAATATAAATGTCATTCTACCCATTTAAGAATCTGCCATGACCCTGTATTATTATATTCACCTACTAGTCAATGACGGACATGAGTCAGTTTCATGTTGATTTTTTAGGAGCTCCTTCATACTGTTAATGATTAGTTGTACCATTCGCCCCTAATGTTCTCATTGTGAATTAATAAAACTCTGTGAAGAGAAACACACAAACTTTTAGCAGTATGCTAATTGTCACTAGAGGGAATGTAGTCCTGCTGAAGGATGGGTTATGAGGAAAGACATTGGCTTATACCCAGCTTCAGGGTAATCCAGCATCTCTGCTGACAGGACAGTATGACTCCTGATTGCCTAATTAATAATGATATCCATGTTAAGTGAGAGTAATAAATTTGTCCATGGGAACTAAGCATGGCTCATTAGGCAGGTCCTTTCAAATTAAGGCAGAATGCTTCTTTATCACTAGGCAGTGACATCGCCTTCTCTTCTGCAGAGGTAATCTTTTCTCTTTTGAAAGACTGCTCTCTCCAGAAGCAGCACTGCTGCTGTTTGATTACTTGTGTTTTTTTCATTTTAAGTATGATGAGTGCATTAAATACTCATAATTTGGCTATTATTTAAATCTGCTAAGATGCATGAGGCCCTCACCTCTTGTGATGGTCAGTGAGAGTTGAGTTCTTCTATTCTACAAAGCTCTGTACAACGGAAAACAAAGCTATATCTGCCACTTTCATGCTCATGGCATGATTTTTACCCAGGAGGTGCTCAAGAACTGTCTGGAAATCTGATTTATGCATAAAGTTACATATAATATGCAGAGTGGCATATATATTTGGCCATGGAACTGTACATGTTAGTGACACTGACAAGCAGTTTCTGACATGAACAACAATTCATGTAAGATGTTCAAAACCATCCTACAGAGAGAAAATAGACCTTGACTTTCAAGAAAATTTTATTTCAGCTGTTAAAATGATGTAAATATTCACGTCTCTCATTTTAATTATAATAGTTTTCAAAACACATGAGAAAAACAAAACCTGTTTTCTTTGTTGACTAGTTTAGACAGTTCTGCAAAAAGAAATCTGTCCTATCATAATCCAGACTCAAACCTAGCACCTAAATTCTCTGAAGATAAAAAGCATTTTTTCATACAATAACTCCAAAGCAACTGTAAAAATGAATCACATCATTCCTTTACACTTGCTGGCATCAGTGCCCTGATTATTTTATTGTTTGTGTCTCCTTTCTCTTATCAGTTCTGGCTACATAAACACACATCCTTCTTACTAAGGGCATATAATGATCTACTTCTTTCGCTGGAATTTCGGGAACACTTTGCTTGAGCATCACCATTAGTTGCTATGGTGATGGTTCTAATAGCATTTACAGGCAGCAGGGAACAGATTCACTCCAGAGTGAAAAAAAGATACAGCATCTCCAACACATCCTCATTACTCAAGTAATAAAGAAAAAAATATCCATGAAGGCATGTGTTTGTACATAGCTCATTTTATTTGGACCCTCCTGGATTTTATTGTTAAGAAGTTTAAAAAAAAATGTTGACATTCCAGATATATATATATACACATACATTTAAGTAAACACGGAATTGCAGACAAACTAAAACTGGACAGAATACATTCTGATGTTCGTATTTTATAAAAAGTATGTTTACTCAAGGGGAAAGCTGTTTATAACTGCAGGATAAATTTTACTTTCAATTAAATTTCCATTAGAAAGATCTGTCTGATGGCTGGAGAGAAATAGAAAGGTTCATTCCCTGTAATCTATTAGGTTCAGCAGTAAGCTTGAATCACTTTCCTATTCTGCTCGAATAGGAAAATTAATTTCCTATTCTGCCTGATTAAAAGACAGTCTTGAAGACCCTCATCTGAATCAGAGAAAGAGTCTGAAAACAGGTTTCCTCTGAGTCAGTGCCATAATCGTGTCTATTTCTTAATGAACTCTACTGAGAAACTTGTTTATTTTTTTGCCATATGAGGAAAATTTTCAAAATGTTCATAAAACCAACTAATCTTTTGAGGAAATAAATTATTGTAACACTTTCCTGAGAAGCATTAGTGGTTATTTTCTGCTACGGAGAAATCAAAGACTTGTATAATTACAAACAGATACAAAAAAATATGCTGATCATCTCTTTGGAGAATTACTAAGGTTTTTTCCTCTCCAAACTTTGAAACCTTATTTACTGGAAATTAAGTTTAAGAACAGATCCTTTAAGAGTAAATATAATGATAATGGATAGCAATGCTAAAGAGTGATCCCATCTTTTCATTCTGACTCTTCAAGTAGTTTCTCAAATTTAAATAATTGCAGCTGATTTTTTCCCATGTTAGTTGTCTGCCTGAGGATATTTTTGTATTTTATATTAGAGCTAAAACAGCTAAATCAGTTCTGTAAAATAAATTATAAAAAGGAATTAAATTGGAATGTCTAAAGTTTAAAAGAAAGAGATAAATAGAGAAGCATCAGCCCCCGAATCTGCTTTTTGGGCTGCTCTGGGACCTCCATTCTTTGGAACAGCAATAGCTGATCCAGGGACAGGGAAACTTTTGCTGTCCTTGGGAAGAAAAGTTAAGATCTACCAAAAAAACTTAGTTGTTCTGGGCAAAATTTGACTGCTACCATTTTGAAGATTTCATTCTGAACATGATGCCTCCCTGTGGTGTGTAGGAAGAGAACCTTCTCTATTTTTCCGTCTGTTAGGAGTTGTTATCCTACGGCCCGTGGTAAGTAAGAACAGGATACTCCATGTTTCCTTAAAGTGACTATGCACCTCTTCAATAAGACAAAAAATACCTGACTCAACACCAGAAGTAGACAAAGAAATGGTATAGAAGAAAAGTCCTTTTAATTCTCATTTTTGTCAGTTTTTGTGTCTGGGTTTTTTCCCCCAACTTTAGGTGTATTTGTTTTAAAGGCAGGAAAAGATCTTTTAGAGGTCTTCCTCATGAAGGACATAAACATTGGAAGGAAAAGCATTAAACCTGATTTAATAAAAGTCTGGAAAATTACCCACCGAATTGATTATTTATTATATTAAAAGAATTACCTACTTGACTGCATACTCTTTTTTATTTATCTTCCATTCTTTTTTGGACAGAATTCCTTACTCACTCAAATAGCTTGTCAATACATTATGTCAAGGTGAGAGTACATTAGAATAGCATAGTGAAAAACATTTGTGTTGAATATCAGTATGTCAGAAAAATCGTATAAGCAAATGTGTAAAAAAATTTATTTTACATGTACTTGCTAATAGTGCTAAGAAAAAAATTAAAAAGGGACTATGGTAAAAAAGGTCCTATCATAAAACAACAAGATAAAAATTTCTTAAGAAATTAATATTTCTGGTTTCACTGCTGGCTGTGGCTGTGGAGAGTAATCAACATGTAGACCTCCGCAGTGAAGAGAATGCATCAAATGAACTTTCGAATAGTTGCCCCTGAGACAGGAACAATTTATTTCATATAAGGATCAGAACACAGTTCCAGTGAAAAATACAAAATTATCACTGTTGCATGAATGCCTACAGTAATGAATTCTTTGTGTAATAAAACTGCGATGTCTCAAGCTAAATTTAAGTATTGCAATACCCAGAAATAAAGATAGGAAAAAACTCAAATAATTAAAGTCTGTGGCCATAAAATAAAATAAAATAGTTAAATTAGAAAAAATGCTACACAAAAATCTACTAAAATTGATGTGTCAGAGTATATTAGTTAATAAAGTACTGAATCACTCCCATCTTTAGAAATGCTCTGATTAGATTAAGTCAACAGAAGGAAACTTCTCAAGCTGCCGATAAATCTCAAGTATCTTGGATTTAAGACACATACTTTTCTTTCCCAAGTATCCTTACACAGTATTTCTATTTCACACCTCATTTCTGCTCTTTTTCAACATTTCCTTTGCCTTATGTTAAAAGTAAATTTGGCTTTGCTTTTCAAGGATGTTGCAACAGCACTGTCAGTCTCATAACTAGATAGGCAACAAAAAGCAATTTCTGCAACAGAGAGGTTGCAGAAGTAATTTTAAAAATTATTTTCTGTATCTATTTTCTTTTTGTTTTCCTCTGTGTGTTTATCTTGTTATTTCTTCCAGGAAGAAGGATCAGACTCTGAGATTGGCATCCCCAGCCCAACACAAGTGATTTATTTTTCACCCAAAAGGTAACAGTTTATATTAATATTGCATAAAAAATGTCAGAACAAGGTGGAGAGCTGGGTTAATAAAAAATGAGAAACCTCTCTAAAGTTAACAATAAACATAAAAAGCCTTATTTAATAAGTTTACATTTCAAATATTGTTTGTCCTTCCTTTTTGAACCAAATAAAAAATGAACAAGCCTTTATACAGTGGTAGTTGTCATGCATGTAATAACACTGCCTCTTTGCTTTCAGAAAAGACTCTTACATAGTGCTGCAGAGTTACAGCAACATCGACACCTTTAACACATAGGGCCCATTAAATTTATCCAGATTAACATGGATTAGGGCTTGTATAACTACGTACACGGTGAGGAGAAACTAACCGAAATCACACACAGAATCACAGAAAACATGGATGAGCTGGCCAGAGGTGCAGCCATCTACTGCCTATCTCCATGCATGGTAGGGGCAGATACACACCAGCTTACACTTAAAAGGATCCAGTGGTGGAAATTCAGTGGCCTTGTCAGGAGCTCCATTTCTGTACAGAAGTTTTTCTTTATGGCCTAACTGAAGCCCATTTAGCGTTGGCCTTGATGCCAACGGACATGGAGATATTTGTGACTATTTTTCTTATCTTAGGAGATAACTGTAATTCTATTTAGCGGGGAAACAGATTCTCTTTTCTGTGGAAATATTAGATACTCTTAAATGTAGGACAGAAGGCAAACCAAAGACTGAAAATTACTTCAATCGTTTTCAACTGAAATACTCAACAGTTTAGCATTCTTTCCAAGAACTGACACCTGGCTAAACCCTGGCTGAAAACCTAATATTCCTTGTATGCAGCATTAACCTATTCATAAAAAGGATTCATTATTTCTACCTCTTAAGCATTTTGAGCACCAAGTATTTTGGTGGAATCACACCAGGATGCAAGTCTCACCATTGAGTAAACCATATGAATGATAGACCTCAAAATATGTTTTCTACCTGTACTTTATATTGTTTATATGTCTACTGGTATTATTTTGAAAATTTATCTGAATACATTAACATTGTCAGTAATTTCCCATCCTTTTTATATCATCCTTTTCCCATACTTGACTTACTGTAAATGGAGAGCATAATTACACGCAATATAAGTGGGAAAAATTAACATGACAACATTTGAGGATTTTACACATGCTAGCAGCTAAAATAAGGAAGGAATCACAAGTCTTCTGAGACACCAAGTTGGTCTTGATTAATATAGCAAGAAAATTATAGCTGCACTGATGTGAATGGTACTTACTATAAACATCAATGATTCACTACCCTGACATGTTGCCAGCATAGACTGCCTTCCACAGTTATCCTCACATTTCATTTCAGAGCTGATCTGACACTTGAATATGTTTCCTGTTTTATGCTGAATAAAGCATGCTCTAACTGTGAATCTCCAAATATTTTTGCATGACACTGAAGATAGGAGGCAGGTGATTGAACTATAGAAAGCGTTTTCTCACAGTTAAAAGGAGATGCTTGGATGAGCTGAAGAACATAAGTAACTCAAGCAAAAAGGACAGAAAAGTGCAATCTCTTATGTTATTCCTCATAATTTACCTGAAAAATGTACCAAACTTTTTTCTACCCAATATATGGAAAAATTGCTTAAATATTTAAACTGTTTACAAATTTATCTAAGGTACTTAAATCTTGTTAAATTATACACACTTACACACGCACGCACTCTCAAAACACACACGTAAAAACTGTGTATCAAGAGGTACCAAAAAGATATATACAGTTAAATCAGCTTTGAAATACTGAAAAGGATAAGGCCACCTGCCTTTCTCAAGTTAGTGATAGAAATACCTGCTTTTCTGGAGCATTGAATATTTCTTCAATTGCAACATTAAAATTAGTTGGCTGTTAATGGGGCTTTACCTCAAAATAAATTATAAGGTGAAACAAGCTTCTTGCAGAATAAATTAGAAATATTTATTGATAGCAAATTCTACCAGCAGTTCTAGTAAAAATGACTCATAGACACATTTTAATGTCAAAAGTGGTATCATTAGATTATCTTGCCTGACAATTTTTTTAACACAGATCACAGATTTTCATCCGCATGCTAGTGTCACTGTCCCACTAGCACCAGTCTGAATAAACTTGTGACCAAAAATAAAATGAAAAAAAAAAGAGTGGTTTAAATGCCATCAACTTCTTACTGGTACCTTTCACTGACTAATCAGCATAGCTTTTACAGTTCCTACCTTCTTCTCCATTTTAATTTGCCTGACTTTGATTTCTACTCACTTTCTTTTTACATGTTTATTTCTAGGGTTAAAGAGTTCTTCAGTGCCTTGTTTTCTCTCTGCTTCCACCCCTTAATCAACAAAGCTACTGAATTTTTAATAAATCATTTAATATGCTTATCAATTTACGCATTTACCCCCCCCAGGTCTTAAGATATTTGCATCTCCATAAATGCACCTTTTACATCAAACATAGCCCACTGCTGTTTGCCAGTATTTCACAATGAATAATTTAAACCAATTTAATTAAAATGTGATTTTTGTACTCAGCCTGCTTTACCTAGGTTTCACTTCAAAAATTATTATTTCATCCCCGAAATCTTGACAATGAAGAGCTTCATCTTTATGAGATATTTATTTTTATTTGATATTTTGTAAACTTTATACAAAACTTTTTTTTTTATAATACGTTATTGTCATGCTAGTGGATGAAAGTCATTATGAGGATCTGGGGTTTTTTCTTTTATACTTTTTTACTATATAAAATTGTAAATACTGAATTATGGGATCAATGCTCTTTTCCTTTATTTTCATCAATGAAACTCTTTTTCACACAGTCAAAAGACTGCTTTTTAAAGTGCACTTTTATGCTTCAAATTTTAAGGGTCTTCCCGGTTATTTAGAAGGTCCTAATCAAATTAAGAATAGAGACTTAATGGCTTGCGTCCTCTTTCTTTTCTTTGTAATCTGATTGGGAAAATAAAAGAAAAAAACTATACAGTTACAACAAAACAGTGATTTATTTGATGAGTATCTCTGAATAAGGTGCAGAACATCCTGCCTTTTAGCTGCTTGAGACTAAGGGAACCGTAAAAATTGAAAATAGTTTGTAAAATGAATCAGAATCTTTGGAATGGATACTAGAGGAAAAAGAACACTAAACAAAAGCAAGTAAATATGAAGAAAACATTGGTCATGTTGGCAGCCAAGCTCTGGGTTTTATTTAACATCTTTGGACTATATACTCTTCCTGAAGATTAAATCATTTAAGTACTTTTCTGTGTGTAGACATTAATATTTATTTTGTGCTTTAATATTTTCACTGTTACCAGAAGAGGAATTATTCTCTCATCCCGAAACACTAAAACATTAATATGCATTCAGTAGGATCTGGGAGTTCATATTCTGCACTGTAGTGCTCCTGTCATGAAGAAAAACTTAGAAATCTCTCAAACTGAGGAAAATTATGATCCTATTTAAAAAGACAAACTTATGATAGTAAGTCTCTCCAATCCAGACTGTTCTTGTGAAGTTGATCAGAATTCTAGTCACAATTACGGAGTGGAAATGGAGAAAAAATTACTTACAGCCATATTAAGTAAAGTCCTGTCCTTGTGGCATGAGGGACAGTTATTGAAATTGCCAGTATACACACGAGAAAATACCAGCTATCTTGGGTGACGGTTGCATCTTAATGGATGTAAGTCTAAATACTGACAATTAAAAAAAAAAAATCTCATTCAATTGCAAGCAAGCCATGTAATGCAGATACACTTTGTTTAGTAAAAGATGTGATAAGAGTTAATTCTAAGGCACTACGTCTCACTCCTGAGCTAACTCATACAAAGGTTAGCACAGACTACTTGCAAGTCCTTCTACTTAAAGTGAATATTAGCCAGAAAAGTTGTGTCATTCTCCAAGGTAAACAGATTTATAACAAAAGGAGCATGTGATGTACTAAAGAAGGCAAGAAGTTTGAAGGTGATCACAAAACACCAGAGTAACTTTTTTTTATGTGGCCTCTGGTTCAGTAATATCCATGGGGCTTGTTCAAATGTGTCTAAAAGCCACTCATTGCTTAAATGGAGACTTTTATGATGCTGGCATAAAAGCTGAACAAAACCTTGAGCTTCTACAGATGTTCAATGTAGTAGTGTAATGGGAAGCTGTTTTTCTTGGTTTTATTTGCTTTTATATTTAGTGAAACCATAGTTAAGTCCTATAGCACCTGCTGTAGAAAACTAGAATATGGTGAAGATTAATGCTCCAATGTCAGAAGCTGCAATTCCATTGCAATGATTTTTCCACTTCTCGTTTTTATTATTTACAGATTTTTGTCAGCTAAAAAACCTGCTTGAAACATTTCAGTATTTTATAAGCCTGACCATATTTACAGACAATAAATGTATAACTGAATAGGAATAAAGTGCTAAAGAAACACATAAATGATATTCTTATATTTCTTATGCTGGAATTGCCTCCCTGTTAAATAGACTGAGGTTGGAAGATCTACACCTCTTTCCAGACAGTTTGGAGGGCTAGGTGATAAGAAAAACCCCAGCATATTTGTACTCTTTTCTGTGCTTCCACACAACAGTGCAAGGAAGGCACTGGTTTAGGTTTTACTGCTTTGTGTACTATCTCCTTGGCTGTAATAACTTCAGCTACATGGCTGAGAAATGAAAAAAAAAGAAAAAAAAATCAGAAATCAATGTATTGGTATACAAGAATAGGAGACACAGAACAAGGTGGGGTAAGAAAAATGCCTAAAATTGCAAGTGAATTAAGAAGAGCATCAACAAAGGCAAATGGGTGGAAGAAAAGAAGAAAGACCTAAAAATTTTATGGCACACATTCCTTAAATTTCTGTTCAAAGAGTATAAAAAAATCTTTGGGTAAGTCATAAGGAGGACTTGGCTGCAAAGCACTTTGTTCTCCAACAAAGAAGAGCTACCTTGATGCTTATTGCATTAAGACCAAGGCCTGAAGCAATCAGAGGTTACTGGAAGGATGGGGAAAAAAAGTGCATGTAAGAAGTGGGATTCTCCAACTCTCTGAAAGCCTGTGTTCTTAAAGCACTGTTTGCATATACCCTCAGTGCAATGCCTTCACCAGGTGAACAACTTGTCCTGTTACTCCTCTTCCTACATGACCACTTCTAAGGAGCCAATACTTGCCCACACTTTGTGATTGAAGGATGTACCACAGTGATGGGATGCTTTGCATTCGGGATGTTCTACTCCTTGATGATGACTCCAGATCTCACAGCCAACATAGCAGTAAAAGAAAACTTTTCACTTCTCTATTCAGAGTGCTTGCGAAGAGGATTTTTTCACACTATAAACTTGGTTTGGGGTTTGGTTGGGTTTGTTTGTTTGTTTGTTTGTTTGTTTTCTTTTGGAGTCTCAGGTGTAAAAAGTTTCTGAATTTTATTGAGCCATTCCAACTTTAATCTGCCTCCCTAAGGAAAATATAGTGCACCTATGTGACCCACAAAACCTAAGAAATGTACCATTTATGTCAGTAAAAGGTCTTCCCAGTGGGAAACACTTAAAAAAAGTATGATATTTTCATATTTCTTGTTGATACTAGTCTGCCTCTGCCTAGATAAAACTACGGAAACGTTAAAATTACCTTATACATAATTTGAACCCAAAAACCCCCAAAATCAACATAAACAGGAAAGCACTTCATATGAATAGAAAGAGGCATCTTTTTTCCTTCTCATTTGAGAAATTTTGAGCATGTTTTTCACTGTTTCTAAAACAGAGAAAAGATCAGACAAAATAATTCTAATTCAATTCATAATTAAAAATTTAAAACAATTTACAATAATGATCTTATTCAATTTGCTACTCATAATTTTAACTTTCTAAACATATATCATTATCTCTTCCCATTTATTACACTTCAGGCAGACTGAAGAAAATGGAAAAAACAAGACAAAAGTTTTCAGAATGGTATTGCATATTTTAAAGCCTTTGCTCTCAGTCCTAGTGAAACCATACATTGCAGCTGCTATTAGTTCCATCAACATATTTGAAAACAACCAAACTGATCACTATTTTTTTAGGTCCTCAGATAGAAAAAGAAATGTTACACTAGTTAAATGTGACATTAAAGTGAAGCTATAAACCCCATAAAGCATTATGGAGAAATAAGGTAGTTTTCTAGTCAAAATCAGTTTATTTCCAATTTTGCCATGCCTTCTAGTTCGATTCAGTATCTACTGACACCAGGACTTCTGATATTTGACTTTAAAGGGAAAAAAATAGATCTCTTTCAGCAACGTAGTTAGTGTTATGCTCTTGTCTGTCAAAGTTGCAATTTATTTTATACATTCTTATCATACCTTGAGAATTTTGCACATTATCTCATAAACTGAAAATGTTTTCTCAGCTCGTGTCCAATCCCAGGTTGTGACCTTTAAAAAACAAACAAAACACAAAATAAACAGAAAATAAATGAAGTTATTTTTGTTTATTTCAAGAATTAAGCTTATTAACAACAAAAAAAAAATCCCTAAACTATTTACACTGAGCAAAAGATGTTCATAAATACCAAGCACTGCCTTAAAGCAACAACTGCCAGGCACCAGACTGTTCTATCCAGGCAATGCTTAGGAGACGTCCTCCCTGTACTTACAATGCAGTTCCTTTGCATGCAGCCTGCTCTATGCAAAACGGTGATACTTCCCCTGGGAACTTGCAGGGGTTGCAGTGAGATCCTGAGAGGATACAGCCCTTGAATTCATCCCACAGAGCCAGAGCCCTGTCTATTACAAAACAGGTTTCTCACCACTTTTCTCCTTGTAACTGCACGCCACTATTTGCTCCCAGCCACCTACAGTGTTTGCAAATCCATAAAATCAGTCTCCAGCCTTGCAGTGTCCCAGACACTTACCCCACATGCCTTGAAATCCGGGGGAAAAAAATCAAAGCATAAAACAACAGAGGCAGATCTTAATTTTCTTTTTTTTCTTACCAATATTAATCTACTCCTAAATTCTAACAAACTAAGATTTGAAGAATAGTTTGTTTTTCCTCTTTGTTTTGGGATTTCACAACTATTTTTAACTGTATTCATTTTAGGCAATTGTTTTACACAGAAAAATGCATATATTAAAGAATTAAATTAAATCATGGAAGGGCAGGTGTTAAGACTTAAATAAGACAGAAAGGGATAGATTAATATATTCAGTAAGGGAAGAGTTAAGGAAGTATCAGAACAGTGTATAAAATTTCCAAGGAAACTTCAAGCAGAAAACAGGAGAATATTAACAGTCTCAAAATACAGAAGAAGGCACAAAATAGAATGAAATCACAGTTATAAATGAAAGAATAATCATCTTAATGGTAAGACACTTTGGACAATGGCCCATATCCAAAGGAAGACAGCTGTATCATTAAATTTGTTAGGCACAATGAAGAGGTTGATGAAAACATACATTACTGCTTCTACAAGAATCAAGATAAACTCATTTGAAAAATGTTTAATAAAATAGTTTCCAGAGCCCAAGGCAGAAAATATTATAGGAGACTAATTTATCTTTTATCTAAAGAGAAAATAATCATTAATAGATCAAAATTATTTTGATGTTGTATGAGAAAATTCTATCCCTAACTAATTTTTAGTTATAAACATTACTGTAATGGAAAGTCCTTTAAGGAAATCACAGACAAGAATGAAAAGTTCAAAAATACAGTGTTTTAGTTCCTCTTCTATTAGAATTTTCTTTATTTGCAGTCAATGTCAAATGCAGTCTTCACTATCTTATTGAACTGTGGGTATTAAACCACAAAGCTACTCTTTCTCCTATGGACAAAAAGATAAATTTCTCACCATGAACAGAAAAATGGGGAGAGGAGTCTTGCTACAGTCCCACTGAGCCCACAACACCAGTCACACCAGATGAAGTCATACTGTGCCATGAGGAAAAGTCGTTATTATTGCTCCTGTAGCACAAAGTCATTTGGAGCTATGTTTAAAAATTTACTACAGGCTCCATAGTTTGGGGGAAAGTATAAGAGCTCCCCCTTGTCCCCTGACTTCCTGCTTTTGTTTGTACCTGTAAAGCAACTTTTTTTCAGGAAAAACCAAAACCTTTTCTCTATAAAGATAAGTGCAAAGCAAAAGCAATTGTAGAATTAAGACACCCATAGAAATTGCTGCACTGTTCGCTTTTAATGTTTTAATTTAAAATATTGAGTAGCAAAAGAAAGCGTGTTAGTGGCTCTTTCTCAAGTAAATTTCCAATTATAAACTGAAAAAAAAGAAATTGAAACCCGCCAGACTTGACACAATTAATAATTCTAAGGAAGAAAATGTACCAGGAAATAACAAAAAAAATAATACTAAAGAAATCATTTTCTTTAAAGCTTTCAAAATGCAAATAAGAAACACTAGGATTGCTCATTTATCTGAGCATGGGAAGTAGAAGTACTATTGATCAAACAGATAAAAAAAGAGGCAGGGGGAGGCTGTTGATAGACACTGCTTAAACACATGCTTCCTAATGTGTTAGACTTTGGCACAGACTGGGGAAATACTTCCATTTGATTTTCTGCTTAAGAAAGTTTGCAGGACACTTCTTTTCAGAAGACAACTTTGTCCAAGTAGTTTACACTGCACATATAATTAAAACAGTTTTTATTTTAACTACACTTTATACACCTCCTAAAACGAAGCTCTGAAACTGTCATTGAAACTTTGTTCGTAATATTTTGTAATCCCTGGAAGAGACAAACCCGCAGAATAGCAAACATAACTGTATGTGTAAAAGTTTGCATACAGAAAATAGGATTTTAGAAGTGTGCAATTATTATATACATTACATGTTGGAACTGGATGATCTTTAAGGCCTCTTCAAGCCCAAACATTCTACGATTCTGTGTCTTTAAGGCAGTTCTGTAAGAACTCTTCCTCTGTCCTAAAAAAATCATGCTTATCATTCTGCTTCCCTCCTACTCCATGGAGAGAAAATATTTTTCTCTGCATTTGAACAGTTTTTCTATTTTAGACTAGGAACCAGAATTTGGCAATACAAAATCATGTTGTGCTTGCAGCTGAGCTGAAACAAGAGCTATAAAAACTTGAGGATGGATTTCTTGTCTTATACAATAGCAGCTTGCCAAAATTTTCCTTCACCAAAATTTCACATCACTGTGGTTAAGATTCTTCATATGAACATATTCCTTTTACACCCTTTAATCAGACATTTACCCCCTACAAGCACATTATTCCTAGAAATTTATGATTCTTCAGTAAAGAGGCTTGTGGTCTCTTCCATAGTTCTTAAAAAAGAATAATCTTCCTCTTTTGTATTGAACAGGACTTCTCATCATTGATTCTGCTTCTATCTAGTACCCAGAAGGAAGCTGGTTTTACTTGACAGGCAGCAAATGCTCCTGTAGGTCTGGCAAAGACAGGAGAGCTGGTTTTGAATTAAGGTGCTTGTCAGCATAATCTGACATTTTAATCTGATCCTGAAAAATATCCACCAAAAAAAGCCAAACTCCCACTAATAGACCTGAGAGAGCCAAAATCCCACACCTATGAACTAGTCTACAAAAACAGAACACGTGAAGTTTTCAGTTCATACTTACTTCCATTCCCCATGTCTTTCACATGTTTTTAAACCTTTTGCTAAATGAATACTAATAGTTACTGATGATCAATCTAAAGATTTTCAAGATGGCTTTGAACTACCTCAGGAAGAGGTTGCCGAGAGTGGTGGTAGACGCCCCATCTCTGAAAACATTCAAGACCAGGTTAGACAGGCTCTGAGCAATCTGCTCCAGCTGAAGGTGTCCCTGCTTGCTGTACAGAGGTTGGACTAGATGACCTTTAAAGCTCCCTTTCAACCTATTTCAACCTATACTATTCTATGATTCTGTTTCAGGCAGGAAGGGGCTACGGCCTGGATCCAACAAACACAGGGTTTAGCAGCAGTCATAAAGGTCACCCAATAAACAGGAAAAATTAATCCACATGACTCTTCCTGCTGCAGGCATGTGACTGCTACTGTTTCCTTAGCAACTGGCTTAAAAGTTAGCTAGAGGATCTTTACTGCAGCTTGGATGTACCATAAGACTGTGAAAGTAGATTTCTGAGTATGAGACGAGTGCTAAAATTTTGCCCAGCGTTCCCAGTGAGATTCTAATTAATATATCTAACTTAAACAATTTCATTTGATTCCCTACCTTCCTTTTGGTGCTCTCAAGCAGCAAAAACTTACATTCAGGATGAAATCTAAATAGAGACACATTGCCATCTCCACAGCAAGTAAAAAGCTTTGATATTTCCCCAAATCTCAGCAGTTTCACTAGAATCATTGTTCACTCTAAACCTAACCATCTTGCTTCAGGCCTGTTCTGTCTGCCAAAGGAAAATTAAAAGCTCCCTTTAAACATGAGCAGATTTCGCTTTTATTTTTCTAAGTGTTCAGTTAAGTGGGGGAAAATGAATTCTTGTTCGATACCCAATCATCTGATGAACAGCTGTTTTCTATCACTTCTATACCACAGACCCTGGAACTTTTCAATGCTGTTAGTCACAAACCTGCTAGCCCAGTGAGTGATACCTCATTGTGAAAGACTTCTACACATTACGCGACATTATTTGATTTCAGAACATTTATTCCCACTGAGCATGAGAAACATACTTACTGGAGGCGCTATAAATTTATACAGGGAAGATCCCCTCAGTGCTAGAAACTTTGGTGTGTACATTCGGTCCTGAAGGGAGTCTTGTTCCCGTTCTTCCGTCCAGCCCATGTAGACTATCTGACAAAAAAATCAATAGTGTTGACAATTTCTCAGACATTTTCTTGTGTTGCAAGTATTTCACGTGCATAAACTGATGTCTATCAAATTTAACATAGCTGCAAACCTTGAACCCCAGACACAATACAGTACATTGGCAGTTTTAATAAAGGATGCCTGTTAGGACAATCCAAAAACATGAGAACAAGTATGTATTGTACTAGCAACAACAAAAAACCTAAGCCACATACTCCAGGGATGTTAAAGGTGTATTCCACATATTTGCTGACAGATCATGTCAGTGAAATTTAATGCAAGTGAAGTGTAAGGAACCACTAGTCAGGAATACTAAGTCAAGCAACTCTTATTACACAGCAATTTAGATTCAGCCTCTACATGCAAGTTCACAGTTATACATTAAACAATATGATCTTACAAATTTTATTTCCAATTAATGTCAATACTTTTTTTTTTTTTTACCCTCTGAAAATATCTGTATAGTCATTTTGAACCTTTTTGCTTAGAAATAGAAGATTAGCAGACTGTTTTCAGTCACTATTTTGAACAGACTTCATCTACAGCTAAGAAGTAACCAGAATGCTGTAGACCCTTACCAATACCTGTAGATCTTCTGACATAGATGTTTGAACTAGAACTTATTCCAACTCACTTTAGGATGGAATTTCCCACTTATCCTACTAAGTTTGAGTTATTTAATATCAAATCCTTAAAGAGTAGAAGAACATGAGTCACGAATATGCCAGCTTCTGGAGAACCACTGAACAGGGAGTAGACACACCATGGAACATTTGATTTATAACCATGCCATTAGTAATAAAATACAGTTTCCAGTGTGCACTGGTACACTACTGCTATTGAAAATAGTTCAACCCATATTTCATACAGTGCTGCTAATGGGATAGATCTATTTTTAAGTATCTCTGTGAAACTGATTTCTACACTAACAAAGAAAGTATGGGACATTCTCTGTCTTATATGTCAGTAACAATCATGTAAGTATTATAGTAATATATATAAGTATTATATATAAGTGTTATAGTAAGTATAAAACAGTTCAGGTAAAAGAACAACAATCATATAAAGAGACAACAAGTTAGTAAGTGTACCATAGGTGTGAAAGTCCCTAAAATGAATGTTTTCATTGCATGTTTCATCCTTTCAGATTTTGTATGTCGTGTACCATTTAAAAATAAATTTACACTAGTTTATTTCTTTACTTTTGGGCAGAGGATTTTCAGCAACATTTCTTCATGGAATATGCATTAAAATAAATAGTGGGTCTATTGTTTTTCTTTTTCTCTCTCTTTTATTTTTGGGGGCAGGGTTGTATTTTTTTATCGTAACACACTGGAAATTATTAGCTTTTTCAAAATCCCCTTGTATGAAATCAACACTACTACTCCCTGTCACAGTTTATTGGATATTTTATGGTCCATAACCAGAGACAGGGAGAAGGTCCATTTCTCTCATACTACAGTGACGCCTCAATACTTAATTATTTTGTCAATATCAAACACTAAAACTGTCATATAGTCTCAGGTTCAATAAAGAACATGTGTTGAACTATCTGTTCGTTTGGTGGCTAAAAACGTTTATAAAAGTCAAAAAGAAGACAGATCTGTACCACAATATTCAACCATCAAAAAGAGTGCTAAACACTGTATTGTCATGCAATAACTAAAAAGCCATGTTCTCTGAAATCTCATTCATTCCTGAATGAAGAACTATTCAGAAGAAAAAAAAAAAAATCCAACCAAACAACTGACTGGTACTGTAAGAGAAGTTTTAAATTATTTCAATTCAAAGTTTGTCCAAATTTCTCTCATTTCTGCTGTCCATAAGTTCATATGCCATCCATAGGTAAGATCCTCACGCTTCTGACTTGCTTGCAGTCTCTAGATCTCAGTGACTTAGGCGGGTTACACAGAAGAGGTATATTAGTATAAACAAATTGTACTACTATGTGCAGAAGTTTGGTACATTTTTCTTTCTGTAACTGAAAGAAAATGCATGATCTCTAATTTCCAGGAATTGAAACATCTATGCTTCAAAATTAATTCAATTGAATTCATCTGGTTTCATCTTGATTTGTTTCATTAAAATTGGACACACAGTAAGATATCATCTTGCCTGATGATATTTAATACCACTGTAACACTGTATGTAATCCATTCTTAATGTTTTTCTCTTTCATATTTCTATATCTACTATTCATCACAATAACAGGATACAGTCACTCCTGCTGTGCAAATGTATTGATATTTCACATTTGATTGACTCAATACTAAAGTAGCCATGAAATTTAAGGCAACTGCTCCCTTAGATATTTCTCCCTTGCCTCCGTAGATCATGAGGAAAAATTAGATTGATTTTCCAGACAACCTGCTGTACCAAAAGTTTTATTAACAGAAAAGCATTTCTCCTTCAGACTCAATACCTACTATTCAACATAGAGAGGAATTGCCAAGCAAAGGGTGTATGATTATAATTAGGAACATTTACAAATTTATTTGAGTGTATGTGCAAATCCACGTGTGGATTAAAATAGTATGGGCTATATTCTGGAAAAAAGGCAAAACTAAACAAATACTTGTTATCTATTTTAATTGATAACTCTGAGAACTACGATAACTTTTAAGTTCCTAAAGTGGTCTCAGTTTATCTAAACATAATAAACATGTGAAATTAAATAAAATATTGCAATATTTTATACAATGAAGGTGAGAAACTGTTGAAAATTTTCACTTCTGAGGTAAAATAGATGACATTTTTGAACATTTCTGTTACTAGGAAACATTCTGACTTCCGAAAAAGCTTTGATTTATAAAAACTTAAAGAAAATTATTTACTGGAAAGGGATTGTATCTTTAAAAATTAATAGTTCATGCATATATATGAACTAAAATATTGGATGCATATGATACAAGACTTGAGAGTTTTGGACCATATCTCAGTCTAGCTGCACATGTGGACTTGGCACATACGGCATTTCATGAGATTACGAAATTCCAGAAATTTCATTTCTGAAAATAAATGCTTAGAAGCACAGACACACGATGAATGGATGTAAATGTTAATCACAAACAGACAGTGCATAGCATGCTCATTTATAAATTCAAAATTCTGGTTAGTTTTTAATCTTATCAAGTTTTTTTGAGTCCCTATAAAACTGTTGATTGTTATCAACAAACATGGCAGGGGTGGTGAAAGCAGATTTTCGTTATGATTCACATTCCACTTGAAAGATATTTTTTGCAGTCCTGGTTCCTAACTTACCTCAAGCAGCTCATTCTTCAAAATCAAATGGTGACACAAATTAGTTAACTTAGTGGCTGCTGGTTCAGTAACAAAGATTCAATAAGTCATTATGGTTTATGAGTTAAATCATGGACAGTTTAAAAAAATCTATATTGAAAAGATAAATGAAACAGGACAATTTCTTCAGTCAAAAATCCATAATCTTGCAATTTAATATGTTCTTAAATCACACAGACATCCTAATCAAGCAAGATAAATTGCCATATTTTATATGAGTCCAATATATTGCTAAAAATGACTTAAATAGCGTTGACTATCAGAGAGACTTTTTCAGATTTTATACACAGATCTCATTATATTTTAGGAAGAATAGTAAGACAAAAATACAAGAAAATTTCCCCAAAATGAAATGTAATATGTATGTGACATCATAAAAGTGAGGCAATTCAAAGATCAGAACAGAGGTACTAAAAGCTTTTTATCTCACAAGTCTGATACTCATACTCACATTATGTGAAACTGTGCTGTAGGGCAACAGGATGAACATGGAATCAGAAGACAAATAAATATGTCAGACAACACAGAGGGAAAGTAATGAGGGATGAGAAGCTCAGATAATGCTCTCTACCCTGGTTTTAATATCATTTTCTCTGTACTTGAAAAAAATAATTTTCTGTATAGTCTAAAAATTCGTTATAATCAATTTTTAGCAGAAAAACAATAAAAAACCACACTGGAAATGTGGGAAAAAAATGAAAGAAAAAGGGTGGTCATAATGTAATCATTGGCAAAATCAGTTCTATAGGCTTAGGATTTTTATGTTGAGTAAAAAAAAAAAAAATTCAAAGTCAACAGAAGAACTAATCACATAAAAATTTGAATGGATGCTAGAAAAATTTTTGTCAAAATGACTGCTATCCTATTTTTCAGATTTGTGAAAAGCCTGCTAATTTTTCCATAGTTTTTTGTTTAATTCCTGTGAATTATTTTTATCTTTCTCATTAAAAAAAGTCCACAAAAACTTTAGAGCTATCACCAACAAAGATCACCTTCATATTTTTGAACCATTTAACTACTAATAGATAATTCAACCTAATATTGCACATGTATTGCATCTTACAGCTTAACTTCCTTCTGTGTAAGAACACACATTGTCATCTTGCTACCAGACCAAGGCTGAGTATGGGTTTTCCATTCAGCTTTGTCTTGTTCTATTTTCAAAATGACCACACAAAAATTGAGGAAACGTTATCAGGTCTTAAATATGGTCAGAGAAAACAGAAAATACTTCTTAATTATGGAAGATGGTTTTTCTCTTACAATCCAGATAAATGAAAACTGGTATCAAAGACTGAAAATAGAGTAAGCAAAATAGATTTGCTTTCTTAGGAAATAAAATCAGAATCAGAGAAAACACAGATGTTTACGGCAACCAAACTTGCCTGGACCTCTGTAGAGATCAGTCCAAAATTAACAGCGCTGTTTGAAACACCTGCGTGACAGTTCGTGTTACATCCAACAGCATCCCATGAGAAAATGTAGCACATTCCCAATGAGATGTACCAGATCTTGCTAGAAATCAGAACTATATTGACAGCTTCATGCCTTCACTCCCTCCACAGGTTTGAAAAATGATGGCTGCATGTGGATACAGGATAGTTTTCCAAACCGGTAAAGAACTATGTGTTGCTTTTCCAGGTTTCTTCTTCTTTCTATAATCTACTAACACAGAGAAACATTGTTTCTCACCCATTGGGTTTTTAATCCAGTGCTACATGTTAATAGTCACAGCTTACTTCAAAGCACTCATTTTACTTATTTAAGACTTCTAAGTAGCTGTTTATTGAAATAAATTCTTCTAATGACAAAGTCAATTTGAACCTTAATTGGGCAACTGTGTGCTTTTGTCAAAATGTCAACATTAGAAGTTGGGATTTTTTGCCTCTTAAATTATTCAAGTCAGTGCACAATTATGTGTATTTAAAATTCATTTCAATTTGAATTTGTTCATTTTAATAGAGGTGATTAGCATTTAGAAAGCACAGACTTTTTCCAAGAAAGACCTTATGCAGCTGTTATTACAAAGATGGATTTGGATGCAAACTGCATTATTAGATACCAATCTATATTAATTTTAGGAGTGTGTGCGAAATTATGAGTAGGAATCAGTACAAAAACAGCTCAGGCTAGTCCTGTCTTCCAGGATATTGACGGGGTAATTAAAAAAAAAAAAAAAAAGAACTAGAGTAGCTAGCCAGCATGTGGCAAACTCCCTGAAATGCACAAGGGATGTGTGCATTTTATACAGCATTAAGCATTCTCCTGCTAAATAGGTATGGTAGCTAGACGATGAAAAGAAAATCTTGCGTTATCTAAAGTAATCTACCTTCCTCACCTGACTGAGCCTTCTCCTTCTTGTAGACTTCTCTTATTTACCTTCCACACAACTCACCTTCCGAGCAATTTAGCATATAACTGAGCAGGTTCATTTGATTATCAGGTTCGCTACTGAGGAGACTGAGTCCTGCTGACATCAGAGGCATTTTATAGCTGACCCGAGAGGCTTCAGATCTTCTGTGATACTCTCAACAGAGAAGCTCTCAGCAAACACTTTCAAAATGTGAAGGTCTCACACATTTCCCAACTAAAAAAATTACTATATAGCACACTGCCATCATTCCCCCCTCCTTTTACCGCTGTATAACTGCAACCAGTAGGGTTCTGCTTTTTTTCTGGAAAAAAAAAATCTTTGATATATGGTCATATTTGAATTCCTACTTGTTCATTTTTCACCTGCTGAATTTAGAAACAGGCACAAGGAAGGCTGCAAATTTTAATCCAGGATGAAATTTCTGGGGGATTTTGAGGGTATAAAATAGATAACAGTGCAATACAGCAAGCTCAGCTCTCAGGTGACAAGGAAGTAAACATCATTTATTTTAAAGCCCAGTAGCTCGACTGGGTTTAGGACTTATCTTCTGATTAATGGCTTTTTTTTTTTCTTCTAAATGTACACCACATGTATTTTTCATGCCCTAAAATACAAATGGGTCAAACAAAAGTATCTCAGATAATCAAGCTGGAGGGCATGACCTCTCCCTCTTGATAAACAACATATCACATTCATCTTTTTCACCTCAGGGTAGACTACTGAAAGATGCTGAATGAAGAAAAAGATCAGAATATTACAGTCACCAGACAATGTCTTTCAGATTTTGATGGAGCCACTGAGCAAACAACTGACATATTTATCTTTCTCAAGTACCAGGGTGAGGGAAATACAGAAACATGTAATAACATTTTTAACTTGTCCCAGGAGTACCTTTCAATTAGATTTTAATGACTGGTTCCAGATTTTTTCTTGATTTTCTTTTTCTGTTTCTCTGAAAATGGTAAGCAGAACTCGGACAGGACTAGTGCAATTTAGGCTACCTGGCTGTCTCTGTGAGATCATACTGCTCATGTAGCTGCCTTGCTCACACCCTGAGCTTACTGAACTCAGTCCAAAGGACATGGTAACGATACACACGGAAGAACCCCAAAGGACTAACTATACAGAAAATACAGATGATGGGCAATCGGTTGTTTGAAATGAATTTTAGTAATAAATATATAGAATTAGATGTTTACACTTCAAAGTGCTTGCAAAGCCAGAGTAAACCTGCAAATAATCAATGGATACTTATAGTTGTCTTTAAAGTCTCCGGTGTTGCTGTTTGCACAGCAAAATAAACATATCGGAGAGAAACCCCTTTTTTGGTATCAATGACTTCATAAAATCTGATTTAGAAATATTTTTATACTTTCATGAGAACAAGGTTGAAAATTAGTAGCTCAGATGTGTATGTAAGTATACAAAAGCCTCTTAAGATTTAAAATATTTTATTTAAATACTGTATGGAACCGACATCAGTATTCAGTAGAATAATGCTATTCATGGGTACTTGTTTTAATTTCCATTCTCAGTAATTTAAATGGCAACTGACAAAAATAGCTATTAGTGCTTGCAAAATTTCTTTGACTATTTCTACTGAGGAACAACTATTTTCAGTCCTATCTGATTATCAAAATAAAAAGACTTTTGCAAGATGAAACTGTCTTTAAGATTTTCTCAGGGGTCTCAGAGAACACAATCACTACTAATAAACTTCTAGAATAATAAAAAATAAATAAAATCTCCAAAAATATTTGAAAAGTTTTAACTAGCATTACATTGCCTTTCAGCAATACAATATTTTTTTTAAGCACTCAGTGCATGTAACTAAAAGACAAAAAAGCCATCAAGAGGTGAAATTTTATTTTCAGAAGTACAATTGGTTTTCTGCATAAATCCACTGGTTTTCAGGTTTCACAATCCAGGCTCAGTTAATGAAATATTTGGAATAAAGAGAGTATGACTGAAGAAGTAGACATGGGTTGCATTTTTCTTTCCTTACCAGCAACGTGATTTTGCTGTGAGAAAGAAGGTCTAAGAAAGGTCAACCGGTTGTTAGGTAAACTTTTTTTTTGTAATGAAAGAACAATTTATGTGGGTTCAAGGAAAGTCGTTAATTCCTAAGAACTTACGGCACTAAGGGAAGGACTTCACTACCACAACAAACTAAACCATCACCTGAACCCAAGTTTCACGTTAACAGAAATGCAGATAATGAAGCGGTTATTAGAGTCAATTAAAAACTAACATTATCATAGAATCCTTCAATGATTAATGGCTGCTGCAATCCAAATCATGATGGCAAGTGATGTATGGCACTGTTGGGTATGGTGTAGTCAGTATTTGAAATTGTTAATGGAGACAGCTGCCTCTTTTAAGCAAAGTTAGTTGTTGAATTTTCTTATTTATCTTCCTGGTCATTGTATCTCCAGCAATCAGTGTATAGAAGCAAAGTTCACGGAGAGAAGGGAAATAACAAAGAAGTCTTTCCAGCAGAGGATTAGTCAGAAAAAGTGAAGGCCACACAGCTCTCCTACAGAACATGGAAACCCACAGATGAGAGATTTTTCTGCATGTGCACAATGTCT
This sequence comes from Cnemophilus loriae, assembly GCA_013397755.1. NCBI lineage: Eukaryota > Metazoa > Chordata > Aves > Passeriformes > Corvidae > Cnemophilus > Cnemophilus loriae. The sequence continues at coordinate 343,079 of VZTF01004666.1, forward strand.
TTGGAGAATCAATGTTACCATTGCCAGTTACTAGCAGTGAAAAAAAACCCCAATAGGTGGCATAAAATTTTAATCAAATCGATAAAGAATACTCCCTAAGGTAACTTTATCTTTTATTAGCTATAGCAAATAATCTTTTGGCTAATGATTTCACAGTTTTCAAGATCATTAAGCAATAAGTCTAATTAAGCTTAATTTCTAAGTAGAAAATGATAGTAATTCTTCTTAATTTATAAAAAATGAACAATGAAGTAAAACTTCAGTTTATACTTCAATTCAAATCATATCATGTAATAAGAAATTGTAAACTAATCCATAAATTTAACATATATAGATAATAGTAGGAATTCTTATTTTATCAGAAAAATCAGATAACATTTATCCACTTACGTTTCTTTAACTGAAAATGTATTTCAAATATATATATAAAAGAAATGAAGACTACTTTTGAAAAAATAACAGTTGAACAGATAAAACCTATATTTAAACAAACTGGTCCCAAAGATCTTCCGCTACAGCTGAATAGAGATAATGGTATTGTTCACTGCTTTTCTCTTTCACCTGCCTTCAGAATTTGAACACAAAAGCCTGAAAAATAAGCTGTGTTTATAAAAACAAATAAATACTCTGCAGTTGAAATCCAGAGTAGATACTTTGATAGACCTAGAGAAAGAGATTTACTCACTATGTTTTGTATCATTATGGCAAAGAAATTATGTAGGAAAGCACCACTGATGTCTTTTAGTATTTTTAAAATACTCAATTACTTCTCTTGGTGAGAGATGTTATGAAATCTCTATTTCTTAAAGATAGTCACAATCTGATGGGGGAAAGTCCAGAGCAATCTGATTTATGTAGGCCATTCTCTGAGCAGGATTCTGACCAGATGACCTAAGAAAACTCATCCAATATAAATTATTCTGTGACTCTTTGATCTCAAAGCAGCCATATCTGTCTTGGAATCTGTTTTAAAGCAGTCCTGACTTACTGCTCTTTGCAAAACAGCTATAGCATTGTTCTTATTAGAGTTCCACATTATTTCTTTGGTAGTGTACACAGTATTACATGCCGTAAGTGGTAGTTCACATTTCATAATCCATCTGTAGTGGCCCAGGATTTTCTAAATGTCCCCATTTTTGATCTACCCTAATTTTCAGAGGGGCAGTGTATCAAGTTTCTCACTGGAGATTTCATCCTTAAAATACAGTTTGTAAAGGAATTTTTAGTACAGATTGCTTGTGGGTAAAGTACCCTTGAGACTGAAGACATTGCTCACAAGCAGCAATGAAAGATGTATCCTATCACCCCTTCTCAATTGTAAACAGCAGGAGAAAAGGTTATGATTTGTGAAGGACCCTGATATCCTAAAGCGATTGAAGAGGAAGGGAAAGAGGGGGTGAGAAGTCAGATGAGACAAAAATAAAGTTGATAGTAAAGGACTAAAGTAATGATATATAACTTGCATTCTTACACATTCTTAAAGCAAATAAAATTCTTCTTAGATTACTAAGAAAGAAGGAAAAATGAAGCTACTCCAGAACCACTTTAAACATCAGTTTGCAAACAGTGGTACTCAAATACAAATTTGTTGAGAAAGAGAACCAGAATGCCGTCCCATTCTGAAAGAGTAAGGCAAGGTAGAGGAGAACTATTGCTAAAATACCTCCTCCAGAAGCTAAAGAAAAATCTTAGGGGATGACCAGATGAAGAATATAATATTCAGTATGTTCTACATACTATTATTTTCATGCTTCTCTTCATAAGTTATTTTTTAACAAGATGGGTTTTGGTTTGTTATAATATAGTTGATTTTAATTTTCCTGGTGTTTCGATTGAACCTAGGCTATCCTGAAGATTCTATAGCTGGTCAAATGCCAGCTGCCTGTGGCAGGGAGTTAGTAGAAGTGTTCATAACATTTACTGAACTAATGTTGCAGTTATTTTTTGACAGTGGAATGATGCCCATCAGTAGTTGATTTGTCTCTAGCATCTCAGCATTTCCATGAATTTTGCAGTTTCATTGGAAAAGCTCAGTCTTTAAAAAGTACCAGGTGAGACTCATTTTGCAGTACCAGAGCTTTCTTCTACTCCTGCAATTTTTTTTAACACAAATGTCCCACTATCATGAGAAATGGAGGGATGCAACCTATAAGATTGCATCCTGAATGAAGCCCAAATTTCTGTGTAAGAAGTTGAGGTTCTTTATCCACGGAGTTCTACAGAGGGACAGGCAGGCTCCTTCACCCACAGGAAATATGACATAAAAAATCCTCCGAGGGTGCCATCTGTCTGATTGAAGAAGAGATCTTGATGAAATAATTCAAGGCCCTGTGAAGAGCAAACAGTGACCTACAGGAACATTATCTAACAATCGATGGATGTAAACTCATAATTAATACTTAGCCAGAAGTCACTCCTCTCACAGAGAACATCTTTTCTTTCAAGCTTTTTTTGCAGTCTCAGAGGTCTGGATGCTATTTGCATAATAGGATCAGATCCTCTTCTTTCCCACTGTCTGAGTTTGGTTTTGAACAGCAGCCTACTTCAGCAGGAGGGGAAGAAGAGGCGGCTGCATTATTCCACCTACTGCCATCAGGGCAGGCGCGTGGGAGCAATAGGTTGGAGTGATGACTGACTATTGCTTCTACTAAGCAAGTACTACAAACAGTAGGCTGTTAAACAAATAATGGGAAGCAGCAGGACTTCTGGATGTATACTTGCAGAAAGCAGTTAGAGACTGTACACTGCTGTATCTTGATCCTGCTGGACTTTGTGGGTACTCTGAGTCGGCTCCGGTGACTCCGGTCACTCAGCACTCACACACTACCAGAGCCATCAAGGTGGAGACCTGTTTTAGAGCAAGAAGCCCAGACACAGAATTGCCTGCAATTTACATCTCTTCAGACCTGCACCATTTTCCAGAATCATTCTACATAAGTAGACTTGTTTGTTTGTTTTTTTCAAACCCAGCACTGCTGAGAGATACTCCAGCAAGGAAAATGTTTCTTATTAAATAAATAAATAAATATTTTTGTCAGTTGTCAGCTCCCGAGGATAGTTTTTTGACTTGACACTGTTAAATCTCTATTTGCTGTGTCATAAAATACAACAGACTTACTAAGTTTTGCTTCCAAAAATACTAAGACTGAAAGCAAATATTCTCTAATATGCTAAACATAAAACAGATATTGCTCACTGAACAGTGTCTCCTTACCAGGACATATAACTCTTCGAAAAGACAAAAAAGTGTTGCAATATTATGTATTTCTAGGGGATGTTTCTGCATTTGCAATTAATTACGTTTTTTAACATTTTTTTACAGTTTTCCTATTGTCAATTGCTTTGTACTATTGTATACATCAACTATTTTCTGAAATTCAGGTAGGAACTCTGTCACTGGTCCCATGGACGACGAGAGAGAAAAGAGAAATGACCATCTGCAGTCTTCAGAGTTCTGTTTAACCACTGTTCTTAGAAGTTTAAGAGAATAAATATTTTTCCCATCACAAACTATGATTTGAAGCACCAATCATGTGCACAGATGTAAAATAAGTAATGAGAAAAATGAAATGTTATTCACTTCTCCTCTTGAAGTAAACTGTAATTAAAAATACTTTTATTTATGCCTTTTGAGTCGCACGTGCTCCTCCAATAGAAAATCTATAGTTGAAGTATATGCTTCATTGATTCCAATTAATTTCTTTGGATGATACAATTCCCCAAGGAATAATGTGTGTATAGGTTTACTGAACATCTTCCTTCTAGTACACTAAAATTAATGTTATTCCTGAGAACTTTTACACTCATTTGATGCAATAAAAGAGACATTACAATAAAGCATTGCAACATTTTTATTTCTAGCCTCAGCCTCCAATGAAAATTACAATCTGTCCAGACAGAACAAATTCATATGCGGTAAGCTACAGATATTAACAATTCCTTATTTAAGGTGAGGCTAGAGGAAAAAAAAAATTTTCCTCTATACTTAATCTTTCTAAGTATAACTGGGAAATAAAAAAATAAAAGAAAAGAAAAAAGAAAAAGAAAAGAAAGACCTATTTATTTTGTGGATATCACAGAATACGCTGAGCTGTAAAGGACCCACCAGGATCATGGAGTCCAACTCCTGGCCCTGCACAGGACACCCCCAAGAATAGCATCATGTGCCTGACAGCATTGTCCAAATGCTTCTTGAACTCAGAGAGGCTCAAGATGGTGACTCTGTTTCCTACCTTTTCCTATTTTCTCTCTTTTTTACCACATTTCAGGAACTTCTACAGGACATATGCATCATTAAGGCGTCTATTTCCAATCAAGAATGACGAAAGTTGCTTCCTGTTCTCCTGCTTTGTTGGCCTGTTTGGATAGTAGCCACCCCATCCAACAAAAAGATACATGAAAAAGACTGAAACATTCATTATATTAGAATAAAAGTCACTTTCTTTCTCGGTTTTATGTTTGCTACTTTTTTCCAGTCTCAGACATCCTAAATAGCCAGCTCCTGCAGAAAAACTGTCTTTTAAATTGCAGGCATCCCTTCCACTGTCCTGTTTATGTTATATATTCCATTTCTTGGGTAAACAGCAAAATATCAGATCCAAATACATTTAGAGACTTAAAGCGGGATTTAGTCATGTCATGCATATAAATAGAAGATGGGGTAAAATGACGCAATAAAAGCAATGCCTTTGATTGTTATTTAAACTCAGTGGTTTCTCGCTGTCTGACCTCATCGTAGATACAGAATTATGCTTCTGGGGAGATCAAGTATTTGTTCGTGTCATACCATTATGACAAAACAGGAAGCAATTATTCATCTGATTAAATCTGCTATGGCATTCTGATTCAGAACAAGTCAGGATGCTTACGGGCAGGATCAAGTTTACTAAGATGTTAAGATCACACTGTTGCAAAAAGCAGCAGCTGAAAGGAAAGCCCTTATTAGTGTAACCTTGCAATTACAGCACTCACAAAGTCAGTGTGTTAAACCTGTAACTTTCATCTTCTAAACTAAACACCAACCCAAAAGTTCAGGTATATGACTCCTGTTGAAGCTATGGCACTATACAGAAAGACACACAAGACCTGTGGAATCAGAAAGAGCCTGATTTCACACCCAAGAGTGTACAAACAAGGTGAAGGATCTGGTAACAGTACCTTAATCTGAAAAGCAGTAGATCAGGCTGTCCACTTACCAGTTGAATATATTGAAGCCACAGCTGTCACCCAAAAATAGGCATAAATATATAATTTTTTAATACACATGTATTTATTTATTTAAATCTTTATCTGTTTTTTCATTTAGAGCACTAATGTACAATAACTAGTAACTCTTCTTCCTGACACCCAAAAGTAGGTAACAATTTTTTATCTACTTATCAATTTAGTGTGTAGCTGTAGGACATGTCTGTTTATTTCACTCACTTTGGAAGATCTACAATGGAGCAAGGCATTTAGAATTCCCTCATTCACCGATCCTATTTAAACCTTTAGTGGAGATACAGTACATTTACCCCTGTATTGACGAAAACATGAACACACAGCCAACACAGATCTGGTCACTAAATTTGGTCAGGGAAAGCTACCCTTACTGAAAGGAATTTTCACCAAGGGATATTAAGATTGCAGAGGGGGAAGAAAAAGCTAATACTTGTTACACTAATGAGTTAGTACTAGAAAAAATTATGAGAAAATAAATGAGAAAAATATGTAAATGAGGCTGAAATTCTACTTGAGGCAAAACTGAATTTGCTGGACATGCTGGAATGATTTGATGCACAGCTTGAGACTTATATTTTGAGATTTAAATAAGAACTTCATCTAATCACTCTTTTGTATCATCTAAATTTTCAGCAGGTGTCCAAATTACTTCCATCCTCTCATGAGCTATAAGGTATGCAGCCCTAGGATAGAAGCATTGCTACCCAATAACAGCATCAAGTGACTCACAACATGAATGTTATCTAGCTCATCAGGTAATCGACTAGCTTCAGGAAGCTGTCTGACCTTCCTGTCAAAAGTCAACATGGTTTCCTCAGCCTAAAATCTTTAACAATCTACTGTGTGTATTGCCCTTCTAAAATTTTTTATGCCCTGAAGTTCAAAAGCTATTCTAGGCTACAATATAAAGGAAAGAAAAATCTTTTCTTGGCCACAGGAAGCATAGTTTTTTTTAAAAGAGACTGCCTCAGAAGCACCTAAAACAATTGCAGAAGCTGCTCAGGGAAAAGCATTTCATGTCAATCACAGAAATAGATATAGATAGATATATAGAGAGAGAGATATTCAGTTTATTTTACAGAAAGCTCAACAAAGTATCAATAAGCAACATAAGCCTTTCAAGGGTATCTGTTATGCAGCAATAATGCACGCTGAGTGCCAAAGATGGCTGACAACGCAAGGCAGGGAATTAGCCCAACACAATTTACACCCTATTGTGCACTTCTGCTTAATTTAACAGCAAGAACTCAGCTTCCCCTGTGTGTTTCTATAATCATTTAACAATAGAAGCTTCATTCCAGAGATTTTCCTTCAAAATAAACCTGATCAAATTCTTACTGCGACAACAGATGGTGACAGAGCAGATGCGTCATTGGACCTTAAAGTTCAGTAACTGTCAGTCAAGAGCTGCAGGATGGCTACTCTGAGGTACCACAGAAACAGAATGTTGGAAAATAATTAATTCAACAGTCATGCAAAATTAGGAAAAAAAAAAAGAAGAAAAAAGAAAATAAAATACACTAAGGACAGTGAACATAAACGCTGCTCTTAATGTACTTCTAGAACAGACTTGATTTCTTTTGAGGATGTGATATTTCAGAAGAACTCTCTGAGTTCTCTAATCACTGCATTTAAAAAATACCAATTCAATAGCAATGGAGGCTATTATTTTGCAATTAGTAATAAAAAAATAAAGGTATGTGCTGTATTTCATACAGGTGTTTATCAGTAAAACAGATGCTGTCCTATCAGTCCTATCAGTTCACCTGAGCAATGGAATTCACCTTTTCAGATGCAATAGAGATGCAACAAATCTGAAGCAAAGAACACTGGCTTGATTGACAGGCAAGACAGTCACCATGACATTTGTGTGTACTCACCTTTACACAGCACATATAAGTTAGATTTTATTAAATAAACTCACTGAGTCAAACTTTTAGAATTGATTTTAAATGAGATTTTTCTAACTGTACAATTTTAATAAAACTGGACAACACCCTATTAAAGCAGAATATGAGGTGATATTACATAGCTGATCTGGTACAGCTGTGTATAGTTGTTTTTATTAAGTTTTATAAGAAGTAAGAGAAAATGGGCATAACTGTATATTTGTGAAAGCCATCAGATGTATCCTATCACCCCATTCTTGGCCATCAAGAATGCAAAATGTCTGCAAAACAACAGGGTTCATGACTGCAGAATCTGACATGTACAATGATCCCCCAGTTTCTGGCCTTAGTGTGGCATCAGTTCATGATGCCATGATCTTGTTTTAAAACTGAGTTAAACACAGTTAAACACTCTCATTCTCACATGATTCTCATTATAAACTGTTCACTTTGAATAGACCAGCTAACAATTCTTTTCCCATAAAATCAGGAAAATTCTAGAGGGACACATTATCATTAAAAACTAAAACTGTTTAATGAAAATTTTTTTATCATCTGTAGATACAAATATTTCAAAAATTCTCATGCTGCCTGTGGAAAGAAGAGAAATAGTGTTCAACTAAAAGGATTATAGCATTCTTCCCTATTATATTTTTCTTGTGAATTCAGCATATGAAAGGTGGAGGGAAATAGCCTTTGAATTCATCCTAATAGAGATGAGATATACAACATAGGGAAAAAAAGTTTTAAATACACTCCACTGCCATGATATTTTTATCTATTTCATGTGAAACCTTGAGATTTGACTGTTGCTCATGCAGTAGAGAAGCAAGTGTCTATTTATTACATTTGTGAACATGTATGAGAACATAGCCATAATCACTGAAAAGAAAAATCAACTGCCCAAATTTGCCAGATGCTGTATCTGCTTTGTACCACTGGCTTGTTGAGTGAAATAAGTTAAAATGAGAGTCAGAAAGTTATGACTTTCGCAGCTGCAATTTATGAATATTTTACTTACTTGTCCACATAGGGACAGAAAGAGGTGAACTGCAGGCCAGACTAAGGTTTAGATCTAAACCTTGAATTCCACTGTGTACCTAAGCCAGATGTATCCAATTCATCCTCCTTGCATGGCAACCAGTAAAAGCCCAGTGAATCCCAAACAGCAAATGAGAGTTATAATGTGTTGTAAAATCTCTAGTAGCTGGAGGCTACATTTGGTTTCTTACCCTGAAAAGGATCAGAAGGCTTTATAAGGACTGTCTAATGCTTATTTCTCTAGAAGTCGATTTTCAGCCGAGATCAACATGTTCGCAAACTCAGGGTGGATAATGAAAGACTGGGAATTGAAAAGGAATGGGCAATGCTTGTCCTCATTACACCCCCAGTCTACTGATGTAGGGTGTGTTTTCCTGTCATTTGGAAAGCGCTACCAGGGAGTCGATGCTGCCGTTCAGAACTCACCTGCCTAATGATGGCTCTCGCAGGAGCTGACATTTGCTGTAATCAGTGCAACAGCTCAACAGAGGTGAGAAGTTCCAAGAAAAGGAAACATGCCCGTGTTTCCACTCCCATCTTGGCTGATCAAATAGAGAAGCCTCTGGCTGAAGCCTTGAAATATTCCATTCTTTGTGCCTCTCTGCTATGAGGTCTATATAATTTTTTCTCTGAATTTACAGAAATTTTGTCTACAGCATCATATTTTTTAGTGCATATTTGAAATATGCAGTATATTTTGAGTACAAACTTACTTAATTTTTTTTCTCAACTACTGGCTATTATACTCTTAAATGTTACTATTTACAGCCAATGTATACAGTTCCAATATAGAAAACACAACCAATTTTCTCTTTTTTACCATTTCAAGCGTTCTTTTCATCACTGTCAACTCAGAGAGGGGGAACTTTATTTCCGTCTTGTCCCACAATTTTCTTCAAAAATATTTTTTTTGTCTGTGTGGTCCTCTTCCAGCATTTTTGCATCATCTTTCTACCTCTATTAAATGTACTACCACCATTCTGAGAACTTCTTATTGCTTCATGCTGTCCAAATAATTACCACCTTCTTATCAATACTCATCATCTTTGACCTTTAAATTTTAATTAATGTATCTCATATTTCTAATGATTTTCCAGAAGAAACTACTTTCACAATTACTGCATTAAAGGAAAGCTGCCACATTATATGCAGTCAACAAGTCTTTTCTAATTACTTTTTCTTTTATTTTTTTAGCATACTGCAATATTGTGATGTTTGGATAACACTATTGGTGTTACAGCATCTTCCACAACTATGCAGGCACATTTATTTCCTCATTGTAATGCTAATGGCTCGGTCTGTGCTCCTACTGTCTTCTCTATATCAGGAATGTTTCCATGAAAGAATCCTAAAGGTTGCCTCCTTGACTCCAGTTTGACAACTGCCTCCCCTCTTTACCTAACTAATTAAAATCCACATATATATGTATAAAAATTCTAAGTGAAAATAACCTTCAATTACCCTGCTAGTGTTCATTAAAAAAACCCGCGGGTATTTGTTAAGTGAAATTAAATATGCACACCTTTTTTTTTTAAAGCATAATAGGATGAAGACAGCTTACAAGTTCATGATGTGCTTGCAGAAAGAAGTTAAAACTAGCTGTTCAACCTCTTAGATAAAAATGTATTTTATTTAAAAAAAACCCAAGATGACAAGAGTATTCAAGATGGTAATTTAATTTTTAGATAAATGATGTGTTGATATAACACACAAAAAGTCCTGATCCTTCCCTGCAATACCACATTAATATTTGCTGCGCATGAAGACAGAAATTAACCTTACATTTGTGTAGCTTTTTCTGACTCTACTCAAAAATATTATTTAACTATTTAACTTAAATTAGGTGATATTTCCTCTCTTCTATGATAAAAAAACTGCAACCGTCTCTACATAAGGTAAGCCCAAAAGGGAATCTGGTTTTGAATTTAATGTTCCCTAAAATTTCAGACATCCACAGATAAGTAAACCTTTTTCTTCTCCAGTATTTGATGGGCAACGAGACCTTACCAGTCTTACTGCCCATCAAATCAGCCTCTCTTTCTAGTTGGACCTTTTGACTGAGTTTCTTGAAGTGCTCCACAGTAATTCCCTTGGAATATAATGATTGGTGCTGATGAGAGATGAATGCATTATAATTGCAGGCTGTCCTAACAGATAGCATGGCCAAAAAGCTATTCAAGCCAAGAAAGATATTTTTGCTTTCCACTGGAATTCTAATGAAGAATAAAATGCCTTGTTCACCCCATGTGCCAAAGGTTCCAGAACAGCAGAGATCCCTGAATTATATGTTAGAGCGGTGGGCCATTATAACTGCTATTTATATTTTTGTTGCCTTTATTTTTTACAGTAATAAAAGCAAAGAGGTAAGTTCAGGGTGAATCGTAACAGTGAAAATGGAGCTAGTTAACTGCCTTTTGATCACTAGGCAGTATCTTCTTCCTTCTTTTGAGACCGGAGCACATCTTTGCACTCTCTGCATCTGATGTTATATAAACTGTTATGAAAATTCCCAAATGCAAGTGTTAACTCCATTTATTTTATCTTCATTTATACTTACCCATATAGTTGTTCTTATTGTTAGTATTAGTAGTATTATATTATTGTTATTGTCATCAATTTGATACATTTGTGGGTCTTCTCATGAAGAAAACAGAAAGCAAAATAGAAGTATCTTGTCCTTTGTGAGTTACACTCAGCACTATTCCATATAAATAAATTTTTGAATCAGAAATATGGAACTGAGAAATATGTTGACTAACTGAAGATTTGGTGTAAGGGAGGTAAAAGCATTTTTCTTCCTCAAATCTGTCCTCTTGAAGGCAAGTTTACAGCTCAGTCCTATACATATCTCTCTCCTTCTACAAGGAAAATTTTTTTCCTTCTTATGAATCAGGTTCCTCTGTTTCCCCTTATCACGTCTCTTAAAATGAAATTGTCATTATATAATAGTTGTCATACACAACACATACATACTTAATTAACTTTACAGTGTACTGAGTTTTACCCTGATAATTTTTATTCATACTTTGTTTGCATAGTTTTCTAAAAGATATCCTGATCCTTTTCAGAAGGTGTGGCTGTTGTCCATTCTTACTAGGGTCTCTAGCAACTAGAAACAGCCTGTAGGTTTGTGTCTTTTAAAAAATGTTGTGGGAAGAATAGATATTTCAAGAAAAAAATATCTATCCCTTCATCGCATGGATCCCATCACCTGGTACAGAGCTGTCGAGAATAGCAGCAATTATGCTCATGATACATTTTACAAGAAAGCATCCCTATTCAAGGAATCTTACTTTCTTTTTGAAAGACATTCCAGTTCCTTCCAGTAACGTGAGATTGCCAATGGATGAACTTGGAGACCATCAGATTCTGTTTATTCAAAATTCTGCTACTGGCCTGCTCCGTAACATTGTGTAAATATTATTTTTTTTTATACCTTCGTTTGTCAATAGGCAAAAGAAACCCCACCAAAAGACCACACATTTTTAGAATTTTGGAACATTGATGTATTCTGGCTAATTCTGTAAAGGATAATGATAATATTCCTCTTTCATAGTAAAATTGGTAACACACAATCTGAAGAAAAGTATAGGTTAATTTGAAAAATTTAGGTATGTTCTTACTTTGATGAAACACTCCAATTCCCTTTGAGCTCAGAAAGTAAAAACACCAGGGTACTCTCTAAAGAAAATCTACTGAGAGTTCTTCAGTTAGAATAATACACAGCTACCACATAATTAAAGATAGTTCAAATGAGAATTATAACTATAAATCAAAAAAACCCAAATGTTGTTTTTCTTACCTGCTGGTTTACGGGAAAATTCCTGTTGATTTTTTTAATCTATAAAAATGAATAAAGAAATAGATTAATACTCAGTTACTAGAAGAAAAAACAAAACTGAAAAAACCAACTGGATTTTTGAGACATATATCAGATTCTCCCTTCCAAATTATGCTTGCAAGAAAATAAAATCTCTTGCAATAAAGGGACTGAAACCTTTGAAAAGCTCATTTGAATAATGGGATATTTCAGTGGTCACTTTGTAGTTCATTGTGCTGTTTAGAACATAGGAGAGTGAATATATGCAAGATTATTTCTAAATTCTAAAACACTATGTCTTTTTTCTTTTTTATTCTTATTAGAAGATATGAAAGAAACTAGAATATTTAACTCTAAATAAAATTAATTCAGAGCAACTTACTGCCAACCACCAAAATCATCAAACTCTAAGCAAGTTCCTTTCCTTAAGGAATGATGAAAATTTGGGCTTGAGCAGTTTTGGAAACATCCCTTATTTTACTCTTTTATCCTAGGTGCAAATTCAAGTATGAAAAATCAGTTCTGATAATTGTTCAAGTAATTTTTTTCTTAAAACATTCAACAATATCCCTAGGTGAAAAGTAAAGAGAAAACCAGTCTGAGACACCTGATTCATGAGGAGTTTGTGTTTAGCCCTGCAGTTCATGGACTCCATCTAAACAAACACTGCCAGCTTTCTGACACAGAAGTGTCCAATACAAAGAGAGTTATGTGTAGAACATACCCATTCCTACCATTACTTGAACAAAAATGTTGTTTTTTAAGCATAAGCTCTCAAAGCTTTTGACAGCCTAGTAAATCTAAAATGTGCATTCATGATGGACACCTAATACCTAGAATAAACACATATTTAAATGAAAGATATTGTCAACCAGGTATCTATATTGAATGTATCTGAAAGCCCTGAGACCACAATATAACATTAAACTGCTCCAACCAACCTGTAACATCTTTTTAGAAGAAAAGAAGAATCACCACTGCATTTCCTCCAGTGTTTACAATATTGTCCCTAAACAACTATATGCAGAGATGTGAGTGGCACTGTGCTTTGCAGACCTCAAAACCAGGCTGCAGTGGCAAGCTCTTTGCATCCCTCATGCAAATACTGAGCAAGTCTGTCACCGACATCCCACAGTTTCGCAATCAAAGGATAATTCCCACTGTCAAGAAAATGCTGGCAAGCAATTTCAGTTAGTTTTCAAATGTATCCTGCATCAAAAGTGTCAGAAGAACATTTCTACCCTTCCTTCTTGAATGTGCATCAGCCTCAGCTTCCTCCTTTCTCCAATGTTAGTTAAGGAGAAGCATTAGAGGGGCTAGGACACTCAATGGACAAAGAAGTAGTATAAAATTAATCCATACAAGATACCAACTATCTTACATGATTTTTTAAAAGAAAAAGCAGATAAACCCCACATTTTTTAACAGAAAAAAATATTTGAAGACTTCTGGGATTCATTCCTAAATCAAACATTAATTACTCCAGCATAATAAATCCCTGTTTGCGTTAGCAGAAAGTATTAAAGTCCTTGTCAAAACCATGTATTTTCATCTAATTTAAGCAAGGACTACAGCCAATACCCTGAAAATTTTAAATTATGAAAGAATAATGTTACGAAAAAGAGATTTTACTTTTCTAAACAAAATACTGAAAATATCTATTTAGCTGCAAGTTACAGTTACATATTAGATAATTTAAGACTGTTTTTGTGTACTTCAAACATAGAGATTACATTTTTTTTAACAGATACAAAGTACATTAGGTGCATTGTGTACTGTGAATGTTCTCGTGAAATGTCAATACATACTTGAAACATCATTTTCTCATTCAAAAATTTCCAGTTCATTTTCTAAAGTACAATCTAAGCACGTACACTACATGGTTGTTTTAACTGCTTGTTATTTTGATTAATTAAAACAACTGTATTTATCTTTCAGGTAATATGGTGATTTCTTGAAATGCATTCTTTTTAATTCTTTTACAGAAACTCAAAAACTGCATTATAGCTGTTCAAGTCCACCTGAAACTAAAAATTGTTAAATGTGATTAGTTTTAGGGACACCTAACTGTTTATCATTCACATGCATAAATATTGGACATTACAGAAAAAAAAAAGTTCAACAATTAGGCAGCACGCATATGTTCTTCCCAGCATGCGACAATGTATATTGAGTAAAATTTAATTTCCAGATCTGTAATATTAGGTATATAAAATCTAAAAGTAAACATTTTTCTTAAATGAAACTAGAAAAAAAATTCTGTTGATTTACAGGTTATCTAAAAGAGAAATGTTGCTTCAGTCTTCCCTAACTTTACTGAACTCATCGTAATGCTATGAGTTATTAAGCACAATCACTGCACACGGCACTACATAACTGATGCAATTAAATAAAATTTGTTTTCATCAGAGCACACCAGTACAATACAAATATACATGAATGTAATATTTCTAAACAAAACACACCAGCAGATACTACATTAAAAAGAAAAAAAAAAAAAAAAGAGCCATTCTTTAGAAAGGTGTGTTTATACAGAGCAACTAAAAATCAGGAATGACACAAAAGGAGACAGAAGAAGAAGCTACAAAACAAACTCTTTTCTGAAGGCAAAGACAATGTAGGCTGATTTGAAGCTAGCAAGAACTACCTGCTTCTACTTCGAGCACAAAAAACAAGTGCTGAGGGACGATATTCTATTCTGGCTCAATTTCCATGAATGCAAATTAGGAAAAAAAGATCTAAGAACACCATAGAAAAGTAATTTGTGATCTGGCCATCAATTCAAGGTGGAAGGAGGAAGAAAAGTCTAAAAGAAAGTCTCTGCAGTATCTTGCATCTGACAAGCAAATAGGCAAGTGGTGATGATACGAGAACAGTAACGGAATCATAGAATCATAGAATGGTTTAGATTGGAAGGAACATTAAAGACCATCTAGTTCCAACTCCCCTACCATGGTCAGGGACACCTTTCACTAGACCAGGTTGTTCAGAGCTACATCCAGACCTCTGGCTTTGAACACTTCCAGGGATGGGAAGAATATATTTTACTGAAAGCTATCAAAGAAGATTGTTTCAAAGCATAACTGATTGTTAATGGTACAAATATATTTTACTAGATATGTTCCAAAAATTCATCTGGCAGTATGTTTGGACATCACAGACATGAAGAATACTGGGCAGGGGATGATATGAAGTGGAACATAATGAAAAATGTCCCATGGCCAAATTCAGTTATTTTTGTGCACTAGATGTAACCACAGATGGATATGTTCACAATGATGGCTGTACCTGCCCTGTAGAGGAAACAAACAAGAACACAGAACACAGCACTTCTCAGCAGGTACACAAATGAGCAGACTTTGGCTTCAGGTGTGCAAATGATTGCAAATGTTTGGGGCTTTTTAAATTTTATTATTTAAAAGTCTTTGTGCCAGAGAAGCAGTAACGCAGAAGAATATTGTTCCATACTGTTATCTTTTTGCATGAATTTTAGCCTATTATTGCTGCCCTCTGCCGAAATGCAGATTTAGCATTTAGCCTGATTAAGCTCATAAAAGCTGGGTTTTAAATTTTCACATTCAGTTAAAGCTGAACTGAATTGTTCACTCCTCTGAGAGATATTATTTCAGACCTTCTTGGGGCAAATAGCACAGCAGTAAGTATTTTCAGTTTCCATATGAGGATTTTAAAGTGTACTCTGAAAACTACTATTTATTAGGAGTTTGTTTGACCTTTCTTACCTAGTTATATTAATGAAATTTGTTATTCCAACTTAATCACAGGATCCCCATGAGATGATGAGGAAACATATCTTTTAATGAGCACTAAAGACTCTTAAGAGTAGTAAGATCAAGAGACTCCAGATTTCTCCAATCCTTAAAAATTTAAATAGAAGCAATCGGATGTTTGAAAACTTTACGTGTACCACACTTCCTTCGATCCTATTTCATGATAAACTGTATTGTAAATTAGACTCAAAGTTCTAAAGGGATAATGTGAAAGATGATTAATAGACAATGTAACACATCTGGTCCTCTGCAAGAAAGAATAACATAGTAGGTGTTGTTAGGATAGAGATCCTGAAAGAGACTATTCCCTTGGAGTACCTGGGGGAACAGCCAAGACTGAAGGGCAACACATGAAACAAGTGGCCACCAGTTCCTGCTCAGTATTTTGCTGACTTAGGCAGTAAATAAGATACTCCCACACTTTCACATATGATTTGATCTCTCATTTTCTTGCCGTCTGTAGATACCATGTAACTTTGCATGTCACACTAATTCTCCAGTTAAAAAAGAACCTTTTGTTATTTTAATTTATGCTAGCCATATGTATGGATTTCCCCAAACAATTTAGACTCTGTAACCTTTTCCATAAATTGTTTGCATTACACAACTGCTGACTTACATTCATTAACAGGAAATTCAAATACAATAGCTTGAGAAGAATGTAAATTCATTAGATAGTTCTTCTTCTCAGGCACTGAGGTGAAGACAAGCAACAACACAGTTTGTGTCATTGGGATGTTAAGTGGTTCCAAACAGGAAGCCAGATCATTATAATTTGGAAGAAAACATGAGTTCATGCTGTGATAATCTTATGTTAATGACTAAGAAAGAGTACATAACACTTGAAATTACTAGTTGGCTAGTCTTACTTTCTGTCCTTGCTAGGCTTTTGTTTGCTCAATGGGATAGGTCAGTCGTGGTAAGATTGTGAAATTTTGTTATCCAAGAGTATATGAGCATTGAAAGAATCAGAGAAGATTTGAAAGAAGCACGCAACAGCCCAGAAAAAAATACATCATATATTGGTGAATGCATTCAAATATATGTATAATTGCCTATAGACTGAATATAGCAATTCTTGGTGCTGGTTTTACAAGCTGCAGCAGATTGTAGAGTTCACAGTCAAAATCCATATAAGCTAAGTTATGCAAAATGATCAGTCAATATATTCTGGAAAATATGGGAGCATAGGAAGTATTTAATTCACATCTGCTTCTTGACCTACCACTGATGGCATCATTCTCTGTTGTGTGTTGATCACATTTTACCAGCTGAATGGTTCAAAGGATAAAAGATTGAGATTATTTCCATAATTTCATATATTTTCATGTCCTAGTTGGATTTTTCTCAAGACTAGACACACTGGATTTCAAATATACTCAGCCTGAAGGAACTCAGCATCAACTTCCTCGAAGGAAGAAAAGGAAAAACTCCAGAATATACGAACAGCTACATAGAAGAGAGGCTTGATTCAACACTGAATAATGCATAAGCACAAGCATGACCTCTGCTTTTGAGTCTGTTCCTATAGATACCTGCAGGCTGAGTCATCCTCACTATGGCTCCTAGACGAGAACAAAAGTGAGAACCAAGATGATATGTTTCAGCTTATATAATCAATGTTATAAAAGCTCTCTTGGGAGCCAAAACATTACAAAAAGAGATCAAATATTTGTAAAGTTTATAGACAATGAGGACACAGTAGACATTACTCAGGAAGTCCCTAATCAGCTGCCTGAAGAAGTCCTACAATAGCAGATATCTGGAAGGACAAAAGGAAATATAACTATTCTTTTGTTATCACTAGACACAGGACTAGATGGATCTTTATTCTGCTACAGTATAACGGCTTTCACGGATCATCTTAATCCATATGGAAACTAAAATGTTTCATTTTAATCCTACACAGAAGTAGAGGAAGAGAGGCCTGAGATAGTCTTGAGGTCTCATTTGGAAAGCAGAACTCTACAAGCTTCCTTTTAAATTCTACTGACTGCCTTTGTATTAGCCAGCAGTACAAAATAAGCAGAGAGCTTCCATGTTTTGGTGAGTTACAATAAATGCAGGTATTTGATAAATACTTTTGGGGACAACAAAATATGGCTAGTAAAAGTCAGGAATGCACCCGCAAAACCAGAAGCAGATAAATACAAATCATTCCTAAGAGAGGTGTTGAGCTTTTGAAAGAAAATATTTGTATATTGAAAGTTATTATTAATTTAGGACGTGTAAAAGTACTATCAAAGCAGAAATGGCCATCTGAAATGTGATCACAAACCTGCATATTATAAAATCTTTCCTGTCTCACTCAAAAGGATTCAGTGATACACTGAACA
Source organism: Cnemophilus loriae (assembly GCA_013397755.1). Classification (NCBI taxonomy): domain Eukaryota; kingdom Metazoa; phylum Chordata; class Aves; order Passeriformes; family Corvidae; genus Cnemophilus; species Cnemophilus loriae. The sequence goes on from VZTF01004666.1 coordinate 361,173, forward strand.
CTACAAGCAGAGCAGTAACGGATGGATATCAGAAAGAAATGCCAAATTTGCGCCTATTACACGGAATTATAGTGGGAGCCCTAAGGACAAAAGCACAAAACCTACTCTTCAAACATCTGTGATGTTCCAATAATAGGACTGCAATTAATTTTACTCAAATTATTTTTTTTAAAAAGTGTTGTGGTTTTTTTTTACTTAACAGATGAATGGCTTAATTTAATCCTGCAATATTTAAAAGCCATTCCTAAAACTGGATGTTACCTTAATGACAATATTGCTATTGTGCCTCTTTAAAGAAGATATATGTGTTACACAGTTCTATAACAGTGAATCTCCATAAATAAAATACCAATAGCAACATGCATATTATTAGAGACACTGAAAACAAATTAAATCCAGTGCCTGAAGAAGCTATTATGGTCCCATCTGAAAGTAAGAAACATATGTCTCTGTACTGCAGATGTATTAGAAGGACTGTGAACAATAAGAATAGAAAAGATACGAAAAAAACCCTGACCCGGAAGGTGAAACCAGAATCATTGCTCCAGATAATGAAATGCAACTGGATAATTGTGGCCTATATCACAATAGTAGCTGCTCACTGGAGTATGATTACTGCAGTATCAATCACACTAAGAGTAGAAAAAGCTAGTGTTATTTATTACTACAGAGTAAGGAGGCCGTGTCACTTTTCCAGCAGAAACCAGACTATTAAACTGTTAAAAATTGATCTATATGTCTCTCCTGGTTTAAAATACCAGATTTCATTACCTCTTGATTTTTTAAGGCAATTAAATAGTATAGATAAGTCTAACTTCAATTTTACTTTTCACTTACAATTTCATTACAACTTAACATTTAGACAATATAATATCCAGTATATAGTATTTACTTTCAGAATTTTTCACAGAATGACAAAGGGACAGGGGAAAAACTTTAATTTTATGGTAGCCACAGTTTGTCTTATTTTAGCATTTCTGAATGCAAGTTGCAAACACTGATATGAATTTGTTCATTCTACGATAATACAAAAGAACAGAAACATATGGCTGAAAAGCAACTCAATAGACCAAAGCTGTTTGTCAAACCCATTCATTCGTACAGTCCTGCCATGATGAGTCTCTTAATGTCTCATAGGTCAATCTATCAGCAAATGCAGCTCAAATTGGCATTGGAAGTTCTCCTTTTATTATTTTCATGCAATCCATCACAGAACTAAAGAAGAAACTGCTTGCTCCTTGTTTACATTATTCTTTTCTTCAGGCAAAGCCAGCTACGTTTCACCCTGCATTTACTTGCAAGTTCATGCTGTAGTCAAAGAAGCCAGAGTGTACTTTGGTGATGCTACTCCTGCATATGAGCACTGTAGGACACACATTTTTCCTGAATGACCAGGAGGACAGACTAGCACATTAGAACAGCTCTGACCCCTTCAGCCTTCCTCCAAGAGTCGCACAGTCACTTTTTATCTGCTTTGAGTGACACTGAAATCAGTTATTCCTGCATGAATGAGCAGTCCTGGCTAATTGTCATTTGACTAGATGGCTTTGGCAATATCCCTCAGATTTAAGCTCCTGGGAGACATAAAATTAGGTCCAGACACTAGACCAAAATTTTCACCACACACAGGAATGAGTGACTCATGACCTACCAATACATCTCTTCCTCATGGGAAGAATGATCTTTAATCTCACAGCTTTTCCAGCCTGCCAGGCTTTCATTTTATTTTTAATCCACTCTGTCATTAGGCTTGAAACTTCAGCTCCTGTGGGCAGCATTGTAATGCATCACTGCCTGAGAAGGGATCATTTCCCTATGAAAAAAATCTGTGAGTTGAAACATCTTGTTAGCTAGGTTCTCCTCATTCACAGTAGGTGCTACTGTAGATCTTCCTGGCTTGTTACCAATCACCTTCTCCACACCCCCATTCCAGATTTCACTCTCTCTGTCAGCTTTCTCTTGCAATTTCTCTACCTACTTCTTAAGAGATTTCACCAGCACATACCTTAGAGCTGAGGCACCTTCCTCCCTCTTCAGCCTTTTTTGGGAAGGGAACTGCAAACTGTAACTCCTACAAATTCAGTTTAAGATTTGGATTTAGACATCTATAGTTTTGGTTCCCATCTAAGGTTTCCACTTGAACTGTCAGCAAGTATTGGAAGAAAAATACCTCACAACACAACTTACATTTTCATCATAGGTTTGCTCTGTATATGATATGTTTGCTGAAGCTCATTACTCTCCTTGTATTCCTCCCCCTTAAAAGTCCTATCCATAACTTTTGAGCTGCTTCTTTACTGAGTCAAATGGCTCCTTTCCTTTTAGGTCCCTCTCTCCAAACTGGTCTTTTCATTCTGACTGGACTGAAACAGAATAAAGCAGCTTGTTGAAGACTGCAACTAAACCTATTTTGTTCCCCTGTCCTCGGTCTATTAAGCAGTCTACTGACCTTGCCCATGAAGAGTTCAGAGTTTGCCAAGTTTGCATTGGTTCGGGACTCCTCACTTTGGTACAGATAATGACATTTTCAGTTCACACTCTAGCATTTCATATGACAAAAGGAGTAGTAAAATAACAGAAGAAATGAGGAATTTTATATCATCACATCATATACATTTATATATAACAAGAGACAATTAACCCTCTTGCCAGAACCTAACAGAAATGCAGCCAGTGATTTTTAAAATACATTTAATACTTACACCACAGCATACCAGTCTAAATGAATTCCTGCTGGCAAAATTCATTAAACTGGCCAGTTGCCAGTGGCACAGACAAACACCTTTACCTGAGGCAATAAAGCTAAAGAAGCTTTCTGTAGTCTTTACAGGTATTATATCTTCCATCACTCCATAATCAGCCCATTAATTTACTTTAGTTTGAGTGGATTAAAAATAAAATTATAGAAACACCTTGTCTTTGTTATATTGTGTCACATTTCATTTCTTCTGTCTGAAAGAATTACACAGTTCTATTCTCTTGAAGCTCTCAGGAATATCAGCAATATTTATGAGACAGTTTGGCTGACAGCACCAGATAAACTGCTTCTAAGCTAAAAAAATCACTTGTTATTACATTACTTAGATAATTTGTTTGACATAATATGAATTAGCTTTTGAGAATTAGGTTCACATGATAATAAACTTGCTATTAGCACAATTGGTAAATTTTATATTACAAAAGAAAAAGAAGTTTTGTATGTCACTGTAAGATAGGTATAAACTCCTGAGTTTTTCAGTACCTGTTTCTGCTGGAAGCTCCCCATTCATCTGTATAACTGATCATTTTAAATTTCATTTGAAACACTACAAAATTACTTTATAGTGCTTGTATATTTAAAAGTCATGTCCTCACATTTTATAAAATACACCCTGCCCCTCCTCCTGATACAGAACAGGCCTCACTCTACTCTGTATTCAGATTAATCATGGACTTACTCTAGCACTGTATTCAGTTATATCCTGAGCTGACTTTTAATGAGAAACTCTTTTGCAATAAAGCTTCCACATTGCCATAAATAGGAAAGATTGGACTCTCCTTAACCTTCTTTGTCTTAACAAGCTGCTGAGCCATTAGCTTAAAAAGTCTCGAATTTCATTCCCTTCTAAGGAATACAGTTCTCTCTATTGATCACCAATTTTATCTCATAACTAAAAATTCATTACAAAATAGTACGCAAAAATCTCTGTAAATGTGGGTTTTCTCAAGTATTTTTTGGTATTTCTGAAAAGGAATTCTCAAATACTGATCAATATGGTCAAATACAAGTGTAAAGAGCTGTGTGTCAGTGGCACCATGGATGAAAGGCAGGCCGAGGGGTAGAAGATGTCAAGGGAGAAAAAAGAGTAGAGTAAAATTTTTTGCACAAATGAATTAATTTTCAAGCTCAGACTTTTTTTCCTTCTTCTTCTTTGAGAAGTGTTTTAAAGGACCATTTAATTTTAACTATATTGTTAAACTGACACTAGTAATAGATGGCATATTTTTCTTGCTTTGGATATGATCTTGTAATCCTTAAATAGGAAGAGGTATAATAGTTAAGATCAACAGGATTTTCTCCAACCTCTCATAAACTGCCAATTTATTTGCATTAAGAATAGCTAAGAAAGGCACTTAGGATATTACAAGCAAATTTATAGATGGCTTTTTCTTTAGTGTGCATTTTGGACAGATTTCAGAACAGCAACTCCCTGTCTAATTGCATTTCAGCAGTAAAGGAGATTGTTTAGTCAAAACTATAGATTTTTGCTCTATCAGTATTTCATGTAGTTCAAACATGATTTAGAGAGGGTCCATAGAAGGGCCACAAAGACAATCAAAGGACTGGGAAGCCTGCCATATAAGGAAATGCTTAAGGAACTGGGATTGTTCAGCCTTGAAAAAAGAAGGGTTAGGGGAGACCTTATTACCATGTTCCAGTATTTAAAAGGTGACTACAAAGAAGACAGAGACTCCCTTTTTACAAGGAGTCACAGGGGAAAAAATGGAGTAATGAGTACAAGATACTCCTGTGGAGATTCTGTTTAAACTCAAGAGAAAAATTTTTGACAATGAGAACAATCAGTCACTGGAATAACCTCCCCAAGGAAGAGGTGGATTCCCCAACTTTGGATACTTTTCCGATTCACCTGAACGGGGTTCTGGGCATATTGTCTAGACTGTACCTTTGCCAAGAAAGACTGGATCAGATGATTCTCGAGGTCCCCTTCCAGCCTGGTGTTCTAAGATTCTATAATGCCATAAGCTAATAAATACAAATAGTAGTATTTCACATTTTCAAGATAACAAAATATGTAAATTTCTCTAAGTTTCAGCATTAAAAGCAATATTGAAGGAAGAATCATCCTTATGACACTTAATTTACTGGAATCAATTTAAAAAATATTTATTTTTTATTCCACAATGTCTTCTCTCATTACTTTAATGAAGTTCTAGTTACCTATTATGGACATTATCTTTCCTGAAAGAAAAAGGCATGCACACGTGCTGAGAAAATTACTCCGCCACTATAGTTAAAAGGAAAATCAGGAAACAAATTATTCAACAAAGGTATAATGATGAAGACAATGGCATAAGTAGAACACAAAAGTTATAATTTACAGGCGAAATGCATATGTCAAGTTGTAACAAAAACAGATGCTGTGTAATAAGTAAAATTATATGTGGTTACATTATTATATATTGCCACAATGGAGAATTAACTGCATAAACTTGACATTATTATAAAAACACTTAAAATAGTAATATATATATAAATGGTGTGTTATTTTAAAAAATTAGAACTGAACAAAGCAACTAAATATCTGAATAGTATCATGCTTATTCATAAAGCACAGACTGCTGTGAGAGCATAAGCTCAAAGTCCAAGAAGAAGAAAATCCTGAAGATGTATGAAGGCAGCAATCCCATCAAATACAGAATTACTCTTTCACTATGAGTACTAACTGTTCTTAGCAGTAATTAGGTGTATGTTAACACACGCATTACAATTTGCAAAAGATTCAGTTTCGAGCTTGTCACAACTGAAAAAAACCTGTAATGAAATAAAGCTATATGAAGACAGTTTTTACTCTGAAACCATATGCACTGGTTGTTCTGTGCCACACAAAATTTAAAACTTCTACTTTACTACCGTTTATTTCATCCAGAAACTTCCTGTACTTAGCAAATGGATTTAGAACAGAAGCCCAGTCTCTTGTAGGTTTCAAGTAATGTAATGAGGACATATTTGGAATGTGTATATCTAAAATGCTTCTCACTAATGTATACCTAATACTCTCTGTGGTTTCTAAGATGATCTGACTTTATTCAAGATTGTGTCGCACATATCAATGGTGACAATCATCTGTTTACAACTGACCTTTTGAGTAAATTCTGACCAAAAAGAGCACTCACTACCTTTCCTTTCTTGTCACTGTCGGCCAATAATTTTCTTTTCAATATGGAGTCAACCAACCCTTTTCTTCTCCCCTGTGTTATCAATGATATATGTCAAAACTATTTGCACTCTTACTGCTTGCCAGCTGAGATCTCATCTTGTCCTATCATGTTTCTGGTTCTACATAGACAAGGGATACTTCCCAAGCCCACTCTTAGTTACAAATTCTACTGTGCTACTTATTTCTTCTGTTTTGGGATACTAAAGAGTTAATAATACAGCCATGCCCCTTCTCGCACTTCCTTTTCTTTCCAGTGGACTAGTAGAGTATGCATCTTACAGAAAATATGGCTATCTACTGAGTTTTGATTATAAAAGTATTCATATATGAAAACGTAAAAGAAGTTATTTAGCACTGGTAACACTGTATTGGTAGACTCTCTTGTGCTCTACAGGAAACACTACTGAAATAACCGGAATAAACACAGTGACAGATACAAAGAATACAAAGAGCTACTAAGAAGCTGATGAAAGACTGATAAAAATATTGGCACTGTTGAAAATAATCCCTTTATTAATATGAACTTTTCTAGTCTTCTAATGCTTGGGACAGAAGATGCCAACATCCAAAAAAAAAAAAAAAAAGTGAGATCCTTTTTTAAGCTGAAAGGGTAAGATTTTTGGAGCTAAAGGGTTGTCTATTCAAATCTAAAGGGAAAAAAAAGCAAACATGCCTCAGAGTTGGAGTTTGACAACAAGAACCCAACATGGCCAGTGAAGCTACATAGACCAGGAATGAGGCAAGTTGGTTTATTTATTATTTGCTGATGACCTGGTCAAGATGCAAACTGCCTCCTAAGTCACCCCACTGTAGAGAACGAGTGATACTATAACCAGGAGCAAGTAAGACGTTTCCCTGAGTCTGCCTCTAGGGTTTTAAAAAAATGTCAGCATAAAACACATAAGATGTGATTTATTTTGGTTTGGTCTATGAACTTACAAAGGTAAAGGAAAGTGGGTTTTGGATCAGAAGACTAAATAGAGGTCAGATAGCTATAATTGCTTCAAGCTAGGTTTGGCATACAATCTATCCAGCTATGTAAATGGAAAATTAATTTACTGGTAGAGCCATCTGCAAGCCTAGATGTTCCAGAGAGTTCTAGTTGCTATTTGAACAACAGGGACTACTCTTGTTTTTATTCAAATTGCATACTCTGTTTTCCTGACTGCTGCTTATTATATTTTCGAGATGAAAATGCTGTTTATGGTTACTGCTTGGTAAATGAATGAGGTAATAGCCATACTGCTGCAGCAAGAGTAGTTAGCTTAATTAAGGTGCAGACATACATTGCTAAATAGTCTGGAGAGGTATACTGACTATCTCGTTAAGCACACAACTTTAAAAATAATCTGTTTAAAACAGCTTGTCAACAGCCTCTTAGGATTTGGCTTGCTATAATATTTTAAAATATGTTTTATGTTCATACAGCAACATAAAGATCCATTTATGTTAATCTGGTGCAAAAGGAAATAATTCTGATATCAAACATGCATACACACTGTGATTTATCAATTATTTACAGAGTAACTGGAAAAGAATGTTAGCTCCACAAATCTATAGGGGTTATGTCAGCCTAAGGACATATTTCTTCTTGTGAAAAACTCTATGATGTAAAAAAAGGAAGCCCTTTAATATTGCTACAGTTACAAAATGAGAAAAACATTTAAATGCAATGTACACACTATTTAAATAGTTTGAGGAGCCACCTGTGTTTTTCTGCCTGGCATAGAACAAAATAATTGGTAAAATAATATATTCACTCCCTGTAACACTTCCATCATATAAAAATATGTACAGGTGAAAGCCCAAAGATCAATATAGTCATTGGTCACTTGTACTTAATTTAATAAATATAAAACAAAGGCCCTTCAAGGTTTGTTTCATATTTGCATTTGCATTTCCATGACTTCTCTTGCAACAAAAAACTTCATTACTTTCTTTGCAGACATCTGGAGTATCTCAGGAAAACTCATTTCAGCAACTCCGAACACTTCATGGAAGTGACTAATAACATTAATACACGAAATGGGATCTGAAACAGTAGAACAGGTGTCTGAATGTCAGGTCTTTTTGTCTCTTTGGCAAAACCTTTCTTTGTAAATGGTCCTGATTAAGATGATATTCCCAATTCTGTGAACATTTACCAATGAAATCCACCTTACCAAAAGGTTTTGTGGATTAAACTTTACATTCTTTTTTCCCTTGTAGAGCGAGTTTAGGTTATTCAATCATTTTGCTTCCACAATGTTTTGGTTACCTCCCTCCTCCTCCATGAATGGGAACCCTCAGTTTATCTTTCTCATAGCGCATACATGAGAAAAGGAACATTTTTTCCTTTCTGAACAAAATAGTAAACCAGAGCAACAGATGCTAGGAGTTCTTCTAAATCTACACAGCTTCTGTAGGCTGGTATTCCAGTGAAAAAATATTAAACAAATATATATCCGGAAATACCCAGTAAAACTTGTATTTTCACTATACAATAATAATGCTATAATAACGCTATAATTTTCCCCAGGTGCATCTGCACCTGGGAAGGAAAAACAGCAGCCAGAATGAATGGGAAAGCAAAGAGGAAAAGAAAAGCAACAAATATTTTTATTTACACCCTTTATTCAGCAATGATTAAGTCCACTGCTCATGCAGAGCAAAACATCTTGCATCAATCTGACTTCCCCAAAGCAATTTTTTTCACACAAATTATGCCACACGTTAAGAAATCTCAGCACTCCAAAATGGTGCGGAACACTTCCTATGAGGTGAGAGCATCTCGAGAAGCATGGATTTTAATTTCTTCTCAAAACCTGAGAGACATTCTCATTAGTTTCTAAAACTTCTGGGAATTGCAAAGGAAGACAGAAGAAGGAAAAAGGGTAAAGAAGGCTTATCTGACTACAACATTCACAAACACAGAAAATCCCCAGCTACTAAGTTAAAGACATCTCCATGAGGCCGATTTTTGCTGATCTTTCTCTTTCATGGAAAACTTGGCTGCAGAAATTTATGCAGACTTTTCTCATCCTGCTTGTATATCCATGCTATGTACCCAGCCTTTCAGTTGTGCTAAAACAACTGTTTGTGGGACTGCACTGTTTATAAAATCAGGGAACTAAGCTGGGTTAAAAAATCTGCAAAAATAAAAGCTACGCTGTACTATAGGGAGTGAAGTGTCCAATTTGGTCATTGTAGGTGATACCAGAGCAACCACCCAGGATATGAGAGATACGGTACTCAGGCTGCAGGAGATAAGTATTTATCTGCTGCACTTAAGCAATGCTCCTGCTGGATGAATCCTACCAGACAGTATGCACGAGCCCCCTGTTTCCTGTCAACAGCATGGGCCAGAATTTTATGTGTAGCTCTACGGATAGCACAGAGAACAGACTCTGGAAGGAGGAGCACGGCCTCAGCCCTGCGCTGTCCCCAGAGATGCTTTGGCCATCAGTGAGGCAGATGGCATCAGGCTGCAGGCTGAATACCATGGGGAGCTCCTGTCTTTCATGTCAGGGTGACTCTACCAGCCTGTAGGCTATTATGCTAAAGTACCCTCTTGCCACTTCCTATTAGAAGTGGGAGAGGTAAGTACTTAATTCAAGGAGATGAAATTACCCTCTGGAGATATCTGCACTCTTTATATAGTTAATGGGATAGAAGTAACTGCCTGTGTTAGGAGGATGAGTTCACCTCCTTCAAGTCTTGAAGACACTTTTTAATATCCCTTTATTACATTGGGAGATTGGGTGGAGAGGATCTTGCTTTTTAGGGACAAACAGCTACCATTTTTGTGACATTACTTAGTTTAGCTAAAGTAGGAAGCAGTTATAGAAAGAGAAGTCTAGTTCCTTGGCAATCAGATACCAGAGAAGAAGAACTGCTGAAACTCCTTTGACAATGTTAAATCAACTGAATTATGTGAGAAGCCCCAGCATGTTGACACACCACAGGAAGTTTTTCATCCTTTTTATTACCTTACAAAATTGCTGTGGGAAATAAACACAGAGAAAACAGTATTTTCTCCTAGGCAGGTAACAGATTTTTCCCTGGAGTAAACAGCCATAAACTTGTGTGTTTGTTCACCAACAGACATAACTATTTTTGGAATTTGGACATATACTATTTTACTCTGTTTTTTTATTAAGATTTTTCATCTGTATAAACAGGAAACTAATGAAACATGCAAATATATCACATCTACATAGATTTGTTGTTCATATTCAAATCTACCTCCAAACAATGTGACCTATTATTTGAATGGTCAGTGTATAATGGGCACAAGAAAAAATTTTACTGTTCTGTGTGGTTTCAATGCATCACACTGGAAGAGAAGTAGCATATCTATCAGAAACTAGAAATATAAATAAGGTTTGCCTTCTGACTTTTAAAAAGTAGCCTTATGAATAAAATTGGAATTATCATGTTGATAAGCTAAATTGTGTATCTGCATTGACCTTACATCACCGTTCTGCTAATAGAGCTAAAAGTAAGTGTAAGGATTAACACAACTCAAATTCTTCCCCAGTTGCATTTTATGTTGTATTTTATGACACTGAACCATTAAGTAGTCACAAGTGAGAAGGACAGGCATTCTTTAACTGCCTGGTTGCCTCCTTTCCAGCAGTATTTTATGATTTCTTCATTCTGTGTGTCTAAAAATTAGTGACTACCTTTCCTATCACAGGAGGTCTCATATAAAACTAGAATTTAGAATCCTGTTATGTACTCTTTAGCACATAAAGTGCTCTCTTGACAAACTACCCAAGCATAACTGGTAACTGGCTCATAAAAAAGCAAAACTGGGGAATAAGGATTACATGATTACCCGCATCAAATATAAAACTGTATATTCCTTTTAATATTCATCAAATATATGTGATTAATAGCTTCTGAGCTTTTATTTTATATAGTAAAGGATTGCAGGCTTTATTTCAGAAAGAGATGGAGCAACAAAAAGTTGTTTTATCCAATTTTTGTAGATTTAGGCCAAAAGCTGTATCAAGTGATTTCATAAATGCAGCAAAGAAAAATTTCCTTTGATTCACTGTACTACAGTTCCTGATTGGTACAATTAGGCAAATGCCTTCTCATAGCCTGCAAAATTCTTAAAAAAATTTGTAAACAATTAGGAAAAAAAGGAGAAAAGCAGAAACCTCTCATACACTTATTAAAAGCAGTTCAAAAATGGAGTAATTCTCAAAGGAAATTAATAGTTTTTCAGCGCAGTAAGTCAGAGAGTACCACGCACTGGGAAATGAGAATGAAACAAGGTGCTTAATTCTCAGTTTTTCAAGCCTGACTTCATGACCTCAATGATAGTCTGAAACAAGTTTTGGATGTCATCACCTCATTCTCTGAAAGAAACAAACTGGTGAGAAAAACCAACAAAACACCTTGCAGTCATGTTGGTGCCCACACAGGTGATCAGCACAGCTATAATTTCAGACATTTCAGACTTTCCCCACAGGTGTTTGCCACTTAACTACCACGGGTATTTTTAGGAGAGAAAAAACTTGTCAGAGTTTCATAATACCTTTCGTTAGCAGAAAAATGGAAAGTCCCAAGTATTTGGGGCTCATTCCCTCTGCATCTTAGTGATCATTTATTGTTCTGCCTGTTAGGGCTTATTTGCTCTAACCTCTTCAACCTGTCCTGGAATGGCTGGAATCCCTCTCTTCTACCCCATGCCTCTGCCTCTTCCTCTGACTCCATTCTGTTCCACAGGCAAATATAAGCTGTGCACTACTTGAATGCACTTGCTCTCTATGGCACTCTATGAAGCAAGACAACCAAATGGAGAAAGTGCTTTCAACACATTAGGCTACTAATAATGTATACCCTGAGGTGTTTTATAGCTTTTGGAGTGCATTTAAATCTCTTTAAATTCTTTTTATATTTTAATTCTCTGGTTGTGGAAGAAATGCAAAACTTCTGATGTAGCCACCTTTTAAAAATATATTTTAAAAGTGAGTAAGAGGAAATGGATATCAAAACAAGACAATTGCCTTAAATATGAATAATTATATTTGTGTTTGTTGTGGGTTTTTTAAGATACCAAGGAGAAGGAATACAACAAGAAAGTTTATTATTGCCTAGCCTCCCACTTCCCAGTTGCTATTTTATCAACAGCAGTTTGTGATTCAACAGCACTTTTAACACATTCTTACTGAAAATAAACCAATTGAGGAATATTGAACATTTTACTGCACAACAAAAACTAGTTACAGTAGCTGGAAGTCTCCAGCTGCTACTGAAAGGGCAGCTTGGCATTTTGGCATGAAAGGGCAACTTATAATGAGTCCTTTCTTCTTCCATGTGTTACCTCTCTGCAAACCCCCAAATGGCGTACCTGCATTCCCAGTTAAACTCCTATTTCCTTTATTCTTGTCATCATTTTTTGTCACTTAAAATCAGTCAAGAGGTGTTGTTTGATTTTGGGTTTTTTCCCCTAAATGACAGGCTTCTTGTTACCTTTCACCAGGGTGGAATGCTGAGAGCAAGTGAGACATTCCTTCAAAGCGTCTTGCAACTAAACAGATCATAGTTTTTATTATAATGTGTTAACTTAAGCCTTCAATAATAATAGAATGAGGGAAGAGAAAGAGTCTCAGAGCTTCATATAAATCTACAGAGAATAAAAAACATATTAAATATTGAGGTTTTGCTTTAATTTAAATATTAGCACAAGGCTAACATTTAATTTGACTCCATACAAAAGTGAATGAATCAAAGTGCAGGGATTCTTTACTGAGTGAGAGCATCATACATAAAATTCCAAAAATATTCTCTCTGCAAGAATGTTGCTTTTTTTTTTTTTTTTTTTTAAGAATAGGTAAATTTAAAAAGAAGGGCTTTTGATTGTATTGTATCTAGGGACATTGCTTCTCTTAAATTGTATTTTAGAGTTCTATATAATACTAATACAGATGTACATATTTTTATCAGATCTTACTGACCACTGCAAAACTTGGGTGCTTCTACGCAGCAAAACACAAAAGATATTATTAAAAATAGCATGAATAGATGTAACATTTTGGAGAAGCACAGAAAGAAAATTTAATTTATTTTGAGAACCTATCATGAGTACTTGAAATCTACACCGTATATTCCAAAGCAAAACTGCAACATTGCCTGTCTTTATGATGGGTGCTGTCACCATAATCAGAATGTGTCATAACAATGCTCCAACTATGAAGACAGAAGTTTCTTGTTACAAATTTCCTAGATAATTCTGGAATAAATATTCTTGAAGAAATATTTCTCAGAGAAATATTCTTCTCTTGCACTGTTTCCCTACCTGCCACATTGTCCTTTAGACTCAGGTACATTATAGAAATGCAGATGAAACATACTGGAGAAACAGCAATGTATTTTGGCAAGACTTAAGTTGCTTTGCAGCTAAATCAGTACATTTAAGAGGATACAAAATTATCCACAATTCTTTAAACGAGGTACAAATATAAAGTTTGTAAAATAAGACACACTTCAAATTGCCAAAAACGTAAGTAAATATCAGACAAAGCCACATGTAACACTTGGTAAAAGTGACATAGAAACAAAAGTGGTTTTAATTGTGCAGCTGATAAGAGCCTACATTTAAAAAACAGCAAGGAAAAATAGCAGTGATTTATGTTATGTAATCCTGATGCTGCACTGACTACAGTTATTCATGTAGATCTACATGCCTTAAGAGAATCATTTATGGAGAAAAATGGCAGCAGTATGTTACAAGTGTATCAAGTTCTGTTTTTTAAATTTTCCAAGAGAGACCTCAATATCAGTACTGGAATGACTATCTACATAATCTTCCCTTTACAAGGCTAAGAACAGAATGCAGAACAAAACTCAAAGTGTCAGAACACTGCGACCACCTGAATGGCTAATACTGCTCTAAAAAGTCTTGAATGTGTAATTACGTAATAATGCCCCATTTATCTGAGTATTTGTGTCATCGAAAATGTGAATCGTCTGTAAAAATATTCTGTTAGTAATACTTTATAGACTTCCTATAATTCTCTCTTGTTTTGGCCTTCATTTTATAACGCTTTTAACTTCTAAATTACAGACAGTATTTGAATTTTGCACTACTACAGATTACAACGTAAGAGGTTTGATACCAATATTGGTATTTTTGGATTTGCTTCTAACACGCATAGCTGAGTAACCAAAAAAAAGTTAAATATTATTGTAATGCACAGCTCATAGGGCACCTAAGTGAATATAATCCCTGAAAACGCCAAAATTACTAACATTAGAGCATTCTGATGGTTTGCCATTGTATTTTAACTAAAGATTTAGAATGTGAAATCTGTTCACTTCATGTGAGCAACATTGATTTATTCATGTAATATAACTTTCCAGTATGTTCTTACTTGTGGTAGTATCCACCAGAAGAAATGAAACATGTTCTACTAATTCCTTTCAATTACTTACTAACACTGAATGTAATCCTGTGATATTTTATTCTTCCTACAAGTGGAACAGATTGAATTAGTCTAATTAGTTTTTTTCTCCTGTTTCGTACTCTTTGTCTCATCTTCTATCTAGTGACTTAAAGAATCCCTGTACCCAAACTCTAGCATTGCAAAAATAAGGTATTATCTTTCTCTTTTTTATAGTGGAAGTGAAACAAATGTATTTGCTCTCTTAGCAGCAGTTTCTTTCACTAGGCACTAATTTTTAAGCATAAGATTAAAGTTCAATTGAACTTTTAAACTTTGTTCAAAACAAAGGCCTAGGTTCTGGAAAACACATCCATTGTGCCAATACTCAGTTTGTAGACCTCTTAAACCTACTGCTTTCATGCTATTGCTATGCTTCTACCATCAACTATGTGTGCCCCATTAATTTCAAAAATATGTTACTTTACCCAGAAAAATGTAACATAATTGAATAAGTGAAGTTACTGTGAACTACATCTTGTAAGGTCTTGTGGACACTCTCAAGATAATCTTTAAACTTTTTGCCACCTCCTGCTCAGCAACTTTACTTCATCTGCCTGTCATTCCTGTCTGATGAAGTTCATGCTGTTTCTTGGCTGTCAAGTGCTGGCTTCAAGGTAAGAAGCATAAATGTGTAACTGTTGCAGTGTCTCTCACAGAAATGATGGAAGAGGAAAGGGAAAAGGAATATTATTGCCCTCACTATAGAAAAATCTGCCAGAGAGAAAGCAATGGGCAAGTGATAAATACTGAGTTGGGAGTATAAATCTCCAAAGATTCTATGAAGCTATATCCTAGAAGTTGCTAACTCAAATGTATTTTTTTTTTATTTTTCTTTTGTTAAAAAGACCTAAAATGTCTGACTTTCACTGTACTAAAGCCATTAAAAAGTTTGCCTTTAAATTTCCTGACAATTGCAGCACATGAATTAGGAATGTATTGGCAGCTGGTGGTTCTTTATAGAGCACGAGAGTTTGGATTATTTTCTTAGACTCTTAGAGTGTAATTTCTTTAAAAGCTACACGACCTACTGGATACTGTCATCCTAAAATTCTTTAAAAAAAGAGATGTTAAAGACTAGAAATCAGTATCAATTACCACTGATACTAATACAATTTAGAAGTTCATGGAAAGGCAAATAGTTCATAGCTGAACTGAAAAACTGAATTGAAAATTCTTACTTGGAGCATTAGCAGGAAAAGAAGCAGCAGCTTGTTCCCTTTTTAAATGGCTTTGTCCAGCCATCCAAATTGGCAACAAAAAGACGTAGAACCTCATCAGTTCATAGAGGAATTAGAGTTCCCAAACCCATGTCCAAATAAACATATTCAGATTTCAGCACATGAACTTCAGTATCAGGATTGCTTAGGCAAAACTTCAGGTTTAATATTACACTTCTGGTTTTTGGGGCTATTGATAAAACTGGTTAATTTTTAACACAGATGCAATTCAAGTGACTCAAGTTGGAGAGAAATCCATCTTCAGAAATGAATGATCTTTATAGATTCACCACCTCATCAGTTACAGTGCAATATTAAGTCACTTCCAACAGTGCATTTATGTAGTATGCATTTTGGTTGCATAGCAGTATATGAGCCCATTCATGTTGTATAATTTTAATGCATTTCATTTCATATGAGAGAGTGCTTCTGGGGACCTAAAGAAATTAAAATTAACAGTAGCACTCTCAGTATCCTTAAAACACTGGAGGACACTTTTGTGCTAACCTCCTGAAGATGAAGAAAAAGAGTGCATACCTGAGCTCTTTCTTTTAAAGAAAATCTGAAATGAAGTAAACTACATCAGTCACCCAAAGGAATGTTTTTAATCCCTTCTTAATAGTCAGAATATAATTTTCTATATCTCTGCATTAGAATTTTAACTATCTTACTGCATATGAGTTCTATCTTGTATTATACAATGATTTGTAGTCTAACCGCTGTAGGAAAAGTGTGTTTGCTTGCAGACACCACCTTCCAGCCTCCACTGAATTAGCAACACTGACTTTTAAAAATGGTGCTGATGTCAAGGCATTTTGGTTTTGCTTCTACTGCACTTCTTTTATCTCCTTTGTAGATACTGGCTATCTTGCCGATCCTGCAATTCAGTCACATCACGTTTGTGACAGATACGGACATGTCAGATCATGAGAGAAGAGTTTTTGACATTATCCTTACAAAAAAATTAATTGATTATAGGTTCAACAAGGTATTTTGGAGCCAGGGACCCATATTTCTCAACTATTAGATACATGTGGGAACATAAGACTTGTTATTCACATTTTTGGGGTTTGAACCATCAGATAATTTTTTTCAGACAGTTTGTGTGTGAAAAAGTAAAACAATTCAGATTTTCTGACTGAGACTAGTATGGGTTTTTTTGTTTGGTTGGTTGGTTTTATTTGTCAAAAGTATCCGGGCATTTCTTTGGGAGATTTATTCAGAGAAACTCACTTTGGCCCCTCAAAGACACCAGTGACAGGAGAGAAATATATATATATATATATCTCCTTAGGTATCAAGTACGAACTCACCACCCTAGGGTTCCTTACCAGTCAAAGGAAAGACAGACATGTCCTGAGGGAATTGATTTCATTATAAAATGGACGTCAACAGTAAATAATAAGATTCACTCTGGATTTTCTGCTTTAAGACATCTAAAGTTTGGCAAGAGCAATCCCACCAAAATCTACAGAGCCCAAATTTGATACAAGGGTAAAGGAAATGCTTTCAGAAACAATCTAGTTGTTATAGTCCTTTTTTCTGCTCTCTTTCTCTTCTTTCTTTTTCAAAAGGTTGCTAGATATGAGAAACAGCATGTAAGTTAATATTTCTATGAGCTGCATGGTATTTAAATGAAACAAATTATTTTCTGTAACCTCTAGATAGGAATGAGAAGTTAATTGAAACTAAAAATCTGTCAATTTATCCAAAGAATTAAATAAATTCCTTAACTCTCTTTGTTTCTTTGGCACTGGATGACACAGTAAGGGAGAATGACTGTGAGTAAATGCCTCTCTCAGAGGAAAAATGCTAACATCAACAGTATGTGCATGTCAATAGCCATCTTGTAAAAAAAGAAAATACAGGGACCTCTAATCACATCTAATAATTCTTCTGTGCAACAGTTTGGGTTTTTTCCCTCTCTGTGTTCCTAATGTTTCTTATATTTACTTATCACGTATGCTGTCAAAAAACTAATTCTTTCTGGCAACTGACAATTTAAAAGAAAAGCGTGTTACAGGAAAGAGAGTGTCATTGTTTTCCATAAATTTATAAGAGCTATGAACATATAGTACAGCTCTAAAAATAGACTCATGGATAGTTATCATAAGCCCTCACTCTCACATCTACTTTACAGGATGTCTTTGGGATAAAGTAAGTACAAAGATTGGCATAATAGTTGCATAATTTAGGCTATTTACCTCTTATAAAGCATTAGATAAATTCTTTCTGTATTTTATGGAAAGTAGTGTAGAATTATAAACTGTACTCAGAAAAAAAAAAAATTATGTAATAACACTGCATTGCCAAAATTTAAGTTATGCTAAGTAACCATAATTATAGTCTCATCAGAGCTGAAGTGTTTAAAAACACCTGTAAAATTTAGGTGCCTCTGTCTATTGTTAAAAGCAAACAAATGTACTGATTTAAGTAGCAAGAACCATTAGTAGCCTGAAGTAAAGATGGCAAGAGTAAAAAACCCAGAAGCCTCAATTGTCAGGATGCCTAGTGAGACAAGAAAGGTTCTACACAGCAACAGCATTTTAAGGATGAATAAATAGCCATAAAGTTCGCCGGTACTGCATGGAAGCTTGCAGATGGCAGATGAATTCATGTCTGTCATGTTTTTATAATACAATTACTTTTACATATTGCTGCCAGATGGAACATAGTTTTGCATCTTGATTATAAATCTCCAAGAAATACAACTTCCTTCAATGTGCTCCCTATATTTGAAACAAAAGCAAATTCAGAGACAGATTTGGGAAGCTAAAGCAAATTTAAGGAAATCTGAGAGAATATAAATTAAATCCTCAAGGGCTTCCTTGTTATAACTCAATTCAAAATGATGGAGTTCCCCATGTGTTCTCTATTTTTGAGGAAAACCAGGGAAGGTATCATATGGATTTCTATACAGGGAGAACTACATGTTCATTTTTAAATGTAAATACATCCCAGGCATGTCCAGAAGACCTCTCAATTGAACTTAGTAGTTTTACTACTTTTACATAACAGTTATTCCTGCTTCAATAAAAAGTGGTATCTATCCCACAAGCTCAGATCATAAGAGTGCAGTGCATGAAGCATAAATGCATTTAATCATTGCTGATAACGAACATCTGTATTCTACATCACAGAAGCACTTTGCCTTTCCCATCATGTTAAATGATACCTAGACAAACCTAAAATCTAATTCAGATCTGGTTATATCAGTTTCTGTAGAGATGTGCTTTCTCAAAGCATGAAGAAAATACAGAATTTTTGTATTTTATGTGTGTTCAGGCATCACACCTGGCTTCATCCTGTGTGTCTGGTCTTTGCTTCTAATCCTAATTGGTATTGCTAAGAAGCGAATAACTCTGATAGTGATGAAGTGAACTGTATGACTGTAGGGAAGAATATTTTCCCATTCAATGATTTCTCACAGAGTCTGATTTGACGAGAAACTTGAGTTGACTTCTCTCAGACAGCCTCAAGCATTGTTTATATGCAGATAATTCTGTGTGTGAACCCATTAGGCTTTTATGACAGTTATAATCAAATATGATTGGGAAACCTTCTGGCTTACTTGGATCCATACTTACATTGTGCTTTGTGAGGTTGGAAATGTTACTTGCTATTGCTTGTAGCCAGTCAATACAGTCTTCAGCAGAGAGACACTGAATTATTCCACTGCAAACCCCATCCACAGCAATTACTTGGAATGCATTTTGCCTATAGACATATCATAACAGATCAGGTCAGAAGAAAATTTTATCTGTTCTAGCATATCATCTTAACAATACTTGTAGAAATGCTTTTCTTTCAACTACAACAAAGGTCAGCCACTGAACACCGATAAAATGCTGGTTTTCCTGTTTTATAAATACCTGACATACTAAAATGATCATGCTAAAAGGTCAACTCGGACAATATTAAGCTTCCGTAAGGCTACAAAAAAATTCCATAGACCAGTTCCACAGAACCTTGACCATCAGGCTGTACAACTTCAGAAGCTGAACAAGTGAAAGAGCTGACACATATATAAGACTTAATACTTTAATACAGAAGGCTATAAAGAAGAAAAGCGTGCATTGGAAATGACAGACAATAATTTGGGAAATTCAGTGAATAACAGTATCTTTTTCTCAACACCTTTGTTTCACTTTTATAATACAGTGTCTAAACACAGATTACTGTCTGGACACCCCTTGTTGGCTGCTCACACTTACAGAATTTTGTTTCTCTTCTAAACTACTGACTGAAAAGTTGGAGAACTCAAAATTGATCAGGTAGCATTAATGATTTCTCCAATTGTATTTCTGAATACAAGATCATTACCAAAATACACTCCTACCTCTCCCTCTACCCCAGCACCAATCTGGGCACCTATACAAAAGTCTATCATGCATTATAGACTGATTTTCCACTTCCAGGAACTGAGCAATTATAGAACAAGAGAAAATTTTCAGATGCTAAAGCAGTAACAGACCTAATTTCTTCAGTAAATAGCCTTATTTGCTAAAAGCCTCTGTAAGGCTCACAGGTGTCTGTCTTCAAAACCAAAAAGACTCAGTACTAATCCATATCCCAGAGTAGGGGTTTACTAAGCATACAGAGAATACCAACTTCCACTGCTGACATTCTGCTGCAAACCCAACTGTTAATGATCAATTCACGGTTTAAGATTAAGTATATTATTCAGATTCTTTGAGAATGGCTCAAGAGAAGTGCCTGTTATCTTCAGGGTAAAACTGAGTGTCACTAAGGACAGTTTCTGACATCTGAAGACAGATATCAATTCTGAAAAGCTGTTTGTTTGGGGTTTTTTACCTCTTAAAATCCTATTCTAGTAGTATAGAATGTAAGGCTAATATCTATCTTCACTGCATCCATGTCAAGAACAGACAGTTTCTTCAGTCAGGAGAAGTAATAAAAATGAAGTAGAGCCATGCTTTCTAGCATGAGAAACAGCTTTTGCAGGATAATGAGGCTTATATTAACAGGATCATGCAGGGTTCTGTGCTTTATTTAAATCCAGAAGTTTAGTTGTCTTTCACACGGGTAGTGATTTTCCTTTAAATTCCCAAAAATTCCAATGAAGACAGACTTCTTTCAGACACTCATTTTCACAATAATTCTGATAAAATTTCAAGGAAGATTTATTTAAAGAATCTTCAAGTAATGTAGTTAGCATTTATTTATTCTATCCTTTATTTTAGATGGCTATAAATATAAATAGCAATTTTTTCCAGAATAAATTTCTAAATCCTTACATGAAGACCATAGCATGGGCTCAAAATTGTTGATTATCTCTTTTAAGAAAAATAGCACTAATTTCAGGACTCGCCTTGTTTCTACACAGTCTATCATAAATCAAAGCAGGGATGCAAGCAATCTATTAATGTGTAACATTAACACAAGCACAAAAACCCCAGTATTTTCCAGATTCAATCCTCATGCACAAATTTCCCTTCCACTACAAACACAGTGAATCAGGTGAATTTGGGGCATCAGATTGCTCCTACTGTTCCTAGGAATTTGATCTGTGCAAGTACAAAACCATTCATCCATAATGTTACTACCAAAGTATCAATAAACACAGACAGTTTGATACAGGGTTACCTTATAAATTACTTGTGAATGTGTCTTGGCAATAGATATACTTAGCCTTAGATTATTGTAATACTATTTTCTTGAATGAGTCTAACAGCCCAACTCCATAATACCATGCAAACCTGAAAACATAATGTATTAAATACGTTTTGTACTAAATGGAACAAACAGTATATTAATCATTTCATAATACAGGAAAAAAAAAAAGAGACTGGATAAATTTCAGGTTCTGGGCCTTCTGGAACACAGAAGCTATATTTGAAATTAATAAGGTTTGCAAGATTAACCTGAATGTCTTCTAGAATTCTATATGAATACCCTCCAGAATTTATGTGTCTCAAGCATTCCACTGGAAAAGCTAGAACATGACTATGAGGTTTAATATTGTATGTGAAGAACAATATATTTCCACATCAAACTCTGAAATATAAAAAGTTATTAGGCTTTACATAGTGAAAACAGCCTCGTAAATACTAACTACAGAAAATGTAATGAATTAGCTTTCATTTCATGTTGCTTCCTTATATTATTTTTAATATCCTTTCTTTTACGTTGATGGTTCTAGCAGTCTCTTTTAAAAACTATCTACCTTTCTCTCATAACAAATTCTGAGAGGGAGTAAAATTTAAAAATGTATACAGTAATTTAAAACAGTCTTATAAACCGTCTTGCTAGCAACATAAAATGTTGGTTCTATGATTTAAGAAAATTCCACTTCCTCTCTCATATGCATCCTGCATTTTTGGTATTTTTTGAGACTCTTACTTACTCATGTTAGACAGAATAAGCGGACACAAGGAAAAAATTATCAGAGTGGTTATTCAAGGTTTGAGTATAAGTTCAGGTACTTTGTTTCATATTAATATACATTTTACATTTATTTTCTATAAATTCAAATTTCAGGAATATCATTACCACCTAAGACACTTTCTTTGCTATGTAAAAGTTCTACAATATGAACTTTAAGCTTGTTTTTTATTGATGCAGAAGACTGAATTTTAAAACCATAGATCTTTGAACAGCAGAATATGTGCTAATTTTCCATGTGAGCAGTTCTATTCAATTCAATACCTTATCTGAAGTATACAGTAGAATAGATCTCAGATTTGATTGTTATGATTTTGGGCCCTTTATGCTTCATTCTTAAATATGGAGCCAAAGGATTTCACAGAATTTAGTAAAACACCTGCTGCCTCTCTGGTGACTTTATCCTGCTCCAGTTCAGTTCAGCCAAGAAAGCTTTGTAGCCTTTGGTTTACACCTTGCCTCCCTGGGTCAGCCATTGTTCCTCAACAGACCAAGGTTCATGCAGCCAGGTAAGTATGATCCTGCTATTACTAGTCAAAAGCTGCAGGCTGGCTTTAGGTCCACAATAGTCTACAACAACCACTGCCTAACCTGCATTAAT
Organism: Cnemophilus loriae; assembly: GCA_013397755.1. NCBI lineage: Eukaryota > Metazoa > Chordata > Aves > Passeriformes > Corvidae > Cnemophilus > Cnemophilus loriae. The sequence goes on from VZTF01004666.1 coordinate 383,773, forward strand.
TTCAGCTCTGTGAATAGGAGAAATGGCTGGCAGACCCAGACAGTGTAATTCTAAGAAACAACAGCCCTAAGAACCAACTGAGGCAGTGGATGGCTTTTGTGCAACTTTCAAATGTTTACTGAGTAAAACTGTTAAAATTAACTCCACAAAAATCCCAACCAGATTGAAGAAGACTTCTCTTCCCCCAGCTTCTGGGAGTTTCATAAATCCACTCCTAGGTGATTGATTAGAAGAAGAAATTATGGAGTAACATGCTCTGTACCTGTACACAGCTTTCCTCCAGTTAATGTCTTTTACACACTAGAGCTCACAGAAGTATTTCAGTATAAGAAATTCATTCCTATATATACAGATGATAAATGAATCCATACAATACCTAGATGTTTAAAACTTTTAACACGCATGGTCTACATACTCGCCTTGTTGGACTTTGTGGCTACTTTCATTTCTATTTCATTGCTTTGCAAACAGTAATCATTACAGAATATTTTTGTCTTCCTTCCTAATTTCTTCTGATGTATTAGGATAATATTAAATTAAACAATGTCAAGTTCTGAGTCTGTACTGGGTCTTTCTGAGATGAATTTAATTCTCCCCACAGCAGCCCTTACAGTGTTGTGCTTTGTATTGGTAGCTAGAAAGATATCGATTACACAACAGTGTTTGGCTACCGCTGAGCAGCACTGGCACAGCATCAGAGCTGTCTCTTCAACATTCCCTCCTCACCAATAGGCTGGGGAAACAAAATCTTGGGAGGGGAAATAGCCAGGACAACTGACCCATACCGAACAAAGGGATATTCTACACCATATGACGTCTGCTCAGCAATGAAAGCTAGGAGAAAGCAAGAGGAGGGAGGGCATTAATTAATTATGACACTTGTATTCCAGAGCAACTACTACATGCACCAAAGCCCTACTTCCCAGGATGTGACTGAACATCACCTGCTGATGGGAAGTAGACAATAAATATTTTGGGTTTTTTGCTTCCATGTGTGGCCTTTGCTTTTGCTTTATTAAACTACCTTTATCTTGACTCACCAGATTATTTCCATTTTATTTTCTTCCCCTTCATCCTGTTGAGGAGGGGAGTGATAAAGAAGCTTGGCTGACACTTGGCATCCAGCCACGGTCAACCCACCACAATGATGCCATAAAGTTAAACCTGACTATGAGCTTTGGACAGCTATCTCAGTGATTGTGACAAATTGGCAATGAAATTAAATGTTAACACATGCAAAGTAAAACATGGTAAAAAATAACCTTAGCTATATGGAAACAAAAAAAAAAAAAAAAAAAAAATCCCTACTGTAGCTATAAACATGAAGCAAAGAAGTACAAGAACTGGGGGATGCTTATCAGCTCAGGCTTTTGCTCATGGTCCTCACCTGAGTATGGCTGCAGCTACTCCTGTGCCTGGACATGTATCCCACTTATTTGGACCTGTAGACTGACTTCCCAGCCTAAACCGAGCCCCACCTGATCATGATGGACTCCTCTGAAGACTGTCCCTAAGCTTCCTCTGCTCCTCCATGGGGAGAAGCGAGATAGGATCTTTGTCTGCATGGACAATGCCTTGTCCAGCCTCACTGCCACCCTCTCTCTTGGCTTATCTTCCCCATGGGGCAGCCAGCCCTTGCTGTTCCCAAACAAGATTATTTCACCCAATGTTGTAATCAGATGAACTATTTAACACAAACGGACTGAAATATATTTTTAAAATGTAATCACATTGCAGAGCTCAATGCCACAACACATTGCAAAAATCAAAGACTAAAAAAAGCAACTTTGAAAGAAGCTTTTGAGGACAGGAGCATTAGCAGCTATTAAATATGATGATATATGTTTCCTCTCAAACTGCGAAAGGTGCTGAGCACTAGATGCAAGTAGGAAGATCACCCATCATCTCCCCACATACCTGATCCCAGCTGATGTCAGAGGAGAATATGAACCAAGACGGACCTAGACAGACCTTCACGAAAGCTCCTATATTTCATGTGTCTGGCAGCTGCTGTGGAACTAAGAACGCAATTTCTCCAACAAGGCAACTCCCTAGGACACGCATCTGTCAACCAAGAAGTCAAGTTTCAACCTTCAGAACTTCTTTACCTGCACAAATCTGATCCTGGAAGGTACTGGGAAAATCGTGAATGAAGAAGTGGAATTAATCGAAGATCACACCACCTTTTCTCCCACCTAAGTCCTGGGGATGCTGGCCATGAGGAACATGATAATGTATCCTGAAAAACATTAAAGGGTCCTCAGTTTTGAAGTTCATTGTAAGTACTCAGCAGATTTGGAAAGAAAGAGATAGACTTCAAAGACTTTATATTTCATTTGGCAGTGTTCCATTTTTTCCCAAATCACTTGTCATCAGTTTTAGTGAGCACTGGAAAGATTCTGAATAGAATCTCTAAATTATTCACAATACAACCATAATTCAGTTGTTTCCTGTGGCTCTGTACACATTTACATACACATCTTTTCTAATGATATCACCTCAAAACCTGGTAATTGGGAATGGGGTTTAACATGTGATAGAAAATTGTCAAAATGTTCAAAACTACAAGCTAATGATGAATACTTTAATTTTACCTACTTACAGAAGACATTGCTTATATGAAAACTGAACTTTATCATGTTTGTGATCACATCTACAAAGAAAGAGTATTAAATATCTAGAGTCTAATTTGATCAGTACTTTTAAAAAATATAGATTTGCATAAGAAATGCTTACGAAAAGTTAAATTATCTACATCTGTTTTTAAAAATACAACACCTCTTTCTTTCTTTATAAAATGCTTTATAAAATAGTGCTAATGACGATGCTATTTTTCTGAAAGAGCATGATTCTTCAAAGTGCCTTCTCATAGTGAGAAAGGATGAGGAAAAGGCTGAGGAATTTAATGCCTTCTTTATCATAATCTTTAATAGGAAGACCAGTTATTCACCTGGTAGCAAACCTCTGAGCTGGGAGACACAGATAGGGAGCAGAGCGAAGCCACCATAATCCAAGGGGAAATGGTCAGTGATCTGCTGCAGCACTCAGGCACACACAGGTCTATGTGGCCAGATGGGATCCACCGAAGAATAGTGAGGGAGCTGGCACAGGTGCTCAGTGAGTCGCTTTCCATCATTTACCAGCAGTCCTGGCTAACCAGAAAGGCCTCATTTGACTGAAAGTTGGCAAATATGATGCCTACTTACAAGAAGGGCCAGAAGGAAGATCTGGGGAACTATAGGCCTCTCAGCCTGACCTGGGGCAGATAATCTTGAGTGCCATCCCACACCATGTACAGGACAACCAGGGAATCCGGCCCAGCCAGCACAGGTTTATGTAAGGCAGGTCCTGCTTGACCAGTCTGATCTCCATTTATGACCAGGTGACCAATCTAGTGGACGAGGGAAAGGCTGTGAATGTTGTTCAACCCAGACTTTAGTCAAGCCTTTGGCACAGCATCCTGCTGGAGAAACTGGCTGCTCATGGCTTCAATGGGGACACAGTTCACTGGGTGAAAATCTGGCTAGATGGTCAGGCCCAGAGTGTGGTGGTGAATGGAGATATATCCAGTTGGTGGACAGTCATGACTGCTGTCCTCTAGGCCTCAGTGCTGGCGGCAGCACTGTTTAATATTTAATATCGATGATCTGGAAGAGGGGATGAAGTGCACTCTGAGTTTGCAGCTGACACCAAGCCGGGTAGGAGTGTTGATCTGCTGGAGGGTAGGAAGGCTCTGACGGAGGGATCTGGACAGGCTGAATCACTGGACTGAGCCCAACTGTATGAGATTCACAAGATGAAGTGCCAGGTCCTGCACTCGGGTCACAACAACCCCAGGCAGGCGGAAAGGGGACAGAGCGGCCGGAAAGCTGCACGATGAGAAAGGACCTAGGGATACTGGTCAACAGCAGCTGAACATGAGCCAGCGTGTGCCCAGGTGGCCAAGAAGGCCGATGACATCCTAGTCTGTATCAGAAATAGTGGAGGCAGCAGGACCAGGGCAGTGACTGTTCCCCTATATTTGGCACTGGCAAGGCCTCACCTCAAGTGCTGTGTTCAGTTTTGGGCCCCTCACTCCAAAAAGGATATTGAGGTGCTAGGGCATTTCCAGAAAAGGGCAACAAGGTTGGTAAAGGGTCTGGAACACAAGTCCTGTGAGGAGCAGCTGAGGGAGCTGAGATTGTTTAGCCTGGAGAAAGGAACTCCAGGATCGCTCTCCACAAATACCCGAAAGGAGGCTGTAGCCAGGTGGGGGTTGGTGCCTTCTCCCAAGTAACAAGTAACAGTATATCAATACATCAGTAAAATGACACCTGCTGATTTATATTCTTTTTCATTTCAAACTTCATATTTTTTCTTGGCATCTTCTATAATATAAACATTCCAAAAATTAAGCACACCTTCTATTTCTCCAGAGTGTGCATTTCGTGTAAGATCTATGGAATTATAAAGTTTCACCAATTTGAACTTTACTTTTACTTATATGCTCATATATCTTTTATGTATATAAAACAAAATATCACAATAAATATCATGTTAGCTGAGCAACAGGCTTTTCATAGGTAGTTCACTTATTTAAAACATTGAACCTCTGGTGAAACATTCCATAGATTCAAGAAAAATAAATAAATGATTGGCTAGGAAGACTACACTAGGATGTTGTTTTGAACATCTTGAATTTTTAAGATTTTCTCTCTGCTTTTGGGAACCTTTCTTCACCTGTGATTAAACTTGGGAAAAAGACAAAATGCAGTAGAAGTTCAGATACAAACTGCAGGTCTAGATATGGCTACAACAAAAATGTTAACCCTGCCTTTAGACTGCATAACTCTTTGAACTGTTGACAAAAGAAATTAGAAATGGCTGCTCAATACGGCTTATGTTTCAGGTTTTTAAATATTTTTTTAATAATTATAATCCATACTGGTTTATTTATTCCATGCTTTATATATTTTCATCTATCACAAAGCCAAATACTCAGCAAAAAACTTTTAGAAGTATATAAAATTAAGGAAATTTTGCATTTTCTGGCTAAGAAAATTTTTTGAAGTCCCTTGTTGTACTTCAAAGGCATCTTTTAGTATATATCTGATCAGATATCTGTAGCATTTTATCCCAGAGATACTCTGCTCCATAATGTTATCCCACTTCAGGTAAGATTTTAAGAACACATCACCAGAAGTAAAACACTCTCACCTTAAAAATAGGCAAAAACACGCACCTAATAATCTTTTGCCAAAAGCTTTAGATAATGCATGCAATATAAGTAATGGGAAAATATTCTCAAAAACTTTTCTTCCTTTTTTATAAATAGATACCTTTTCATTTTAAGAAATGTAATTCCTATGCAGAGAAAATAATCTAGAAGAAAAAACTTTTGCAAAATCCCAACTGCCCAGGTAAACAGTAAACACATGTATCAAGGCACAATCTCAGCTGTAATAATGTGTCACAATTTAAATCCCAGCCATAATTTCTGGCTACTCTTTTTTCGCTCTACAGAACTGTCTGTCTCCAGAGTTAGCTAGAGCTCCTCCCTGTTGCTGTCTTTTATTAGTACTTCCACTTTGCTATTATACTATAATTATTCTTCTGTGTAATTCCATCAAGGAGATTCAAGCTCTTACCGTGTTGTTGGGGTGGTAGTTGAGATGCAAGCCACTGTCACATAGGGGAGAGGATGTGCCACTGCTTTGGTCGCTGGGGGCACCTAATACAAATACAAATTCACAAAAAAATTCTTCATTCATCTGTGATGACGTAATTCAAATTCGTATATATATGTATGCATTCTCTCACACCCAAATAACTTCTATCATATATAACATTAATTTACTTTTTCCATTCAGCCAGTATCTGTCTTCTGGCTCGAGTGGAATGCCTTTGTAAGCTACATGGAAGCTCAAAAAAACCTCCCCTGGTGCTTTGATTAAAAAAAGTTAATGTCTGCTTGGTAAGAAAAAAATCCCACAAAGTTTCTTTCAAGTGTGACAATAAAAGGGAAGCGTGTACCTTCTCTCTTGGTTTTTACTTGAAGGAACTTGTCAGATAACCCTTTTGTTACTCTCAGTGGAGTTTACAGCTCTAAATGTTCTAGTAATGGTTTAGGAAACATCAGTTCTACACCTCTAAAGTGACATGATAGGATTCATGCAAATGCACATTCCTGTGCATCTCTCAGGCTACTCTGTGGTACCACAGCTTTTCATAAAAGAGACAAAGGTACTGGGACACATTTTTATTTAAGAATATAGTGTTCTGATTTTTTTCTTGTTTCACTTAAATTTAACACATAAGCAAAAGAAAAATTTTTGTATAAAATGCTATTTCATGATTTAGTTGATTTAATTCCTACTAACTTAAAATCAAAGGCTGGAAGCATTGAAATCAAATATTTATTTTTTGTTGCTTAAAATCCGAGCAATTTATTTCACTCTATTAGGGAGCAAAAAGCAGAAGGAAAGTAGAGGTGGCAAAAGGCACAGAGTGATGTATAAATATGCTTAGATACATTGCAATTGTCTATAATTATGCATCCACACTTAAAATTTAATATAATTAAAGGAAGACAGCTGTCTCAATATGCCTCTCATGGGGCTAGTTGACTAAAACTCAGTTTGGACTAAAACAAAATACTGATCATTCCAGAGTAATTTATTCTTAGGTAGACAGACATCTCCATCAAAGCCTCTGAATTTTAAACAGCAAAGTTAAGTCCTCTAAATATACACACACAATCTCATTTTCACATTTACAAGAAAAAACTCCCTGAGACTAAAATACTGTCTGATGCTGCCTGAAAAACTGGTTTTAAATACTCTGCACCAGGATGTGAGCTATTGCAAACTAATGTAATTCTACAGTTTCACCTGCAACTTTACTGATTCACACCAGCCAAATGCCTGGTTATCTGTTTTTCAACCAAAGACAGCAATTTTTCTTTCGAGGTCAATGTTAACAAAAGCCCTGGCAATAGGAGCAACTCATATTCAGGCAGTAATGCTGATTGTAAAAGCTGCTGCCAATCACCCTCAATGCATGGTAGTTTCGGAAGCTGCAAGTGCTCATGGGTATTGAACTGAGGGTTCTTTTGGCCAAGTAATAAAGGCTTACATGCACAATCTTCATTCAGTGGCAGTTTGAGAAAAGCAGGTGCTCTTTTCAGAAAGGACACAGTTAGGGTCACTTCTTCCCCTGCGTTGCGAAGGACCTGCACCTGGAAAAAAAATATAGACAGACACCTTGAAATAAATTTATAACCAAACTGCATCAGCAAATGTAAGCAACACCACATAGCTTCCACTTACCAGAATATAACTGCTTAGCAATCTATTGCAATTACATTTTTTTGAGAAGAAAGCAAGATGTAAAGCTTGCTATGCGCTTGTCTGTTGTGTTTCTAGCCACACATACAGTTAATGGGGTGAGGAGGGCATTGGCTTCCTATATGAGTACTGGCTTTGACCTGTGCTGTTGGAGAACTTGTTCCTTGAAACTATTCAGCTATGTAACTCCTTCTTTCAGGTCTGGAATCATCTCCCCTAGCATGTATGTATTTAAAAAAATAAATACATATTTTCTCTACACAAAGTTGTCTTAGAAATCCTCAACCAAAACAACAGCAGTAGTTTCCACAGCTGTGCCATACTCCTATGAGCAAGTCTTTCCAACAGTCAGAGTTAAGTTTAGCTGAAGTTCTCCAGCATGGATGCAAGACCTAATCTTCATCACAGACACAGAAGAAAAGAACCTATTTTAAGCCTTAAATCTTAGATAAGATTTAAGGGCAGCTTAAAGGCAGCTTGCGTTTTGGACATAGAATGCGCAAAGCACCTACCCAGCTGTGAATACTTTTAGCCTTCCTGTACTCTCCCATATTTACCCCTTTGGCTTTTGTTCATCTTTAGCTTTTGTGTGGTACAGCTGTAGACACCTCGAAGATACAGCAGAGTAAGAGAACTCCAGGCACCTCCCTAGAGTGGCAGAAAGGAGGCACAAAAGCAACTAAGCAAAATGCTGCATTAAATAGCAGAGGAGGAACGTTTGAATCAGCTTATAACATGAGAGCCAAGAAGAACCAGGTCTGTTTCAGAGAATAAACATTTCCTGTTCTGGCTCTATAACTTCAAAACTCTTCAAAGGCTGATTTAATTTGGGCTTACAACAACAGAAGATTGCACCATGCCTCTCTTTGAGTAACTGTGTTCATACTGTGCAGAGATCCAGCTCACAGGCAGCCACATTCAGAGAGCTGCTACATAGTGAGACATTAGGCAAACATTTTAAACTAGCACATATCTGCTCCCTTTCTCCTGTGTGGCTGGATAACACACAGGTAACCCTTCCATCATGCTGCTGCTCGTGAGAAAGCCTTGTAAATAATTTATGAAGCATTGCTATTCTTTAATTATGCCTGTCAATAACCTACTCAACAGATTTAGTTACATGCATGTGTATAACTATACATTGGGATGCTTTCACACGGAATCACTGCATTATGCTGTTAACTTAAAGCAATTCTTCAGGAAAAAATGTCAACTTTGCCTTGAAACACAGTAGTTCCAACTCCATGCTGGTTGCCGCAGAGGACTAACAATATGATGACAGAATATTTGACTCAGTATCTGAAATTTTAGGTTCTTCATTGTTTAAAATAGCACAGTGGTTGCCCATGCACATTTTGCAGTTTAGTATGTATTTATATGTATGTGTGCAAATAAACACAGAAACATCACAACAGATATAACTAACTTATTCTTCAAAAACTTCATCTGTATGCCAAAAACTTCATCTATAATACAGAATCATGAAATCATTTAGGTTGAAACACAAGTCTCTTTGATGAGCAGTTCCCAGTTCTGACGCATTTTCTATCTTAAAATTTGTAAGCAGCAATTATTTCACAGAAAGATGACTTGCAATGTGCAGAAAAGTAGATCAAGACTCCGAAGTCCTGAATTCAGCCAGAGAAACCCTCCTATATCCTCAGCCTCCACAGAAAATTCATTCTTTTCCTATTATGTAGGAGTCACACAGTTCAGAGTGGTCAGAGCCAAAGCAGAAACTTACAGGTAGGTACTCTGTATTGTTTTGACAGAAGTGGATAGAAAAAATGCAGGAAAATGCAGCTACCCTCTGCTTAAAAAAAAATACTTCTTTTTACTTGGGAACAGAGAATAAATAAGTGAAGAAGTTACAGCATTACTAACTTTAATTCATAAAGTCACCTTTTAAAATAAGAATAAGTGGATACCATCTGTGAAAGAAGCTGAGACAGTAACTGCCCTGAATTGTTCTTCCAAGAGTCTACATGATTTCACTTGATAATATATTGCTCTGTAAAGCCTGTAAGATGCCATAAGAAGCCTACTGTGACCTTTTTCTCTAATGTCTCTCTCCCTTAAACCTCTTTATCTCATAGGATGAAAACTTTAAGCTGGATCACATTTCACTTGAAATCAGCAATACTTATATCAGTGAAGTATTTTGGAGTGTATGAAGCATATAATCCAGAAAGTGACTAGATTTTGACATGCAGAATAAAGACTAAAGAGAGATAAAAGATTCAAAGAGAAAACTACTAGGTAATGATTTCAACAAAGAGCAGATGAGTTATCGATTCCATTTTGCTTACTTTCTAGTCATTAACAAAGCCATTCTGGGAAATAAGGTTAGGTGAAGAAAATGTGAATTTTAATTACTTTATTGTCTTTTTCTAGCTTTCAGTTGAAAGCCTTGCTGTTATTTTACATTCTTTGCCTTACTTTACATAAGAAATGAACAATTATTGAACTGTTTTAAAGTAAGTATGCCTTACAAGATTCATTTACTTTGTGTCCTCATTCACCATGTAGAGCATGTCATACTGCCATTCTTCCATGCAGAAAGAGAAGGAGGTACAATGGGAAATCTACTCCTAATGACAAATGATTTTTGTAGTATACAAGAACAGCTCATGTTCATGAATGGAAAACTGATAACTTTTACAAAAAAAAAGTTAACAGCCAAAAGTAATGTGACTAATTGTTATGGGGAGATAGGTTTATGAAATGAAACTCAACACTTGAAACACAGGGAGTCAAAGAGTTTGTCTGTAAGAGACAGTACAGTTAGAATTTCTAAACACAGTTAGAATTTCTAGAGTTTTACAAATATGAGTGAAATTCTACCAAAAGCAATACTGGCGTATTAACTGTATCTTCCTTCTTTCTCATTGACAAACATCAGTTTAGCTCAAAACTTTATGGAGCTTATATGAGGATAGTGTGAATGAAAATGTCTTCCTTGTCTCATGCACATTCACAAAAATTTAATTTATTTGAACAAGTATATCCAGATGGACATGAAGAATTGGTAGTATATCTATCACACCAACTAAGCAGTAATATCTTTTACTACTGAAGTCAATTCATGAACACATTGAACAAATCAGTTGCCAATCATGATACAATTCGTAGATAAAGAAATGGATAGATATGTGAACAGCAATCTTGCTTGCTTACTTGGAAGAAAGCTCCCTCACATTTATTGTACACATATTGCCAATAACTGGTCAATCAGGCACTATCACTGACGAAAAAACTTGCCATTTGACTATTTCTGGCAGCAATAATTCTAGAAATATTTCAAGGTTACTTTCAAACACAAATATAATCTAAATACTTTCTACATTTTTTTAGCTACAGCACAGTTTCTGATTTATAAGGAAAACTTAGAGTTAGGTTGATCAGAGGAACTAACTTTGTTTTTTTTTTTCCAGAACCATCATGTATTGTACGCAAGGTAAAAATGACTCAAGACCAAAAGGCTGGGACTACTTACTGGTTCTTGCAAACAACGAAGCTCTCTTAAGAATTTGGAATCATTTGAAAAACTTACAGAATTCTTCTCATTTTGCAGTTTCTTCTTCCATATTTTGACATAGTTATATTAGATACCTTAAATTACTGATATCTTAGTTCACAAATGAGAAAAAGGTGGGGGTTGTTTTGTTTTGTTTGATTGTTTTTTGTTCTTTCCCCCCCATCCCTCCCTACTCAGGGGTAAGGTGTATTTAAAATGGCAAAAAGAGAGAACTGGAGAGAACTTGATTCACTGAATGTTGAACAGGGGCATTAAATTGGAATCACATTTTTTCAATAGATTAAAAAACTTCAGGTCACTAAAAAAAGTATTAATTTAATCCATCCCACCTTATTATATAGAGCTGTGCCTGGACTTTCAAAAAATAAATTTCACTAGGGATATTACAAGTGCTGATTGATCACTGATATCCATAATGATCTCATCATTTGTAAAATATTCCAGTGTGGGAGAGAATACTAACATTTTTAGTTTTTTAAAACTAGCTATTTACATGATGAGTGACTAGTTCACAACTGATTGTTTTCTTTTAAAATAAAAACTGATTATTTTAGAAAAACAGTGTCTCCATAATATTTGTACAATGAAATTAATAAAGATAATGTTAGGCACAAATAACAGTCTATATCAGTACTGATTTATAATTAGAGCCTCAAAGTTTTTACACCCAGACAGTGATCGAACACTGGAACAGGTTCCCCAGGGAAGTGGTCACAGCACCAAGCCTGACAGAGTTCAAGAAGTGTTTGGACAACACCCTGAGGCACATGGTGTGATTCTTGGGGTGTCTTGCAAAGGGCCAGGAGTTAGACTGGATGTTTTTGATGAGTCCCTTCCAACTCAGCATATTCTATGATTCTAGGGTTTGCTCGAGTTGTGAAAAGATGCAAGTGGACCCAATTTCTACAAAGTGAACAAAAAACTTTAGTTTTGAGGGAATACTTATTTTGATTAAATATAAAAACATTTTTTCAAAAATTTCAAAACAATAATGCAGCAATGTCCTAGCATGATTTTTATCATATATGAGGTGTTTGGTAAGGGTGTGAAAAATTCCCAATGCTAAATCCAAGGAATATTTGTATGACAAAAATTTAACTCAGTATTAGACCTAACATTTCCAATTTCTAACTAGGTTATATATTCCCACTGTATGCTGTGGAGAAACTCCCTTCAGAAGAGATCTGGCAATTTCTAAAGCAATGCATCCCAAATTGCAGAAAATGCATGACCAGACACCATTAAAAAGATTTGCTTATTGTTTGTATCATTGAAAGGTAATGATCTGTTTTATTTCCAGAGGCTATATTACCTATTCAAGATGCATGGGTGTTTTTTTCTATAGAACTCTTGAGTTTTAATATTTTTGAGATATTCTACAAAGCCTTAGATTTTAGGCATAGGAATTTACCTAACTATATCAAGTTTTAATTTTACTAGTTAAAGATGAATAGTAGTAACACTTAATATGGTGATATAGAAGTTGTACTGATTAAATAATGAAAAGCTATTTAGTACTGCTGTTACTACTTGATTTAGCTTTATTTTTTAATTTCAGCTGAGTAATACCAGCAGTGCATAAGGTCTATTGAAGTCATCCCTGTAAGAGGAAGAAGCCATGACACTGAAAAATCTTAACATCTCCTCATCAACATTATGGCTATATATATCAAATTCCTGCTGCTGTTTCAAAAATCATATCTATACTTATATATTTAATTCAGACTGAGTTCATATGGAAAGAACTACACAAATAGAAACACTAAATATTATCAATTATGCAAAGTATACCCTTACTACCAGTGGGACCAAGAATTAATTTACTTCTACCAAAAATAGCCCTATATAAAGTTAAGATGTTCATGAATGAAGTGAGATAGGCAAAAAACCCATTTCTGCATGTTTGAGCCAGTAGCTGTGTGAAATAGTGACATTAAAAGAGTCAGTGTTTCTGGAGCGACAGTGAGTATATTTCTGTGCAATTACTGTAATGACTGTAAGGGGGCTATTTGAAGAAGTAAATTTTACGGTGACGTATGATATTGCTGAAGAAAATCTCTACATAATAACAACACTAATCTGAATTTTTAATAATGTCTGCAATGATATTGCCTTTTAATTTCATAAACCCTTTTAAATTCCCAGTTCAAGAAAACATTTGAGCATATGCTGAAGTCTCTCTCAATATATTCAGGAAAGCAATGAAGCATGAAGTCCCTCTGACTTCAGTAAGTATTCTTTCCTGAATAAGACTGTAAATCTCCTCTCAAATTACCAGTGAAATTTACCCACCAATAAAGCAGTAAGGATTTAAAACAGAACACTTATTTAGATCCCAAAATCTATGTTCTCCTGAACTGGAGCAAATTTCACTCTTCAGTCTTTAAAAAAAAATTCAGTTAATTGGTAAATACCTTGAACTATAAACACTGAGAAAACAGAAAAAAAGAAGAAAAAGTAGAAGACACCTTTCTAGCCAGTCTACAGTTACACAATGCACAAGTATCAAGTCCATTGGCAGATAACACAACACACATTTTAACACAATCACACAGAGGTCAAAAGCTACAAGGCTTCATGCACACAACTGTCTTGAATTTGTGCTTATTTTAAAAATCGACTGTTTTTTTTCTAGTAAAAGCCACATAGTTAACACAGAATTATTAAGAACACATCAGTGCAGAGTGAGTTTTTAATTCCTATGATCTAATATTTATCACAGTATTTGCCAACAATTGAAATTAATCAAGAAATGTAATATCAAGAGCTACCAAAGCTTTTTTCCATCAGAAAATTTCTCTTTCCAATATACAGAGCAAACAAGAACATTATTTTATAACAGAAGTTCCTACTCAGGCTGCACAACTAAAAGTATACTTCAGACTATGGTTTGACACTACCCCAAATGTATGTTTTAATATTTTGTTGTCTGGCTCCAAAACCTGTATTAGATATTTAGACACAAACCCCAAGGGCTGCACACTAGAAATGGGGGCTATCTCAAATAAGGGGACAGGACTTGCAGGGCAGAATGATGCACTTCCCAAGAATGCAGGAAGACATGCCCATCTACTCTGAGCTCTCTTCTGCTTGTATCCGGCTACTAGCACTGTTTTAAAAAAGTGCAGGGGGGTGCAGTAACACAAGAACTTATAGCAAAGACACCCTCCAGTGCCCACCACTGAGAAATTATTCTGAAAAGTGCAGATAGAGGTTTATGGATCTGCAAGATGACATAGCAATGGAATTGAAGCAGCGCTTGCTTAGTGAATGCTTCAGCTACTGAGGCACTACACAAAAGATCATTTCAGAGTAACATACACAGAGATTCAGGGTTTGATGCTTTTTGACAAGTCCCATCAGACTGGCCACTTAGAAAGAAAATTACTCTTGATCCCAGGTGACAGCACTTGTTTAAGCTAGAGCATGAGGTGGTTTCTCAGATGTACAGCATCACACCAGTCATCTTATAGTTATATTCAGGCTTCCTTCATCGATCCTTGCTCTACCTGTTTTCACAGGCTCATGGGCTTTAGTCACGGAAGTACCAGAACATGCAACCTCAAGACTGCTGTATGAAGCATTAGTAGAAAACTAAGTGATTCTCCTTTGAAAATAGATTTCATCATCTTTCAAGCCTACATGCCAAGTAGGCCACTTACATTAGCCAGCACTGAGAGACATGTACAGAATTTCCTTCACAGGAATGACTAAAATAATCAGATGCAAGCAATATGAATAGGTGTAATGAGAAGGTAAGAGAAAGAGATTAATTGAATCAAAAATTTATTGAAAATATAATTAACCTACAAAATAAAAAAAATCCACCAGGCAATAGAAGACTGAATATAGATCACACAGAGGACATGGACTCCAGTCAGTTCTTTCCTCAATGCACTTCCAAGATAAAAAAGATACTACTGCTTCTTCAGTGATCTATTCAAAATCAAGTTGGGAAAAAGAATATGGTTTCAAACTTTTAAGTCTAACACTTGTGGAATGGAGTACTTCCAAGTTTCTCTAAAAGATCTGACAGCAGCTTTCTGGAAATCTTTAACCTTCTTTATGCTCCAGAATCAACACTAAAATGTCTATAATTCTTTCAGTCAGAATAGTAGTAGGCTGCAACTAATTATTGCTTAGTTGCATGTTTAAGTTTTGAAAAGTAATATAGGAGTGCCTCAGCAAGAGATACCAATGCAAACAAAAAAAAATATTAAAAGAAAAGTCTGCAGCATTTTCCTGTTTTGCTTTCATTAATCTTAGTATCAATAATATCACACGTAAAAATATTGCTATAAGTGTTCAATTTGCATTCTTAAGTTATGTACGCTAATTTTGAATTCCGTTTCACTAAAGGCTGTGCGTACTGGCCATCACAGTTCATATTATATAATTAGAAGGCCGTTAGTCCAATACAGAAACTACGAAAAGCAAGGAATTTGAACTTTTTAAAAAGCTATATCTTCCCAAACTGAGAACACACCCTGGAGTCCGTGATTCGTAGGTCATATGGGACATCATGGGTCCTTGAACTGAAACATTTCATATCATATTCTGAAATAATGAAAAATAACAATTCCTTAAATAGATTCCAACTAGAATACATTATTTACCATGATCTACCAGTATTCTTTGACTCGTCCCAGCTGAATTTCAGACTGTTGATTCTAATGCAAATGTTCATTTTAATACCAAACAATGATTTTGTCCTGTTAATGATTCTCAACCTATGGACTACTATTGGTGTGGGACTATGGTCCATAGAAGAAATACACAAAGATGCATTTAATAGCCATTCAGCTCTACGTGATAGGCAGCTATTCATGACAAGAAAATACCTATGAAAACACCAAAAAAAAAACCAACAAAGAACTAGAAGACTTCAAGCCAAACTCTTTCCAAGCTTTATGAGCTTTTTGAGTGTATCTGTTTGCAGTGAATACATGTCAGAGCTCAGAACCGCCTAACTTTGTTTCCACATTATCTACTCCATGAATGGCTCTACTTCTCCAGGATTATTCAGCTACAGTAAATGAACTTTGTAGTTCTATCTCTTTACAAAGTTCTCCAATTTAAACACTCAGAGATGTTCCACTTTTTAAATGTGATTACGTATTCGGCTGCTGGGCACCTTCTCTCTGTCAAAGTTAATTCACGAACACATATTTTTGAATTAGATATGCAACGGCTTCCAAAGAAACCGGCTAAGAGGAACAAGACAAATCTCTTAAAAACACTGAAAATTACAGAAATACCAATAGAATTTTTCCCACTGTGGCTGAAATTAAACAGCGCGTAATTTCTAATTTTTTTTTATATGAAATAGGAAACTTGAATACTTTGGGGGACAAAAAACTTTAAGGTAGTTTTCTAACTGTACATTACAATTCTATGAGACTTATAAAATCCCCACTTGTATTTAGGCAACCTACTCAACCCCACCGTTAGTCAAATATTATAAATCCATAAGCCTAATTCTGATTTCAAGTCGTTTGATTTACACATATGTTTCATCTTCACATACAACACACTTTCATTACAATTGTATATACGTCAGTAAACTTCTCAGCAGTATAGCTCAGAAATTTACATAGGAGTCAGATTTTGTTTGGGATCAATTTAACTGACATTGCCAAAAACAGACATTGACCAAAGCTGCTTTGGGAGGAATGTGTGAACCCCCTAAGCAAACAGCACTCCTACAAAAATGGGAGAAGACTTTACACCAGTGTTGTAACAGCATCTACTGATTTCTACACAGCTTTCCACAGGCTTGCACAGTATCACGTGTGCACCGGTGCATACAGCCACATGAACTATAGGCTTTCCCACCAATCTACAGAGGATTTCTTATTTAAGATACAAAGTTTTTGGACTTTGTCATAATTGGAAAGCAACTGTGATGGTAGTCTATGCTGAGAATGTTGTTTGTTTTTTTTTTTTTTTTTTCCTTTCGATTAGTTATGGAGAATATTCAGAAAAAGCTGTCAACATCTGTAGCACCTGTAACAGGTTTTAAGCAGGCTCCAGAGGCTTTGCACATTTACCTTCAAGGATGCATGACGTAAAAATTCAAAGATTTTTTTCCTTTTCTTTTAAGCAGGCCATATTTTAATACATAGATAATATGCAGAAATTCTTCTTACTCATCATATCTGCACAAAACCCTTGTGGAATCAATCTTTATTACTCATACGAATAGTATCATTTTAGAGGAGTTTAGTCCAATATAATATAAAGTGCTGAGAATAAGCCAGACCTGTAATTTACTAATTATTTGTAGGCTACCAACCAATCCTTGGCATTGCTATTCTCTAATAAGAGTTCGAGACAGTAAGAGATCAATAAAACCATCTTTAAATGAAAGCAGAGAAATTTAATATGACACATTCTCTTGGACTAAAAAAAAAAAAAATAAAATACTTAAAGTATGTATAATATACCCCAACTAAATATCCCATCACAGATTTCTCCAAAATATATTTAAGCCAGCTTTTGATTACCATCCATCAACCTGGAAAAAAAAGACAGACTATGTGGGAATAACACTTTCTGATGATAAGAGCTGCCCCAAACAAACAAATTCTGTGCTGTATACAGGCCAGAGCTCCAGTCATTAAATTACTAATAAATGAAATGTGAAAACCAACACAACAGGTTTAAATATAAAATATATTTTAATATCAATACAGTTTATGTAGAATATTATGATTTTGCTTGTGCCCTGCAAGTATTATAGCATACAATAGACTGCTATATGATAATGCAATGACTATTCTATCAAAAAATAGAGTGTATAGTCCATGATCTATCCAACAGTGTACAAGAACACAACTGAATCCAGCACATAATCATGAGATGAATTGAAGAAAAACATTGTATATAATCTCTCAAAATCGAAAGCTATGTTTCAGCAATTAGCCAGGAAAACCTTAGAAGAATGACCTAGTCACTTATGATTCTCCACTCCCTATAAAAAAGTCACATAAAATACAAAATATAGCAAAAGGCTAAAGACATTACCCATGTTGCATAAAGAAAAATAATCAGTGATATTTACAGCATAAAGCACAATTTTCCATTTATCTGCATGATTCCTAGACTGATCCAGTTACAATTGGACTAAAGATCACTAGAAACCCTCTTAAGAATGGATATGTATTTTTCTTTTGCTGGAAGACATTATACCCAAAAAAAAGCTTCATACAGAAGTTTTGCTTTTTCAACTTTCTTTTTTTTTTTTAAGTAAGGGTAAAAATCAAAACAAAGTAAAAGTGGAAATGTTTTTTTCTAGTAAACTGTAACAGAAACTAGACAATAACTTGGAATTAAGGTCTCCAAATCTTGTAATGCTTACTCCTCAACAGAAAAAAATAATTCTAATCAAATTATTAATTTAAAGAATTTGGGGTTCTTTCTTTTCACAGTTGATAATAATGCACTTTTTTTTTTTCTTTTTATACTAATGAGCTTGACTGGTTTGAGTTTTCTAACCCTGATTAATAACAAAACAACAAAGCTGCTTAATAATCCATTATATATATAAGAATCTCCTGCTCTTTTAGTCAAATTGTTCCCACAATTCAAATTTACCAGAAAAAAGTGCTCTCCTGCTTGAATTCTGTATGAAATTTCTAAGACAGTTACTAAACAAGTACAATTTTTTATGTTTGCAATTTTCTACAGGCTCATTACTAGTATCCAAAATGCACACATATTACCAGACTGTATAACATGCCAGGTATTGTTCCTCTTCCTAATACTTGAAGAATGAAATACATCCAGTTGACACAGAATTTTGAAGTACAGTCTTAAATTTTAAGACATTTTATGAACAGACACATGTCTATGACTGTTGAAAACAATACAAGCGTTGTATGGCTTGAACGTTTTGCCTGACTACACAGATCTCCAGGTCTGGGGGAACAAAGAAAAACCATTCCCAGAACAAGAGTTTGCTCACACTAATCCCATTGCAAGGCTGGGGTCAAACACACAGCTAGTAGCAAATTTCACATTTACATATTCAATATAAAATTTGCTGTTGGCAAATATGACCTTAACACTTAGTTTTCATGAATAGTCACACTAATCAAGCAACAGAATATAAATGCTCATGAAAAATGAATAAAAAGTGGTCTTAAAGAGTTTGAAATCAAATTCTAATTCTATATTTGAATAAATATTACTGCACAAACTTATTCCTATTTGTTCAGTTCTAAATGTTATCAACTTCAATATGACAAAAAAATAATTATTGGACAAATTTGTATTCGAAGTAATGTTTTAGATCAATATATGCAGTTAACTCCGCTAAGCTTCTTGGCCGCTCAGGATCTAATCTCTGAGAAAGATATTTCAGTACTTCAGGAAAAGTGCCCAGTGGTAAAAGTTCTCAACTGAGAAAATGCATAAAAACATACTTTCATGCCATTTAATGTAATGGCAGTCTTTCTGCTCCAGATTAATTGTACTGCATCTGGTTGAGGTTGAGAAAATTGCTTTGTTCTTCAAAAATATTTGTAAAAAAGAAAGTCTCCAATTTAATAAAATATGTAAATTCATAATTTTAGGCAAATACATATGTATTCTGCCAAACTGGGATCCAATATAATTATATTGTAATTTGAAATTTTCAGAAATCATATTGCCTTAACATTTTTAAGATCATTTCCATCAGTGTCTAAATTTTAAAGGTCTTGGCAAAACTGGATTTAGAGGTACTCATGCTGTATTTTAATTAACTGGAGAACCTTTACAGATATTTTGGAAACAAAAAAGACTAGCATATAATTCCAAAGAAGTAAAAAAGTTAATTTGTATTTCAGCACAATGATGAAAAAGTGCTGAATTACAGTTTTAATCAGTTTATAGCATGAGGTCTTTGTAACTTTCAAAATTAAGCATAAATCTGATATATTAATCAAAACTGATTAGGCTACTTATCCCATTGCAACCCTTATTTTACCCTTTCTTATTTTCTTAATTAAGCAATAACACCACAGAAATCCATTCTTCTCAGCAGTTAATTACCATTTGAGACTATAAAATCTTATAAAAACAATAATTTATAGACTATTATATAGAGTGAATGCATTTTCTGAAACAAAATTTGCAACATCAACAATAAAAGAAAACCAGAATGATTTGTAGAATTCTATTACATTGCTGCTAGGTTATTATGCCAGAATATCACTAATGAACACACAAACTAAAGGCCTTACTTTTAGAAAGTCCAAGACTCTCAAAGCTTAATAATTCTAGTTTTACAATTTTCTCTGTGCTCCCATTTTCTATAAAAATTCAGAAAATAAGAAAATCACTGCTGATGCCACATAACTCCATGATATCTAAAGAACATTATACAGAGATGCTCTGACTTGACAAAAGCATGCCCCCATTTAGAAAGCACTTTCCTGTTGAGATATAAAGATCCTGGAATACTAAAAGCTGCAGTTGTAGAAGTAAAGTTAAAAATTTAAGTGTCCTAATGCTTTCAATTTCCAAAGCTCCCAGTGTTTTAATTGGAAAAAAATAATACTTTGTTTCACAGATTTGTTGTTGCCATTGTTGTGCAGGTGACTCACTTTACCCTAAAACCTCACTCATTGATTGATGGAAAGATACTTTACACAGTCTGTGAAACCTTGTAATCTTTCATGGTGATGGATATTTAAACAAAATACATGTCTCTGCAATCACCGATTCAGAAATCATACATGACTTGAAGTGCACAGGGGATTTTGAATATGTTTTGTATTTGATTTCCCATGTAAACATGACTGAACAAAAGATGTCAAAATAACCTCAAGACAATTGAGAAATGGTGGAGATTTTGTGAAACATGCCTGTCTATCCATTATCCATCTATGTTAGTACATCATACTCAGAATAATATAAGAAGGGAAGGCATTTCAGAAAATCTAGAAACATCCTCAGTACTTTCTACGGCAAGCCTATGCTTAAATATGGGAGTTTTTTGATGTAGAACAGTCCCTTGAACTTTCCTTTTAACAGGTCAGCCCAATTAGAATCTTTTAAATGCTCTGAATTACTACTGGCTTGACAAGGGCATGTGAAGTGGAGTAGAGCTATGAACATTTTCTAGATCACATTTAAAGATATATGTCATTATTCTGGTAATGCAAATTCAGCCTGAGGAGTGACTATTTCTCATTTTGCTCAGAGAAGTATTAACAGCACAGAGAGGTAACTCCTGCAGGTCTCTGCACAAAAATCTAGAGAACGTGTAACTGTTGTAATTTTCACTGAAGAGCTTCCTTCCTCAATAACCACACCTGCACAGAAGTTCTTGTGACCTGAGAAACTCTTACTACTGCAAGCTGGTTTACTGGCCACAGTCTTCCAAAACAGCTAACAAGAAAGAGGTAGTACCAAACTGAACTTGTATAAAGACATCGGTACTATCAGGGCAAAAGAAAAAAAAAATACATCTAGAAATTGGCCCAGTGCTGACAAACAGATACCAAAACACCAGTACCACACTGTACCATACTAGTGGTTGAGAAGTATGGGGTGGGCCATCTGGAAACCTCCATGTATCTGGCTGGAACAGGTCAACACTGGATACTACTGAAAAATATAGAGTCCATTCTCCTTTCCTCTTCCTCCTCCACCGAACAAACTGTCAAAAGACAAAGACCCAATGTAGACAAAAAAAGACCTAAAAATACGTACAGGTGTTAGATAACCCCTGGACTAAAAGTTATCTCCTGGCATTGATTTGATTTTACTATAGCCAGAACAATGACATTTATGAAGAGTTAAATCAGGTATTTTAACTGCTGGAAAGTCATCAAAAGACTTTGTGTGTGCACATTTGCACTTCTTTGAGCATGCCTCCTTCTTGTGACTCCTCCTGGCTAGTTATATGAGTACACTTGCTCCATTCTTCACGCTGCTCTCTCAGGTCCACATCAAGCCATTAGAAATACAGAAGTTGCCTTTCAGAGGCGAACATTTGCTTTCAGTGTATACCACATGGCTGTTGCCTGTTTAAAGAAAACAACTTGTGCAGGTTGGACAGTATTTTCTAGTCCTTCTGGGTAAATGAAATCTTCTGAATAGTGACCAGAGCAGATAATTTCCATGCCCATAGGAGCTTTCATTTTTCCTACACTAAGTTGGAGTGTTCTGTGTATATTTGCTTATTCTGCCTTTTGGAGGCTAAGTCCAGAAAGGAAAACACTGGGCCCCTGAACTAAAGTCTAATTAAGGTGTAGCTCCACAACTGGGAAATGCTGTGCAGAATGAAATATTTCTAAAAGTCTTTTGGAGGGTAAAGTACACACACATACAAATAAACATGAAAATATTTCTATTTGCTGCCTAAGGAAGCAGAGAAACCTGAGCCTTTACAGTAAAAATATCAATATAAACAAGGTCACAAACAAAGCATATTTGATGGCACACACTTTAAATCCACTCCTCAACTGTTTCTTTTCTTTGCAGCTCAGGCTTTCAGAATTAATAGACCTGTATGACAAAGGAGGAACGAAGGGCACTTATTTGAAGGATGTTGTGCCGTAACTGGTGATTCAATATTTCACTCTATCCCACTAAACCCTAATGGATTTTTGCTTTGAGGACCGTAGCTATGTAATAAGGAAATAACAATATTAATCATGTAGGCTTGGTATTAGTCATGATGGCACGTTCTACTCCCTTCTATTAAAACTCAGTAGTAATGATGAGTAGTTTTAAAAGATGAAATCTTAATAAAACGACTAATAGATCTACAGGTACCTTGAGAAAAAGAAATGAAAATATAAATTAGGAAGACTAGCAACATATTAACATATTTTAAAAGTCTAACATCACAGTATTTGAACAGATTCAAGTTTTTACTGAGTTTGGCACAATAAAAAAATATTTAAACACTACAAAAACCAGCTAAAACTAAATTAGAAAGGCAGATGAACACATATTAAGAATTCTGCTCCAGGATACATCCAGATTCCAGGAATTTCCACCACACAGCTGAAAACAGTAGACTATTTACAGCTGCTAGGTTCTTTTCCACTTGATGGACACATTTCAAATCAATGCCGAAATATTTGACAGATTATTATTAGCTCAACTTTCATGAGCAGTAAGGATATTCAATAACAGGTATTTTCATTAATTATGCCAGGGCAGCTAAGGTGACATCAGTTTATTATTATTATTAATGCTGTACGGAAAGAGTAAAAGTATTGGATTTCCAAAAAGTTTACATTTCAATTTTAAATTCAGAAGTTAAAAACTGCAGATTGATTATAGTCTTAGAAGCACCGACTGTGCAGCTTCCACATTTAAAGTCGCCATTCTGTCTAGAGGGGAAAGGATTAGATGGCTGTGCTGTGAGTTATAAAGTCCAGGATCTCTGCAACATGAGAAAGTGGTAATCTGTGTTTGCGGGTTGCTGTTATCACTTCATGAAACTGCAAAATATTAAAGCAGAGATACTTTTCTATAACAGATTCAGACGTACATCATAGAATTCAGAGAGCTAAATCCGATAATAGTCTAGGTCTCTGTTTCACAGTTAAGGAAATAAAGATAAGATAAAAGCATAATTTATCAAACGATACATCTGCAAAGTCAAGACTGAGTGAGATTCCAGATAATTTGGTTTCCAGTCCTGTCTTAAAAATACAATATGCTCATTCTTCTGCATAAAACCTTTACAAAAAACATTGCCAAAACTATTCATAATGAGTTTTAAAAATCAGTTTGAATGAAACCAGAGTTTTAAAGAAAAAGGCCAGAGTAAGAGTTTCATTAGCTGCAGATGATTGCAGTTGAGCAACAACAATCCCTACACTGTCAGTTTCATTTAACCTAAACGACTCGTGGAGAGCCAGCAGAGTTACAGCCCTATTGTGAATGCTCAGAAAAAGGGGAAGCGAAAGATTCAATGCAGTGCACGAGGACATCTCACGTCAGGTCATTCTGCTGGAAAAAAGTGTCTTGTGCAAAGAAGAACTGAACCAAGGTGCTACATATTGTAGTTACCTCTACATAAAATCCACCAAAGCCGGAATATCTTATTCTGTCTTTATAGCTACCTGCCACATGAGCTTTTCCTGTTACTTTTCAAGGAATGCCCAAATGCCACATTAACTGACACATGCGAGCTATCATTTTTCACTTGAAACATTCTTTGAATGTTCCCCAAATACAAGAAATAAGAAAATACTTCATATCCATAGTCATTTAATTTCTTCTATTTCCTAAGAGAAAAAAACAGATGCTAAGATCCACAGAGATCTGTAACCGTAGTTATTGATACTACCTGAGATGTTTTATTCACAACATTATGAACAGAGACAATCTTAAACATATCAGTCTTCATTCAACTGGAATTCTACCTTGGCTCTAAATGATTTGGTGCACTACAACTCTGAACAGTAGATCCAATACAAGGTTTTTGGTAGTATGCAACTGAACTGACACACTCTCCTACTCATCGCCACTCAGAAGCAGCTCAAGGGCCTCTATCTCTCCCAAAATTTTGTCCATTCTTAGTGGTGTAGTGGCTAGACCCAGAACCACCAAAAACGTCCATACAACAGTATTATGTTGGTGCTTGTCTATCCATCTTTATGTTTGGACAATAAATGGAGGTAAAAGCTAGAAATACATTAATTTCTATCCTTAAGAATAATCATATCTATTATGGTGGATAACCATATCCACTAGGATGGACAAACTATGCATTGTTGGATCTTATTAACTAGACAAAAGCCGAAACCCATAGGTCTGTCTGTGAATAATCTTAATTTCAGCCTTTTAAAATTCTTGTTGTAAAAGGTAAAGGGGAGTCTGCTGGAAGAGGAATAATGAACAAACCCTGAGTAGAAGGAGCACAAAGTCATGCAATTTAATAGATATAATAGACTCTTCTTCTACATACAAGTTCATATTGCATTTTTTGGGCTGAAATTGCCAGTTTGAGAGATGCTGAGAGATATTTTTTAAGAGTATTGCTAGATTATTTTTTTTTCTGCAACCTCCTCCTGTGTTGACACTTCACCAGAGAGAGCATGTCTTTACCTTATCACATGAGAGCATTAAGACTGAAGCAATGTTATGCTGTACTCAGCTGGGGCTCTTTACAACCCAAGAGAAACAACAATCTGACAGTCAGTCTTTGATAGAAACTCATCATGTGCTTTCATGGTATGAATAATATTTTCACCTACAAGCAGAAAACTAAGCTCAAGATTAAGTCATTCACCTAAAACTAAAAAATAATCAGAAAGGAACCATGTAAAGGCTTCCAGTAAGGTACACTAAGAGCTGAATAAACCTACCTATCTAGGCTTATAAGAGTCTATCAGTCTATCTATCTATCTATCATGTGTATCAAAAGTAATGAAAGACAATAAAGACAACAGAGTGCCCACAACATTAAGATAACTAAGATCACTGTACATTGGAGAAAGATTCCCTCTGCTATGAAAGATGCCATGAGTTTGATTAAACTACCTAATTTTGAAATTCAAATCATTTTATATACATAGTATCGTTATCAGTAAAGCAAGATGAAATACCAGGGTCAACTAATGATCAGTGTCATACAATAGGCTGCAGTGATTATGCCACAGATTTATTCATTGCAGAGCTATGAAGATACAACACACGCTTAAAAAGTCTCCACAAGCAGCAACAAGTTTTGCATCTAGGAAAAGAAGGAATGCTCATCAGAGTCACAATGCAGATACAAGTCTGAATTTTCTACTGGTGTCTTCTGCATTACACACTGAAAGAAATTCCACGCTGGTTTACAATGAATATTTCCTAAGACATTAAGACAACCCAAACACTAACATATCCCTACAGAACACTGTACCTGCTAAGCCTCAATTAGGTACAGAAAAAATCAGAAAGAAAAAAAGCTATGAGTAGAGGTGTCTTCCAGAGCCATTTCAAAAGTACATAGATGCAATAAGGACTGAAAATTAAGTTTCAACTCCTGTTCAAATCCCTGCTGCGAGCAACTAGGCTCCACACACTTCCTATTTTCTCTATATTACCTTGAGATTAGAGCTACAGATCCTGTATTTGATAAAGACCCCACAGACAGAAGTGCTAGAACAACTCAAGCTGCAAAGGACATGTTGCAGACAAAACCCTACCTGTAACTCCTGCTGGCACACCAGCAGGAGTTGTACTGAGGGCTAAGCCTAAACCCAGAGGTTACTGCACAATGCAGAACCACATACATTACCACTAGAGCAGCTTTACAACAAATTCGCTACACAAACACGCAGCACGTAACAGTGAATGTTTCCGAAAATATGGATTATCAGAGTTGATTTACGTTGGATTTTTTATTTATATTTTATATTTATACCTCTTGTGCCTATTTTAGTTTATAAAACATCATATGGACATTTGATCCTTTTTAAATATTAGTCAATATTTACTATTAAATATTAAAAATTACTCTTAATTAAAATAAGGATTTAATTTAAAATTTATTTGCTTCTTAAATGTCTAAACCATTTGCAAATACATAAATGCACATTCAAAACTGGTAAGATACCACTTTGTTTATTCATAGAAAATTATCTACGAGGAGTTTGAGAAGCGGATTATGTTAGATAAACAAGGTATAAATCAAAATTTAACATGGTAACACTTGCTAATCTATGTCAATCCCCCCTTTCAGCCTTTCCAAAATCTCTTTTCTTTCACTGAATGTGTTTCAACCTTATCATAAGTACCCAACAGATTTACGTATCATTTCGAGGATTGAGAATGTCTCAGAAAACAGAAAATAAAATCCTGACATCTTTACCAGTTTTCAATATGCATTCAAGTGTACAAGGCTACACTTTTAGTAATATCTCTCTCATGTTTTGTAATTCCAACATTTAAATTCCAACATTTAAATCCCACTGAGAGATTTGCCATATTACTGCATATTAAACAAATCAATTGCAGTAAATTTCTAAAATATTTACAACCTGATCACTGTTGCACAGACAAAACTTAAAAACAATATAAATACGACTATTAGCCAGTATATACAGAGGGAGTATGATGAAAGCTCTGAAGAGTGAAGCAGGATTTGCAGTTAAGATTTCCAAAAGGAAACAAGTGTGCAAAAGCACTCTGAAGAATAGTGCAGTGATCTAATCTTCCAGCCTGCACTAAACTTGTTCATCAGAACTTCATCTTTATTAACTTTTGCTTTGTATACCCGAACAGCACATGTTTGATGATCTGGTATACAGCAGAATGCTGTATGAAATACAAAGAGCGTCCTTGAATTGGCAAAGTAAGATTCAGAAAGATAAGCTTTCAAATATATCAGTACTACGTTATTTTAAAACTACAGGTACAAATGCTATGGAGCTAAACAGGATTTAAAGGTAATATCTTTGGTAATCTTCTAATTTCTGGCATTATTTTCTGAAATAAAGTGCTTCCTGCTTCTGAAAGTACTTACGAAGAATCAAAAAGTCAAATACAACGAAAGTACATGATGCATTTAGCAAAGCTGATTCACCAGCAGTACCAGACTACTACAGATCTCTCAAATCTTTTTTCTCTAGTAGAAATCTCCTTAATACACTGTTATTTTATACCCAAAATGATAACATCTTAACTAAAGGAGAAGAGCACCCTCATAAGGAACAGCCAGAGGACAAGTGGCAAATAAACAGTTTTCTCTCATTTTTTAAATAGGATTAAAAGCAACCAAACAACAAATCTCTAACATAGTGCAAATTACAGCTTTTGAAATTAAAATGACCTCACACAACCAGAAAGGTGTAGCAGTGCTGAAATTTGACAGCTATTAGCCAGAAGAAGAAATGCTGGAATACGTACAGCTCAAACCTTCATAATAAAACAATCACCTTTAATATAGAAAAGCCTTTCTGAGAAGAGCAATTACAAGAACTCAGGAAGAAAAGATTGCACTTTGTTGCTTGTCATGTTAGAAGGCACTGTCATATTTGTTTAAGGAATAACAATAAAACAGCTGATACCACAGCATTGCTATCAGCATACACTATCATTTCAGGAACTACAAAAGACAAAAAGTAGACTGAAAAACAGAAAAGCTCACCACTTCTTCATGCCTGCATTTTCTCACATTAATTCCATTAATCTGTTATTAAAAAGATAAAGAGAAGACTTACTCTACATTTCATAAGCATAGATTTCATTTCACTTTTCTAGAAAAATACAGACAAAATAATTTGCAGTTTTACTCACCTGTAGAATTGCATCTCCTATAAAGAGCAAACCTGAAAGTTCCGCTGAAAACAGAAAGCATATTTTTCACTCACTTTGTACAAAATATCCAACATTTTGTGTACACGAATTCTTATTTAATTTAATGTTTTTGCATAATCTTTTAAATTTCAAACAAAAACCTGATAAAAACCCCACCATAAAACTTCCAAATAAATTATTTGTATTTTCTTTTTTAAACCCAAAATACTGGTGTATCAATTTTACAATAAAAGAGGCTATTCAGCGCAAGCACATGACTATGAAACTTCATCCATCAGTCACTAGCACCTTTCAGGCCATTCTGGTGACGTGTGGCACATTTTTCTGAATAGAAAATTACTGCAGGACTAGGTCTTATTTGTCTGTGAGAGATCATTTCTTATAAAGAGAAAAAAGCAACATGGAGACTCCAGAGCTACTTATGAATGATAAATTTAGGTTTTAAGCTTTTACTGAAGATAAAGGACCATTTAGAACCTGCATCTTTGATAAACTCTGATAAATAACAGGGACTATTAATGCTGGATAAAACTTCCATATGCTGAAAGAGCTACAAAATCAATACATTGTAAGAAAATCACCAGCCAAACTGAATGTGATTTTTAAAACAAAGCTGCATCACAAAGACATTTATAAAATCTACTTCTACACTTCCAATTTTTAAACACTGTGCTCCGTTTCAGAGCAATCTGATTCAAATACACCTTATAAGCATACCAGAAATATAACAAAGATTATTTAAGTGTCTATAAAGAAGTTAATACCTCCCAACATGAGAACTAATCAATGTTAACAGATTACATGAAGTTATTACCTATAGGATTCCACATCATCACAGAAGATACTGTCTGGAAAAAGCTAGTATTGGACTTGATCCAAAAACTTTACTTATTTACATGAGCTGTAAAACTGGAATCAATGTTGACATAAATTGTGATACTCGAGTCCGTGTTTGAAGAAATAGTCCTGTTAGCTATATTTAACAACATATGGTTAAATTATTGCAGGACAGACATTCTGATTTATTTTGAGGTATAGGCTTTGGGTCAAACAGCGTTTTCTGTATAAAAGTTCACTAGTCCAGGAACATGGCATGACACTTTCTACATCTCAAGACAGCAGTCTCCTACACAAGAGATGTCCCTCAACACTAGCTCTCTAAAAATCAGCAGTATTTTTATTGAAAGCAGTAATGAAGATTATTTCACAGCTAGGTATTAGGGTTAGAAACAATGCAACATTTTTATCTATTACTTAGTTATATGTATACTGAAAAGAATGTAGGCATAAGTATAACTTCTTAAGGTTAACCTTATTGCCTTCCTTGGGGGCTCATTCCATGCTACTCCTTAGCCTCCCTAACTCCAACATCTACATTTCAGGGCTGGCTTTTGTCTCTCAATATGCTGATTCTTCCATACCTCTCTTTATCTGTGTGAGTGAATATGAGACTTCTTTTATGTTGGGACATTTTAGTCAAGAAGAAACAAAGTTCTAGAATTACTGCATTACAGATGGAGGGACATGTTTCCAAGTTTACATTTCTGGCCTTACACAAATACACATACAAACATAACCAAGATATTCAGTACACCATATTAGTACTGATTCACAACCTTCCTGCCTCATAATTGTGCACCTCTTGAGCTGTTTAACTATTACCCATGTATCATTCCAATAATTTCAAAACATTGCCAGTTAAGAACAATACAGAGATTCAGCACCAGCTCTGTTATTATTAAAAATAAGTATGGTCAAGACTTTATGCAGTACCGATTTTGCTACATATGAGTTGCTGCAAAGGCTGACACAGCTCAGCATCTAATGCTGAAATAACATAGGGGTATTATCAAGGTTCTGCCATTTGCCACCCCTGTCTCAATACTACCTGAATAACCAAGTTAAAAAGTCATGCATTCTCCTACTGTGTTACCATGATTTAAGTGCCAAACATTTGATCTACTACAGCTTCCAGAAAATAACTACTGGGAAGTCAAAGCCACTAAATCATTGCCTTTTGTTAAATTTGTTAAACATTTTCATTCTATAAATACCTTCCTCTTTCTTGTCTTAAAAATAATGCTTTACAAGAATCTCTTAAAAAAAAAACCAACAAAAAAAAACAAACAAAAAAACCCAAAAAACACTGAAGACTCTACAAACTATTCCAAATATCAATTCTGTACTTTTTCAGAGAAAGTTTCTGAGGAAAAGAGAGATCATAAAGACATGGGAGAGAAAGGGTTCAACAATATTACTTGTTTAATGGTGACTGAAGAATCTCAAGATTTAATACATCTTTCTTTAAAGAGAACATTAAAGTACAGTGTAATAGGCTGATACCTGATACCCACCTCTTTGTTCTTTGGAAATCTTAGAAATGACCACTGGAATATTATGTTCTGCTCCACCCTGAAAACAGAATAAATGACAATCTTTGTCAGTCACTAAAAATATCTTTTTGCTTGAAGTTATATTTTACACTTTCTCTAAATGTAGTTTTTAGAGAGATTGAGCAAATAACTCTGACTCTGCACTTCCTCTTTTTTAATGAATATTTGATTGTGATTAATTCCTTGTTGTCTCACATAAAGAAGTTCTCATTTGCCATCATTAGCTCAGGAAGTGAATTCAGAACTCTACCAGACTTGAAGAAAAAGGACATCAGTTTCTGTGAATTCTGGAGAGCTTAATGTATGAAACGTGTCCTGAAAAAGCAGAATGGACATCCAACTACAATAGCAACCACACTGTGACCATTTAGTTTTCACACTGGCA
This sequence comes from Cnemophilus loriae, assembly GCA_013397755.1. NCBI lineage: Eukaryota > Metazoa > Chordata > Aves > Passeriformes > Corvidae > Cnemophilus > Cnemophilus loriae. The sequence goes on from VZTF01004666.1 coordinate 414,673, forward strand.
AGAAGGAGGTAAACAAAAGCACAAGAAAGAAGGTTTGGACTTTTCATCTCAAAAGCAGCCTTTATTTGTTTCCATCTGTCACACAAGAACAAAGAGTGAGGAAAGCAATGGCATAAGTAACAAGGAACAGAAAAAGAAACATTAAGAAATAGAACAGTAGGTGTTCAATAAATGGGGAGAAATAAAGGAAAACCGGATGATAGTTTAAACAGTTCAACAACAATTCAATGCTGTTGCTTCATTCAGTTTATCCTGTTGGGACTGAAAGCATTTATGGTGCGTAAGAACAAAGTAATAAAAAATAAATCTTAAATGAAAAAGAAATTCAAAGGAAGGTAAAGGCATATATACAGAGAGACACAAACATTTTTTCCTCTGCCAAGGGCATCATAGCACACGCTCAAATGCAAGCTGTACAAATTCATGTCACCAGAAAACACTGTCTGCCACAGTGTTGTTTTGCCTAGGAATGCTGGTCAAGGCTTTGCTTACTCTTCTTTTCAGCAGACATATTGTACTTTGGAAACAATGGCTTTTTTAAGTCCAGGCACCCAGTGTCAAGGTGTGAAAAGGACTGACATCGGTATTTCGATGGCCTAAGGAACAGCACACATCTCTTCTTCATGCAACAATGAAGTGTTTGAAACTGAACAGACTCTTGCACTCAACACTTCTTTCTGTCACGGAATAAAGATTAAATTCCTGTGAAACCACAGAATGTTAAATAGGATAAATGTTCCTTTTGCTAGTGGCTATCAATGCAAATGGCCCTAAAAACACTGAGTTAATAGGGATCTCAGTAATATTACAACAATTATATGTCTACAGGTAAAGCTCTACTGGCATTGCATGAGATGAGTGTTGACAAGCATGGAATATATTGGTATTTCTAGCACAGACTGAGTATTGACTCCACAAAAACCAGAGGCTACCATCATTTCAGTTAGGCTGAGAGATGTATTCAGACCAATTAAATTGTAGCATTATAGCTTGTTGAAAATCTTTCAGTAGTTTTCAACAGAGGAACAGTAATAGTTGGCTTCACTGCAAAAAATGAGCTCAAGCTCACCAAATTTATAAGTTTTAACCTATAACCTCCAAATTTTCTAGTCACATGAAAATTTAATTTCTTCCAAATTTTTCAAACAGAAAGAAAAATAACTGTATCACTTTCTCACTAAGCTTCCAATGTTACACACATGTTGCACTATCCAGGATATTTAAAGCTCAGCAAAGAAGTGTAAGGTTTAAAATGGACTCCCCGCCTCCTTAGACTCAGAGCTCTATTAAAGCAGGAAATTACTTTTACTACTAAGCCAGCCTGCAATGCACACAACAGGATTATTCCTCTCTCATTGTATTGAATCAACCTAAATCCATTTACCCTGCAGATCTGAAGAAGCTTTCAGAAATGTCCTACTGAAGAGAATTATCTCCTCTCATTGCATCCAAGTCTGACCTGATTGAAGGCTTCTTTTTAAATTAGTAAAAGGATGTAGTGCATGCTATTCTAAGAAACAAAAAATCAAAATGGGAAATAGAAAATAGTTGACCACCTATCTATATCCAGTCACTGTTAGTAATTTGTAGCAAACTGCAAAAATATATTCTGCCAACATCTTGTTGAACAGTACTTCAGGTTGACACTGCAGCCTTGCATCCTGCATTCTCCATACTTGATTCTCTGTCTTGTAGTGGGCAAAGTGTATGCATGTCTAAAATCTGGTTTTACAGTGTCAGGGGATACTCTTTGGAAAAAACCTCTGGGAACAGAGGCAACCTTTCCACTGCTTTAACTTTTCTCTTCCTCTAGTATGGACATGCAGTTATAACCTCTGACCAGAGGATGGAGAGAAATATATCAAATAGTGGTGTTGAACACTTAGTGGCTTAGACCTCTACCAGACTGTAACAATGATCTTTGCCAAGCAAATTTTCTTTGTCATTTTTCCTTAAGTAGGGATAAGCCTGGAATAATGGCAGCTGCCCACCTGCGTAGGTGGTCCTGCTAGAAGAGGCAGAGGAAGCTCTAATCACTGGCAGCTGTTTGAAGGTCACTGTCCTGGATGTTGGCCACCACTGGTGAGAGGTCACCCACACCTCCTTTCAAAGTGTCACATGATACACTCCTAAAGATTTTTTCTTATCCCAGTTTTTATGTGTGAGGGTTTTTTTTCAGAAGTTTTTGACATATGAAAAATAGGGCAATTGAAAGCATAATCTTTTATTGACAAAGGCTGGGGGGTTTTGCCTCTAAGTATAACAAGCAAATTACTCTTTTATTTTCTAAAAAAAAGAGTTTATAAAAGATCAGACCAATTGTTGGACTTTACCATCAGCAGAGTTAGACAATGTAGGGGACTATGAATTCATATGAAAAGGAAGCATTTCCACTAGCAAAAATAGCTTTAAGGTCTACGGACACTGAATTTTTTGATTGAGACAAATTGAAAAGTCAAACTGAGTCTCAGAAGATCTGTAATGCTGCTCACCATTTTAAAAGAATGATCAAAACAGAGGCAGGATAACAGCAGTGTACTGAGTCCTGGTAGCCAGAAGTCTGACTGTAACCACAAACCTCAATTTGTTTAATGAACTATCAATTTTGTTGCCTATTTCTTCAGGAACACTACACTCCAAATACTGGAAAACAGGATGTTCTTCCAGAAATCATACACTGAGCAGCATCTTTTGTCAAAGCTCTGCATCTCAAACTTGTCAGAGATGTGATAAATGACTGAAATACTGCACTACACTTACCAAATTCTATATCTATGTCCATGGCTATTCCTTCACACACAAACATTTAACAGGAGGCTTCAGAAAAGAGAAAATAATTCCTTCAGAAGAGTTTTAAACCAGAGCAGGTCTGCTTCAAATTCCATCACAGTTTCACCACTAACTTCAGTTAAGATGTACAGCAAAACACCAGGTTTTCAAATCCTAAAAGAATGGATTTTTTAAAGGGCTGAAGTTTAGGTCTTAAACAAAAGTCGGCCTTAAAAGCAGGTTTTTTTAAGCATCTAGCTGAATCTCTGATTTTTACAAATACAGTTGGAACACCTAGGTTATAAGAGAAAAGAAGAGTTTGCCTCATAGACAAGTAAAAAAAAAAAAAATTAGTTTATTTTCGAATTATTAACAATTTGTCGTCTCCTCTTCAGTAAAAAAATAATTCCAAGGGTTCAAAATACTTGCAGTAGGAGAAGACATTTTCAAAATTTACTCAAGAGAAAGTTAAAAGGTGACTTTTTAATGTAAGATTTCTGACAGTAAATGGGTGTTTTAAATTAGCAGAAAAAAAAAAGACATGATAATGCCCCAGACCTGATATGCTGAATTTGTTATGAATTTGCCTAGTTTTGGCAATACGGTCACTAATCACTGTACCGCTATAATTAACACCTCAGATAAACTGCATCCTCTGACATACACCACAGCCAGAAAGCAAGTCCTCAAATAATCCCTATCTTTAATTAGTCTGGGAGCAGTAAGACAAAGAGAAACTGCTGTAGTTCAAGGGGCTGTGGAAGTTACTGACACAAGGAGGAGATGCCTCAGTCCTCGTCACTCCTTCAGGGTGACTTGTAGACTTCTACTTTCTGGCACAATTTCAAAATAATTACATTTCTATTTAATATTAATAACAAATGTAAGTTCTTTATCAAAGTTCAGGAATCTTACAAAACAAAACAAAATAAAAACATAGCCGAAATTTTTTATTCATCTGCAAGAAGAAGCAAAATATGATTGAATGACACATTTTAAACAGAAAACTGGCACTTTTCAGAGTATTTGGAACTGTCAGTTCATGCCACAAATAAAAAGTCCATTTCAGTGAGTCTTCATAAAGTTTACCTACTAAACTAAAAAAGGAAAATTACTAAAAGTTCCAGTTCTAAGTTGTTTCTTATAACTACTTTAAAATTATAATAATAGATTATACTAATTTTTTTTTTTTTTTGGACTATGCTGGCTATCCAACTGCTTGTCCATCTTTCTTTGTGAGAATGGAGAATTACTAATAAAGGGACCTAGCAAAAAAAGTCCCACATACATTGATTTTTTTTTTAAGCATAAGTAATTTTAAACTAATAAACCATACTACCTGATACACATCGACAGAACATCTTGGACTATAGAATTCAACGTGTCATTTTCATTAGCTGATCTATGCCATCCAAGCAAGTTTGAGTTTACTTTTTCTAAAGAGATCTCTTTCCTCTTTAATAACATTTTTGAAGGGATTTCATCACCTAATTGCTAGTTATTTCAAAAATTATAAATTGTCTATTCACACATGACTTTATGTATCTTCACCTTTCCATTATTTAAGTTAATTTTGATCAAAATATCTATGATATAAAATAATGCTAGAAAATGGATATCTTACTCTAAAAAGTTGAGTATCTTGCTCTGCTAATTTAAGAAAGACCATTGCACATTCACTATTCAATTTATATTTCTCAATGATATTTTATTTTATGCAATGTACATACCTAAATAATGTGATCTTGAGATTGTCAGCAATGTTAATTCTAAATGATGGCTCACTGTAAAGTATATGTAAAAATCAAGTTTACTGACTCTTGAGATTTGCTCTCCAATCATCTGAAGTCCTTACTGTAACCAGTTATTTCTTAGCAGCATCTAAATAAAACCTCATTTACCCATATACTTGATTTTACACTGACGTTCATTACTTCATCATTATTCAGTGTACTGTAACCTATAATGATGCCAGAGGAAAAAAAACTTGACTGTTGTTGACCAAACTGATGAGGAACTTTGGTGACAAAATAGCAATTAGTTTTTCTTGAATAGAGGTCTTCATGGGTCAACAAGATAACAGCAAGCACACCAAGACATTTTTAAAAATTAATATTTCTATTCAGCAATATTCTTATCAATGACAACACAAATGCACATTAATCTTTCTTATGAGTCACTTATAAGGTCAGTACTAGCAGATGTTCATAGGAAAATCTATACTTTCACTTTATATGCATAATTTAGGCCTCTTTGCATTCAGGTGAAGCACACTTCATTTTTTCCATTGTTATCTTGAGACTGAGAACTGCCATGCTTAGAAGATAAAATTAATCTTGTGTTGTCTAGACTCAGATTCAAAGCTAAGGTAAGGTTTTCAAAATAATAGATTACAATGACAAAAAATATTAACCCTTCCTCCTTCTTCTAAAAAGGATCACCTACACTTTTATATGTTCTTAAATCCTGTCGAAGAAAGCAAAAACATGGTAACATGATAAAGTGCTGTCTGTGCTTGATATACAGAAAAATAAACGATACGAGCAAGTAGTGACACTTTCTGTCCCACTAATGCATTGCAGTGAATTAATGTGATATTCTTAGTAGGAGAATTGATGATGAACTTATTGGCTGTTCTATGTGCCTGCCACTTTAATTTAGCATTCATTAATAACTTTCTAAATTAAAGAGCCGTTGAACATAAGCACAGTCTATACAGTTCAAAACACGTCTCAACTCTTATATCAAATCTTATTACAGAGTTGGTCAGCTTGAATCTTAACGGAATGATTGCCTTCCATTCCATAGGGCACCACAGTTCTGGTTGCCTGCTGTAACACTATCTAACATTCAAGAATATGTTTCCTGTCTTGTTTCTAGTCCTCTAAAACAGTTTGCACTCATTAACAGTAACACTGACTATATACAAAGACACGCTTTGTGTAACATGCAATAACAGACAAAAAAAACATCTTACCTTTATACTTAATCCAAATCCTCCTACAGTCTGTCTTCTAATTGTTACTGTTCTTTCCTGGAAAAAAATAAATCAAGTTTTGCTAGATTTAATGTCTTCTGCCAGAACAACTATATTCATACTTCAATAAATTTTTTCTGTGTTTCCATCCTACATTGATTTTTGTTGCTTTAATGAAGTTCTGAGTTCCTGAACTGAAAATCCCATGAAACCTACGCTGCAGAGGAAAAAGACAAAATCTGGAAGAAAAGAAGAGATCCTGTCTGAAAAAAAAAAACAAAACCAAAAAACCAAAAAACCCACATACATTCAATTCACACCATCCTAGCAAGTACTGCAATGCATAAAGCACAGAACTGTAGAGTTGGACAATTATGGCACAACACACACATTTCAGAGGTTAAGGTCTTGACTAGTCCTAAATTGGTCTCACATGCAGGTTGATCACTACGTGCTGAAGTACAAACACTGCACTCCTGCAGTGCATTTCCCAATTCAGTTTCATCTGAAAGGAAAACAACATGTGCATGCCAAGACCACTCACTGATGTGAACCAAAGCCTAACAAGAGCACATGTTGCATGAATCCATTTCAAAGCACAGTAACCACCTAAATTTAAAATAAACCCAAAAAACAAAACGACCAGAAGCTAATACAAAAACAGCCACTGTTGATCTTAGAGCAATGGTTTAAAAGTCTGTAATAATAAAAATAACCAGTAACCTACAATTATTAAAAGCAGCCCACCTTTTTCCTTTCATTGCTAGTCTAAAAATTTGTGCTGTAAAAACTGTGGGCTACTATCTGTCTCAGCTATGAACATTTACACAAAAGAATTTTTTGGGTTTTTTCCTAGTCTGTCTGTCGACTTTATAACCAAAGCACATTTAGAATTAGTACATTTAGGTAGTGGTAAAATAACTTATTAGCAGATATACAGTATATCCAGATTCAAATATATCAGTTTTTATAGATTTCTGAATGTCCTCTACATGTGGTCTAGATTTTATACTCATTTAATTACATATATATCTATTACATGGCATAAGTCTGCATGTATGTTTTAACTATATATGTTACATTTAACTATATTTATTTCAGCACAATGAGGATAGATTGCCAGTGTCATTAAGATTTGAAAAGATCATGAGGAATGTAGCAGTGACAGAGAGGATGAAATACATACAGATGTATTTTTTTCTTCCTTACTTCATTTACAGAAAAGAAAATTAAGGAGCTACCACATAACAGTTTTGGAAAACTGCTATACTGCTGAATTTTGGTGAAAATCAAGTCACCTTGTTTCTTTTTTCACGTTTGTGACAAATATGAACTGTGTAACTGTGGAAGGAGCAAGCATAAACTCACCCAATGTTTTGGACTGAAAGACAAAATCGATTGCCTAAAATGAGACTGACCATTTATTCATTTAGGCTAATGGTTGCAAAACATAAAATGCTTGCAAGTATTTATTTTAACAAAAAGGTTTATATTTTGCTGTTTAATAGCCAAACATTTCAATTTTTATTTTTAACGTAAACTTCTAAAAAGGAACTTTCATAATGCAGTTCCCACAGACTGGGTTCAGGCCACAAACTGTACTCAGAAAACCTTTTGTCTGCCACAGTTCCAGATGCAGGTAATGGTGCTGACAATATATTCAGATAAACCAATATAGCCCACAGTCTGACGTGTGGTCTAAGATGAGTTTACAGAAATGAACACAAAACATTCAGCTGTGGTTCCACTGGGAGCTGTATTTTTCCTGTTAACTTCATCTCGTTTCGACCTCCAGCTTGTGTTGAACATGGAGTTAAGAACAGAAACTTGACTTGTACACTCTAGTCAATATATTCTGATATTTTTTGTTATGCATGCTCAAATCAAATAGAACACACTTGCGCTAAGATGACATTGAAAAATAGCAACCGTTCACTAAACTGGCTTGAACTGGCTAGTGTTACATGAACCATGAATGGCATAAAGAACAGCACACTTATGGATTAAATTTCAAACGAAGTCATATTCTCAGTGAAAAACACGTAACTTCATTAAAATTTGTAGTTCATGATATGTCAGTAGTCACTATAAATAGTGGCATCTGAACATATTCTAAGCTGAAGCTACGTTTTTAAAAAAAAGAATTAAAAACTACCCTGCAGAATATCTCTGTTCTTTTCATCTTTCTTAGCCCAACACACATGTAAGAACCCACAAAAAAGAGTCAATAAAATATACTTCTTGGTTTTCACTCAAGCAAAGGCAGACTCAAGATAGCCCTAAAAACACCTGATCCAGGGTCTTCTGTGAGTTTGCCAGTGCTGTCTGGCAGAAAACTAGGAACATTTTGCACTGGAGTTCAGCATTACTTTTTTACATGAAAAAACTGCATGCTAGCATGGAAGATTTCTAAATAGGCAAAACTGTATAGAAGTAAGAAAAGAAACCAGAAAAATTTCAAGACACTTTTTCAGCACAACATAATTTATCAGAGGGTTTTGTCTAGTATTGTTTCTAGTTTCTTTTCTATCTGCATTGAAAGTTGATATTAAATATTTTGGGACTAGACAGCTACTGAACTGAATTTCACCTCAAAAACATACTGCAAACTAGATTTACTTGAGTGATGTGTTATGTGCAGTGAAGGTATTGCACTGTATTTAACCTAGGCGGATTCAACACACCTCTCAGTCTTACAATAAAGAAATAATACTTTGCTTAATTGCAGAGTTACATTTTCTTTACATCAAATTAGCTAACAATAACAAACACACAAATGACCTCCAAAAGTACAAATTAGAATTACATACAAGTTTTATATTTCATTAATAAACCACCAATAATCCCCTAATCTGCAATTTCAAACCCCACATACATCTTATAGTGAAACAGCTTTTCCAGAACAGTTAGAAGCATCAGACATTTCATACACCCGAATTTTGGAGTGGGATCAAGCCCCAGCTCTAATCGGCCATTGGTCAAGGCAAGTTTATTTTTGTAATCAATAAAGAGAAATAAACACATTCAATCCTGGTGGGCCAAAGCAGGTGTCTAAATTAGGTGTTAATCAACTTAATTGAGCGTAAAGGCGGGATGTCAAATTTAACTTGGGAAAGATGAATCTCTCCCTTTCGACTTGCAAAGTAACTTGAATAAGTATTTTGATGGTAGATACTTGCTTTGAAATGTTTTGCCAGAAAACTCCTTCGTCCAAGTAAGTTTTGCTTTGTGATTTGCACATGACTTATTTTATGTAACCCTCAAAAACCCCAAACCAAGTTTAATTTTCAGTGCCATTTTCAACCCAGGTGAACGGTATATACCTTGTCTGCAAAGCACTATATCGCAATGTAAAATATTTTTATTATAATGATTAATGCACAAAAGAAGTTTAACCAGCAAACTGAAGCAAATTATTTTGTTCTGATGCCTTTAATTAGCATTTCAAATGAATAATAACAATAATAAAATGCTTTTCTCTGGTCTAATAGCTTTAAGTTCTTAAAATTATTTATAACTATTCTTTAATAAAACAAGGCAAGAGCTCTGGAAGGCAAAAAATTTTGTACAAGTGACGAAGTGTTCTAAGTATCCTGACTGACTATTTGTGTTGTTCAGGTTAAAAATACTGATGTTCCATTGATTGAGTCTCTGTTAATATTTTTATGCTTTCTCTTCTTTTTGCACCACATGATATTCTATGATTGAATTTGCAGTGGTTTTGCAAATTCCAAAAGCAACTTCATCTCCAAGTTTACAAAATAAAACTTGGTTTAGATGAAAAGATACTTAGTTCACTATCAAGACAACTCAAAGTGTTCTGTGAGCTTGTAATTCCATTTTCACATTTGTTATCGACATTATACCAAACAGAGGGGAGGTTAGAGCTCTTAGGACCCTTAAAAGCAAGATTCAGAGCAGGGTTCTTGCTGTTTCCTGGAACAAAACAAAAGTAGTTATCGTTTTATTGAAAAACACAAAGCTGCTGCCATGCTGTCAGCATTTTCCATGCCTCTAACTCAGAAAATTCCTTGTCCACACATATGTTCATTGACTGGAAAGGACAGCTAAGAGTTTTGCCAAAAAAAAAAAAAAAAAAATTCTTCCTCAGAGCTATGCAGTGAAATAGAAACAATGTTTTTGAGGCTTTCATTAAAGAGCTATTAAAATTTCTCCTTAAAATCCATATGATCTCTTGGAGAACATAAATGTCATCATAAGTGAGATCAGAAGTGGAGAATGACCATGTGAGTACAGAGCAACAGTAAATAGCGAGGAAAAGAAAACACAGAATCCCATGTAATCATTAACTATTTATATTTAGTCAAGAGTTAATTTTATTTTTAAGTTACATCTTGGAGGACAATAAAAATTCAAGTATTTCGTACTGACTGGTATGTGATGTAAAAGAAAGTTTAGAATTGCTTAGCTGACTCTTAAAAATAATGATTAGTTAGCAATCTTTTCAAACTATTTCTCCTGTATAATATAAAGCAGTCATCTAATGTGATCTAATAATCTAATAATGCGTCTCTACGAAAGAAGTCAAATATATGTTGAACAAAAGGATGAAGAAACTTCAAAACTCTTCATGAAACTGAATTAACAGCATGCGAAACTTAAATATACCATTTTTCAACCTTTTTCCCAGTGTGTGGTTATTCATCTGGTGAGTCTGGATATTCATCTTACAAGAGTAAAGGTATGAAGAATTAGTTTATCTAGGTACAGACAGAAAACAAGACCTCTCTTTTCAGAGGACAGAACAGAGACCAAGGTATTATACATACGGAAGAACATGACAAAAGCTGAAAGGTTTGCAGCACGAAACAGTAGGTGGGAAAAAAGGAACAGACATGGAGAGGAATCTACAATAGCACAGTGACATGGAAAAATGTAGGGGGAAATAAAGGAGGAAAATGTTAGAACACAAATTTTAAAATGTAATAGTGTACAGATAAAATCAATACGTTGGCAGTAACTTCATAGATCAACCTGTTAACATTTGATGCCATAATATATTCAAGGCCATACTCTCATATAGTTTATCAGCTATTAGTAATCCTACTACATTTTGAAATAAGAAAATATAATCAGAATTTTTTTTTAATTTTATTTAATTATTGCACACATTTTCAAAATTTTAAATCCTCTTTTTGGTAATGCTTTGCTCTTTCCTAGTGACATTTCTTTGGATTAATTTACACAAGCAAGCTTTATACTCATTCTGAGTGTAAAGGACACAGGACACAGGTCAGTCACATTTCCAATTTGAATTAATAGTGTTAACAAGGTTTGCCAGCAGACTTGCTCATCTGCTAACAACTTCCATCATGTGGCATTTGAAGCTTGTCTCATTATTTCAGTTCCTCGTGCAACTGGAGAAGGTTAGCAGCAAGGGAGGGCTGTAACATGCCTGATCAACTGGAAATCCCCCTTCCTCTGCAGCTGTGCTGGAGACTGAGGATGGCAAGCACAGCGGTGTCGTGTAGGCTGTTAACAGTGACTAGAATAAAAAAAAGCTCTCAACCCTTCGTTTTTTCTTACTTCAAAATGTTCCCGGTCCTGCAGCCTATGCTTGAAAGCTGAAACGTTCACCTAAATATCCACTTATAAAATTTCTACTCATGCAATTGACTCATCTAAGAAGTACTGCATTTCTTAATATAGAAATAAAAGAGAAATAAACCTATAAACCCATGGTCAGGATCTGAACTCCCACTAGGTTTAGTAAGGAACATTCTCTGTAGTTTCCAGCTACTGTCTTACATCATACACTGCCATTGATCAATGTTTTGGGTTCTCTGAGTTTTTGTTGATTTGCAGTATTTTTCTTTCTTGTGGATGAAAATCTTTCTTCCAATGAGGAAAAGTTATTATTTTCTTTCAAATCTGGCATTACAAATGGCATTTTTAACCTCAGCTGATTGCTATGCTTTTTACTTTTAAGTGGCTTAGAAAAATAAGCTGCCTTAGGCTTTCCCTAAATAATCATACTTACATCTGTCAGGTTGTCACTTTAAAGCTCTCCAGATTGGCAGGGAAAAAAAAAGTTACCCCCATCTGATAGATACTTGACGACTTCTGTGAAAAAAATGGATTCACTCCACTGAATTGCTGACAGATACCAACAATATAAAAAACCCAAAGATTCTTACTGGTAGCTTTGTGAAGATAACAAGAATGGAAAGTGCTTGAAAATCTGTGCACTATTTGCAATTCTCTCCAAGACATTTTGGCATTGTTTATAATATTCAACCACACGTCAGAATCAAAATTATAAACAAAGACAATAAAGAAAATAAGTCAAAACCATTATCTACCATTTTAAGCTTTTAATTTTTTTCTTCTATTTCTATTCAGTAAAATTGCTAATGTTAATTGAACTTGTTTTACCAACACTAAAATATATGACAAGAAAATTCATAATTTTCAAAAGAGAGTGATCCAATGTAAGTGATATAAAATTAACTCTCAAGAAGTCTCAAAAAATTAAATATTTAAGCAAGGAATATGTAATAACTTCATCTGACTTCCCAGGCATGTTATCATTAAGTGATGTGCTCTGAATTTAAATTTATTCTTAAAGTTACTAATAACTTTATTAATAAATTAATTAATATTATTGAAATTTAAAAATCAAGAAAAATATTATGTTGTGTAAAGTTTGTAACTTAAAAGACTTCTTTATTAAAAAAAATTAGAAAATCTCTAACAACTAATTTTTGTAATACTATATGGGCTTTGTATATATTTATGTATCTTTCAGCACTTGATTTCACAATAGCATAAGGACAACTTTAAAAGTGAGATATCACATGTTTTTATGCTTACAGTAAAAAAAAAAAGTCTGTGTGGTTAACAATATCAGAAAACAGATCTGGCTGCAGTGCAACAATTTGAGACGGTGTTACGTCCTGGCCTTGGAAAAGGAGTTTATTGATAGTTTTTTCTTTATCACAATACCAATTACAGTCCATAGGCTACATTCAGGCTACATTGTATCAACATCAGTTAAATGCTTGGACAACTGCCATGCTAGAGCAAACTTCTGTGAGCATAANCCAGGCTACATTGTATTAACCTCAGTTAAATGCTTGGACAAATGCCATGCTACTCTAAGAGCTGTTGCTCTATCAATTCACAAAAAAACGTCCATTCACTTTTTATTAGCATTGAATTATGACTGACCTTCACACAAATTTCCCCCAAAGAGCCTTTATTAAAAAGTCAAACCACTAAAAATAAATTATTAATGTTTAATTAATTAATGCATTTACTACACAGCAGCATAGAAATAAATTACTTGAAAGATATGACTCATCTGTATGTTAGCATCAGGTGAGTTAGCAGTATTTTGCAAAATCTATGACCCTTTAAAGAACATTTAAGACAATTTTGTAAAAATGCAAACTATCCTGGTAGCTAAGAATTTGCCAGCTGCTTGCAGTTTATTTTCATTCTTTTAGAAAAAAGAGTAGCTGATTCAAATCATCCATCCTGTCAGATGGTACATTGTCATATCCTTAATTTATGGATCTCACATGCACATGGACTCTACATGTAGAAAAATGTCTGAGTACAATTAGTAAACAAAATTTATTAAAGAAAGAAAAGACAAAATCCACAGCTTCCTAGGAAGATAAATTACTTATCTTGATAAAACACAATAATCCTTTTCCTTGAATTTCAGATGTTCATGAAAGGTGATAGAAATTGCGAGGATTAACGCTAAAATAAAAATATTGATTCTGGAATGGCAAATATAACAAACTTCCTAGGAGCAAATCTACTTCAGATATGCCATATTTTAGGCTATCACCTATTCCACCATAATTTTCACCAAGTTCAGCATTAGGCTTTCCTGGTTAGTCCAGGCTATTTACATGTATGTCTAAAAAGAGTGGGAGTTGCCTCACCGCACATTGCTATATGGAACACCATAGAGCAAACTTCTGTGAGCATAATTTCAAGTAATTAAAGAAATATGCCTAAAAGAACATATAAAGATATTCTATAATTCTGCCATCAATAGTGATGAGGTTCCTACACAGTTTAATTCAGCTCTTTTCAGGACATTTTGTAACAGCTCTGGGCGAAAAAGCTATGCCTGACCTAAGAGAGAGCGGTCTTATCTTACAACACAAGCTACTCCAATTGAGGCACACACTTCTCATCATACAAAGCCTTTCTACAGGCAAGGATTTAATCTGGATTAGTAACAACAATGCCTTCTACACTTTGAGTTTCACAATATGTTCTCATCCCACTTTTGGTTATTTGCTCTGGAGCTCAAATCTACACTGGATATCTGTTAGCAGCATAGTGCTGAACCCGCTACATTTCTTTCTCTTGGAAAGCAAGACTTTTTTAACGCACACAAAAATAAATATATTAAATATTTATTGATGCACCTGATGCTCAAATTTAGATGTACTCCATGATTATTTGAATGATGGTTGATGCTGTATGGAATTGCTATAAATACAATTGCTGCAGGACCCTCACTAATGCTACCATTCTTTTCAGCCCACTAAAGAAACAGATGCTTTCTTTTTTTAGTCTATAACACTATTTATTTTGCTTATAATCTTTTATGCATTTTATTTTCTTACTTCAAACTGTATACAACAAAAGAAGAAGCAAGGTTTCTTTGCACTTCTTTAGTTTTGGAAACTAGAACTGTTTAACACCAAAAGGAAGTGTTCCAAATTAAGAACTAGGTCCTTATCCCATACATTCACATTAAACAGCACTTCATTCCTAAGGAGCCATTGACTTTATTTAGATTATTCCGCAGGATGCAGATCTGGATGCTGCTGGAACGTTAAGTGCCTGTTTAAAGTCTGTCCTACACAGAGGAGCATGCAAATTGATTCAGACCCAACAAACAGAAGAGATACTGTTCTGAACTAGAAACACAGTAACAGCCTTTCGTTCCATACCAGTGCAGCAGTGATAAAGCAAAACCTTATAATCAAATTATTTAAAGATTATTTATTTAAACAGATTAAAAATTACTTTTACTGTAGCTACTTGTCTGTAAAATTTAACAATACTATTGTTCTTCAGTTACAAATTTTATTTTTATGCCTAAAGAGTTTATTCTGTGAGGCATTCAGTGTCAGTTGCTAATGAAAACCCCTGCTTTGTAGAATTCAGGTAAAAGAAAGATTAATGCAGTCAGTTACCTAGAATGACAGAAAGAACAAAACAAAATAAACCAAACAAAGTAAAACATAAGAAAAACAAACAAACAAAAAAATTAAACCTAATAAATCAGGAATAAAACTGAGGAAAAGTAGCAAAAAAAAAAAAAAAGGAAGCCTGTGGGACTTGTGTGATTATAGCATACAATCAAAGCACACGATTCCAGATTATACAAATTACCTGTGACAAAAGGACCAGTAACTGTCTGTGAAATGCCAATCATCCTTAGCTGGAATGAACCTACTGCTAAAAAATCTAGTCTTAATCCCAAGGGGAATCAGGGAAAAGCGCTCAAAAGTCACTAGTCTAACAATGACACATCCAGGAAAAAGAAACTCCTCATCAACACACTAATATCAATCAGTTAATGAGTTATGCATTGAATATGCAAATAATATGGGGGAATTTAACTGGGGAAGCAAGTAATCTATTATTTTCTACAGAGCGTTTGCAAAACTAAGGAGAGAAAAACTGTGAGAGAAAGCCTTGCTGTGAAAAAGGGAAAAAAAATTAATATGCATTTCATGAAGACATTTAAATAACAAGTTCAGCAGGATATTAGAGATATTACAGCAGAATAATGAAAGTCGTATTTCTGAGTGATAAAATCTTTTAATAAATGATGCCAGAATGGTATTGGTGGAATAATGGGGCCACAGTGTATGTTGCTAATTGAACAACTACAGCTTGAGCTTGAACTCATAACTTCTTTCTATCCTGGCTGCTGGATGTCCTGTGTATTGAGGAACAGCGGAGTCTGATTGGTAAAAGGAGCATCTATATTCCACATAAAGGATACAGACCTGTATTAGTAAACTACATTTGTTCAGCATGAAACAGTCAGAAGCTAATGTCAGATTTGTCATGCAAATAAACCCAGACTCTATGGAGACTGTAGGCAGTGCGTTCCTTTTGTTTCAGAGGAAAGCTCTGAAGAATTCACCTTGAGGTATTCATAATCATAAGATGGATCATTTGATACATTTTTTCATTAATCTTTCACACTTCTTGCACTGCTAACATTCTAACAATTTCTTTTTGGTTTGTGCTTTGCATCTTTTTATTGCACTTGTATTTAGAGATGCAAGTATGTGGCAACAGCAGCAATTAAATAATAAAACAGACATAATAGCATTCACAAAACCTTTGTATAAACAGATATCACACTACTATGCCTCACAAGATTTAACACGAAATTCTATAATTATTTTATTTAGCTCAAAGGGAGACCAGAATGTTTACGATAGTTTCACATAAATCCTAAAAATTATCTCTACAAAATATAATTACAATATCTATAAAACTGTCTATAGAAATGAACACTAAATGTTTTCTGCTATTTTTGTACCTAATATTAAATAAAAACTTCGCATTATACTACCTCTAAACCCTACAATATTATTCCATATAAAATTTTAAAGATCTTCCAAATAATTGTAGCTTCTCATGCACAAAATTCAGTATGATGCTTAAGTAAGGAATCTGACACATCATGAAAAAACAGTAGTACACAAACCCCACTATCACACTGTTCCATCTCTGTTAACATGATATGCTGTTAAAACTAGTGACCCTCACATCATTCCTGAGGTCTAGTGCTGTGCTACCACAGGAAGGAACCCAAGTAACAGAATATAAAAGGTAACTCCTCTACCAGCAAAGCCCTGCCATAAAAGCATCTTATCAACTCCACAGATAATACTCAGATACAGAAGTACATTGAGGTATCTGTACTCCCTGCAAAAAACACTGCTCGTGTCATTCCTCCCACATTCAACGGCTCCAATACCCAAGGGTGAGTGAAGAGAAACAGTACTGCAGTCACACAAACAACTCATTATCTTATTGCTGCTTCTTAGATAAGTATTGCTAATATTTACTCACAAAAGAAACATATTAAAATACACTTAGTGCTAACAGTATAAAATTAAATACCAATCCACAGGAGCAAATGCATACACATGTGTGTACGCACCCGCACACACATACACACAGCACTTTTTCTTTGTAAAGAATATCTTAAAGAGGAAATAAAAACTACTTACACCAGAATAGAAAGGCTCACCAGACACGCAGATCACATCCTGCTCCTGGATCATCAAAATATCTTTGGCTAAGTGCAGTCGCACTTTGAAAGGCTCCTGGTTACCATCCTGCAGCAAACAAACCCCTGTCTTTGTCTTCAAAGGAAGGAATAAAGAAAATAAAGTTACTTTCAGTTAGCACCTAGCATTGTTAGAAGTGGTATTTTGAATCAGAATACTTGATAGATAGGTACAGTCACCATAAATATGTTAACAAATACCCAAAACTATTTTCAGTGATCACTGAATTTACCATGTTTAGACTACAAGAGAACAAATAGTAGTAAATAGTAAGGGCAGATTTTGCAATAATACGGTGCTATTTTACCCATGATGATTTTGTGAAACTCCTTTCAAATTGCTTCAAATCAGCTGTGCTCTCATTTTCCATCTTTTCATTAAATGATGACACTCCACTTGGACATGAAATAAAAGCTGATCCTCCACATATCATACCATTTTTGACACAGAAACACATAAAATGACACTTCCAAACTAGCCAGATGTGAGTACCAACAGTTACACGACCCCAGTTGTGGGCTATTTATTCCTTGTCAGTGAATGCAACGTTGATTTAATTTTTGATGTTCCTTTTCAAATGAGGATTCTGAGCTAAGAATAAGAGAAAATAAATCAAAGACTAAACCTCCCTGTAGTAACTTAGCTCTTGCTCCATTTCTGTATCTTACATTTATGACTAAAGATCAGGAATTCTGTAGGATTCTTCAATATATAATAAATGATTTTTTAGCAAGTAACAGCGCATTTGCTGTAGTACCTACTTGTGCTATCTTTTGGAGCATTATACATGAGAGGGTTGAGCACTGAAAAAGTTGGCACATGAAAGAACCATCAGTATTTAATTTTCCCTGAAGGTTATGTTGCAAATAGCACTCTTTGTAACGCTTCTTCAATGGACAAAACTCCTATTGGTAGAGCATTTTTTTAATGAGAAATCCGCTTACAAACAATCTAAAAAATTAGACTTACAAATAATTTACCAGTATAAGTATTTGCATAGATACATATATAAATAATAGATAGATAGATATAGATATAGCTATAGATATATACACATATGTGACTCAGATGAAAATTCACATATAAAAAGTATTGAAAACCTTCGACTCATCACTGCCAATAATAAAACTTTCCTTGTCTTCATAGAGGTCAGATTTCAATCCACCACCTCTAAAAAGTTGGCTTAAGAGGAGATCAAGGAAAGAAAAGTATTTCTCTGAACTTTAAGTGTCGAGGTTGACCTGGCTGAATCTGAGGGCTCTTTCTCAGTCAAGAGTTTAAAAGAGGATCTGGAAGATCTCCCCATAATATGCTCTTACATCCATAGCATGGAGAGAACAAACACAAATATGGAACTGACAGTAGGCCACTGGCAAAAGAGAAGTTTAAATCTCTCTCACGAGGCTTTAAAAGAGGTGGAAAGGTCGAGGACAATCTTTAAATAGCTCTATAAATGTTCTCCACTGACAAACTGTTCTGTCACTTCTGCTCCATACTCAACACTCAAACTCTGGAAACTGTTTTTTCTTGGATGCTAGCAGCAAATGCGTATAACTCAGCCATGACTTTGAAAGTGGCTCTGACGTTGCTTTTATTCTTTTTAAACTAGGTAAGAAGAAGAAAAACATGAAAAGCTCCACGCATTGAACTCACACTGAGGTCAGTCGAACCTCTGGTCAACAGTCATCCTACACCATTTTTCCAATATTGAGGTGTCTTTGTTTGGTTGGTTTTTTTAACAGGATGAGAGAGAAACTGATTGATGTGCACAGACAAAATAAATGGATCACAGAAGGAGTTAGGTTTTCAAGTGCCACTGAAAAATTCTCTCTCATATCATAGATAAAATGTTACAATATTAAAATAAACAGTGGTTATGTTCTTGGAACTTCTTCTTTACACACTAAGATGCCTCCTCTCTCCTTGAAGTTGTGAAGTAAGCAGTAAACGACAATGGAAGTTGAACAAGGTGAACTGTAAATAACTATGGTCAAATAAAGCGGCTAACACTTAGAAAATGCCTTTCTTCTGTAGCAAAGTTTGCAACATGCCTTTCCCCCTCCCTTGATAACTGGCAATAGAAAAAATTCTGCCTCTCATACACCGGGTATAGTAACTCTGCCTTACTTGATTGCACATTTCTGATTTGGTCAATAACCTAATAAAATCTCCAGAGTTTTTCTGCAAAAGCTGAGGGGCTACTTTGTAGGAATTAGAGGCAACCACAGCAGGCACAATTAGACATTAGAATAAAATTAAAATTCAAGTCAGTTTCTAAATTCATGTGAGCTGAGCTTATTCAGCCTGAACAAGCAAATCAAGCTTGGGAACAGCAAAATATTTTGGCCCTTGGAAAGACTGATCACACACACTCAGGGATCGTATTTACATCAGACATTCTAAAATGTAATGAACCACTTTACTGTCGTTGGGTTTTATGAAAGCTAGTTTACAATACAGTTCAAAATTATATCTTCTATTATACTACCTCCTTCCCTCTCCTACCTGACAGCAGTGTTAATAACCTTTTAAAGGAGAAGAATGTAGTTGAGTTTCATAAGGTAACTTCAAAAGAAGACCTTGAGAACAAAGACTGGAATTTAATTATTTCATTTTTGTCTGTTGAAATCTCTTTCTTGCTGCTCTCACTTACTCCCTTCAACGTATTCCACAAACTGAGTCAAATTAAGATATGAGTTCCTGTTCCAGAGCTGGAAATTAGGGAAGACAACCTGTATATATACTTTCATGTAAACTGCTGTGCACATCAACATTTTGTATTCGTGTGGCCCCAGTAAAATTATTCTGATCAGCTGTACAGCCTATAGGCCTGCCCTCTCTTATATTTGTAGAGCTTAGAAGGTGTGCATGTGTGTGTTTATGTGTGTGTGAGGTGTGGGAGTGCAGTGATTGGCTTTTGTTCCCGATACCAATTTTTAAGAGATTCCATGTGAGGCTGTGCTAAAATTTTTCCCTTCAAGCGCTCTCCAATGTCACTGCCAGAGGGCTGAGCCCTACTTGTGTCTAACAGCAATAAGACACACACAGCACATCGGCTGAGCTGCCGGGCCATGCAAGGCATCCCCTTGTGCTCAAACGCATGACACACTGCATCACCTCACAGCAGACATGCAGAGAGAAGCAGAGTTCAGCTGATAACAGTTTGTTAAACAGTTTGTTTGTTGTTTTAAGCCAATACACCTTGACTGAGCCCAAATCACCAAGAACATCACCTTATTTACAGAGCTGGGCCCCTGTTGCAAAGATAGGAAGAAAACTGAGTGTTTGAAGTTACACATTTTTATGAAGCGGAGGAAGTGTGTTAAAGAATGCATATGGAAGCATTGAAAAGAGGTGAAAAAGAAAGAGTTTCCATACGGGAGAAGAGCCTGTGGCTCCAAAAAGTAGTGATGAAGGAAGGCAGTGGCACCTAAGTAACAGATGCAGTGAATGTTGCACCCGCACAAGGCTGCCTCTGTCATCTCATTCGACACCGTTTTAAGCTGAGTTAGGTAAGAACACTGATGTGGCAAGAGCTGATGTCCTGGGAACTGCTTACAGTTCTTGAACTAATATAATCACAAGAGGGGCTGAAAACTGATCTCTCTTTGCTTTGTCACACCAGTCTGTGGTGAACTCTCTGCTTCAGGTCACTATCAGAGAACAGTACAGGTTGGCAGAGCCCTTAAGGCAGACTGCTTCTCCAAAGAATATGGTCACACTCTGATCATTATTAGCAACAAGGAAGTGAAAAAAGGCCACTTAAAAATTATACCCTGACTTACAGCACATCGTCCATAGGTGCTGTGTAAAAGATCTGGCTTAAAGATTCCTTTCCTAAAAGGAATTTAGAAATGCTTACATACCAAACCAAACATATCACATTTTTTAAATGGCCTTCACAAATACTTAAGAATTCATTTCAGAGCAAATACACACGAAAACTACAGTTTCCACATTTATACTAGTAGCAGAGTATCTACCAAACACATACCAAAATAAATACTGCAGGAGAAACATCATTAAAGTTACCAGTTGATTTAGAAGTCAATTCCTGCAGAACTACCAAAATAAATATTGTTTAAAATTTATCTGGCCTAAAAAAGTCTGCTGGCAGATTTTCTGGGGTTTTTTTTTTTTTTTTTCATTTTATGTTGTTGTTTTTTTTCCTTGTCATTTATGACAAGGAAAAAAAAAATCTAAAACATTTCCTACGTTTTGTTCTCGAAGAGACTTTCTTAGTCTTTCAGGCAATTTTAAATACTCATAATTAGTTTTCAAGACATGGCTATATCTTCTCCTTTATCCTACTTTATCTATGTCTTTGGCCCTACGGTAATAACACAATTTATTTAGCTGCGCTTCTCATCGTTTCATATCAGCAGGAAGACTTCAACAGATATCCTAGAATAGTTTAGCCCACGAACAAGCGGAAGAAAGGAAGAGAAAAAAAAAAAATCTCAGCACATTTTCTATGCAAGGTGACCTGGATTTTTAGTTTTGACTTTGACTGTTATGTCGTAAAATAAAGTAAGCCTCTGCAATTTGGTTTTAAGCCCTGAAATTTACTTCTACTATCAAGAACATGATAGCAGTAAGGAGAATGGGTTGCAAAACTGCCTTATATGTGTACCTAGCTCCTTCAGATTAATATCTACCCTTTTGGATGCTTATTTGAACTGAGGCTGACCTCTGAGTATTTGGAGATATGCCTGTCACTGCTTCATAATCGTAAGTATAATAATAAAAAAGGAAATAGAATAAGAGGTTTAAGGAGGTAATGGCAATGGATTTAAGGAGGTAATAGCAATGGATTCAAGAGGCAGGAATATGTGTCAGAACCATATATGGGATGTTTTTTAACAGTTCAGCTACACGTTCTGTGGAGGTATTGCTAGCTTAAGTGAAAAGCACTTATATTGTCAAACACTGGAATGCAGCCCAGACACTCAGGGATGTGTTCAGCTTGTCATTCAGAGCCTCTTCAATCAAATATCAACATTTTCCAATACAAAGGACAGCAAGTCCATTCCTGCATATGAATTGTACACTCCAGTCTGAAAGAACTGCAGAAAAATTCCGAATTTGGACTTGAACTTATTTTAATTTGATTTGTCAGGTATTTGCCAGGTAAGTATTTGTTATGGTATTCTTTCTAAGTGATTTTATTGAAAGAATGAATTCTTATAAAGTTCTTGTTTCATACAGTCTGCAATACAAAATGTAAAATAGACATTTGGAAAAAAATATATTTATATAAATATGTATATATATGAGCTGCTTACTAAGCTAAGGTACTTTTTTAGAGCAAAAATTTTATTTTTCTGACACTGTAAGGATGCCACTTTGATTTCTGAATTGCCAGTGAGCTTACTGTGACTATGGAGTTGAACCTAAAAGGTAAGATAATATGAAACTGAAGGTTATTGTGAGAACATGTATGTTTCTTCAAGTTTACTTCACGTATTACATGACATTCTAACAGACATTGTAAACTGCCAGTAATTTTCCATCACGTGACTTTGAGACTAAATCATGAGTTGAAGCTTCATTTAAGAAAAATCCCAGAAATCTACAGTATTAGAAAGCCCGGTACTGCTATTTAACAGGATTCATAACCAAAGGAAAACAGCATCTTAGTCTGAAATGTGCAAATCAGAAAATGGCATAAAGGTGACTAGAAACAGACCATAAAAGTATATAACAATATTTAGGAAGTTAAATATGAGGAAGTATTTACAAAGAAGTTAAATATGGCTTAAAATTTAAAACACGTTTCGTTGCAGACCGAAAACCCCCCAACTAGATGGATGTCAAAATAGAGGTCACTACACCTTTGAATAACAGAACATATCAAATTGTAAAGCTTGTGAAGTCTACGAGAATATTTATAGAATTCATAAAGTAGAGAACAGTTTACCAATTCAAATCAATCCTTCAAAGAAACAATGGACATTACTGTGAAAACAAATGGATAGCGTAAGCAGGAAAATGAATGGGGTATTTATTAACTTCAATAAGTTTGATGTTATATTGGTGGGGGGGGACGCGGGGGGAGAGAAGCCAAGCTATTAGAAGTAAAGAATGAGAATTCAAAAGTTAGAAAAGTTAGAAAGCTGCTAATGCAGCTTGTTCATAAAGTACATGGAAAATATGAACTTTAAAAAAAAAAAAAAATTGGAGGAGAAAATGTTCTAATGCATTATAATGATCCCAAGTCTTCAATTTCAACAGAAGGATACTTTCACTGCAGAGAACAGTATTATGTCAGAGACTGAAGTTATCTTCCAAGAGATAGTTTTCAGAATATAGAATAAGGTCAAGTGAGTACAGGAGAGCGTTTTAAGAAACAGTGACTCTATGATTTATGCTCTTGTAAAGTTCAGAAAGCTCGGGATAAAGGGTAAAAGAGGAGCTGGATAGTCTTATGGTTTGGAAATTGTTAAAGAGAAGCTGAATATAAGTTAAATATTTGTTAAATCCAACAAAATGAATATATTTGCTGATCAGTGAGGGAAAAGAGCATGGAATACTGAATAATGAAATATGAAACAGCGATAAACTTCCCACAAATAGCAAGCAGAGAAGACACACAAAAAAAAAATTGAAAAATTCCCCTCTTCAAATATCAGGTAGTTTCCCTCAAAAAATCTGTGTATATTTGTAAGATCTCCTCTTTTTGTAGTCCCATTTGAACTGTCTGGCAAGGAAGGTATTTTCGTGCAGAATAAAACTACTTTAAGATGCCTTGACAGGCAGCACAGCCTAAAGATAAGATACTTGCAGGACGAAATAATCATTAAGATCATAGAAATCACTTTGAGATTGAAAACAAACTCTGCCTGTCTACATATATGTGTTTAACCTCTCATTATAATAACTCTGACTGCTCCAATTAGATCTGCTGTAGGAACTTGGGCACAAAGTGCACGTGCAGGTACCTACAAGGAGACAAGACCATTTCAGTGTCCAAATCTCAAACCAAATCCCACTAGCAGACACTAGAAGAAATTAGAGATGCACGAAAGCATCAGTACTATGAAAGAACTAAGGTTCCCTCAGAGACCTCCAGTGCACTAGAGCAGCAGCTAATTAGAATGAAAAATCGTTTAAGGAAAAAAATGAGTATGTCATGGACACCATGAAAAACATGCTTTAGCTTCAGTGCATCTATGTGGCAAATTTTGGTTTCATGCTAACTGAAACTCAGCTCAAACCATTTACTGCCATTAGTAAGGACAGAAGTACCAACAAGAATCTGAGCTGCATTCACCAGTTTGGGAGAGAGAACTCAGTCCTTCTGCAGTGTAGTGGCTACAGCACTGGGATATGCAGATGAAAGGAAACAAAAATGGGAAAAGGAAGATCAAATAATCAAGATGCTTCACAAAAGCTTTTATTGCCATCATCAAAAACTTCTTAGCAACTATTCTGGCATAGAAGACTAGAGATATTTTTCCCAGATACGTAGTATGATTGAGAATTTGATACAATAGGGGATGGAGGGGATAGAAGCCTGAAAGTTTTAAATGCACTGACTAGAGAACCAATTAAACAGAAATACCTGGAGCAAAGTCTACAGCTACTTTATCTTTCACGTCAATAGTTGAAATAAATAAAACATGAGTAAAATGTTTGTGGCTTGAAGTGACTAAACTAGTGTCAAAGATGTGCCAAGATGGAATAGAACCACCAGCTAATTTAGGGTGTAGTGCTACAATGATCTTTTCCTCAGCCGCTGCCATCACTTTCATAAGAAGCTCAAGTACCAGATGAAGTTTTGGTGAAAAATTTGGCAAATCGTAAAGCATTAAGAAAATTTTATTAAAAGTAATAGCTGACAGGTATATATTGGGACTTGAAATACCTGACAGAATGGATTGTTACACCTTCTACTGACCTCAAGTGAAACATTTCATTAAGTAATTAATTAATTAATACTTGGATGGGTGAGATTTAACATCCAAATAACACCTTGCTTAGTTCCATCAGCCTGTTGAAGGTCCATTACCACAAGCTCAAAGGACCACAGGACCACAATGGCAGGTGGGAACCGAAATGATGGACTCAGAAAGTGACACCCAGTCTGGGTCCCCTGCCAGAGCTGTCCTGGGACAGGTTCAGCTCCAGTGTCTGAGTGTGAAACCCACTATGGTAAGAAAATGCCATAGCACCTCTTGGAGTGAGTGGAGGTCAGTGCCTGGGAGCATGGGACACACAATGGATTGCAGTTTTGGATTGCATAGGACCTGTTATGGGATGTTTAGGGGAGGAACCAAAGGCAGAGGAAGGGATTCAGTGTTTTGTGGGGGGGGAACGAGTACCTGAAAATAGAGGCTTAAGGCGGAAAAAAAGGGACTGATCACACGCAGTTTTCTAGTCAGTGTGCTTGTCTGGCCATGACCAACCTATGGAGACTGGCATTCAGGGAGAGCTGCTGGGCACACTGGGCAAACTGTCTAAGCCCCATTGCTGGAGGCACACACAGCATAGATACATATACGTATACATATACATATACATATACTCTCATGAGTGGACCTCAATCCTGCTCAGCCAGAGAGGGGAACAGGGTGAGAGCACTGGTGCTGTCTGCAAGTGCTCTGTGTGTTGCTATGGGATCTGCGTGGCCCAGCACGTACATAAATATATATATGGATACACATAGTGTACATGTGTGCTCTGCCTGCATATACCTACTGGGGATACATCTTCACCCTCATGACTGCCTGGACTTGGGCATACAGAGCTGCAGCAGCTTCCCCTCTGTTGGGCTTTCAGATCCAGTTCATTGAATTTTCCACCAAACAAAAATCAAAGCAGATGATGCATTACAATGCTAGTGTTACGGCTTTAGTTAAAAATTATGCTACGTGCAAGCATAAGGCTGCTAATTATTTATTTAGACATAGGCATTTGATGAAAGCAGATTAAAAATCTGTGTTTTATTAACTTCTTTTTGGGAGGAAAGAGACAGACCATAGTCTTGGAAGTGACACCACTGATTCTGTGGCACAAACCCCATTTTACACAAAGCATATAAACTGGGGTTGAATTCACCTCATTTAATTTTATTTAAATGCTAGTTAAAGAATCTTCTTTGGGGTCTCCAGAATATGGAGTATTTTTCAGGATGGGTGGAATCATCCGTTCCTTCCCTTGTCTACCATGGAAGCTCTGACAAATCAGCTGATTTTTAAAGAGCTAAATTTGAAATCAATGCCCCAGTTAGAAACTAGATACGGAATGAAACAGGTCTGTCAGTGTACTTGCACTGTAAAGGCTAAGATAGGACTCATATGCCAAGTCATCTTTCTGATGGTTGAAAGTGTGTGGCTGCTCTTGTCATTACTTCTGCTGGACATAGAGTGAAGCTAATTGCCACTGAATAGTCTGCACAGTTTAGAGAATAACAACACAAAAAACTACAAAAATAACACTTATCTTCCTCTTTACCTGAATAAGTGCATTCAAAAAGAAATAATAATAATAAAACCAAAACCAAAACGCCCTAATAACATGCTTTAACTCTTGGTCAGCCATGAAGCAGTTAGGAAGTTGGACTACATGATCATTGCTGGCTCCTTCCAACTGAAAATATCCTATTTGAAAAGCCAAACCTCAGGATTAATAAGAATGCTTTCTTCCATGCAAAGAATCTGGGATATATTGCTATAGAATTTACACCGTGCGTGCATCTTCTGAGGTATTAAAGCCTGATATATACCATCTTGGAAAAACATCACAGTATTCTCTCCCAAAGGCAAGTTTCACATTAATATTAGTTTTTCATGCTACTACTCGTTTCAGAATGCTGTCATGATTTAGTATTCTTTAGTCTGCTTATTTTCTCTTCTCCCCTAATTTATTCCCCTTATTTATTCTCAAGTCACAACTGGTTTTAGCTGCAGTTAGTTCTTGATTTTTGTACTGTTCCAATCTCTTCATTTCTATTTTTTCATGGGACCACGGTCACACCTAAAGTTCTAGCCAGTTTTCTTGTTTTCAGTCCTAACTTCCTAAATGCTGTTGATGGTTTTCAGTGTACTGGTAATTCTCATGATTTTTTAATTATAATAATGCATTAACATCATTACATAATTTTCTGTAAATGGTTCTCACTGTGTCTCAATTGCTGAAGTTCTTAAAATCACATTAAAACAATTGTTCATAGACAATCACTGAGTAAATAAGATGCCCTTGCTAATGTCAACAAATATATTTTATTTACTTTCTTTAAGGCAAATTAGTATAAACACAGGAAACACTTCCCTCATCTCTGGTGGAGGGGGACTGAAGTACTTGGCATTGACATTATGAAACTAATTCTAGGCAAAAATTACTCTTACCTCACTAAATCTGAATGGAATTGCTTTTCATTTTGGTCATCTTCACAGCTTCCCTTCTCCCCACCCACCTTTCTCCCATACTTCTACATTTCCCCCTTGATTCTGCTGAGGAGCACCAGACAGATTCCTGACTCCATCGTTTTTCTTCATGAACAGGCTTTCATATACAAACACTTCAAGAAGAGCAAAGCCCACACAAAACATAGCTACCTGCACCTGTATGGTGCCTAAAGAGGTAAATGGGAACAGAGGTGAGGTCTCGTGATGAATACAATCGCACAAAGTCTTTCAGCTTCTACTACAAAGTCCATCTGCCACCATGAACTGATCAGCTGAACAACTTATATTTGACTATATAATTCCTAAAATTTCAGGGGAAGAAAAAAAAAAGGGTAAAAAAAAAAAGTATCTTGCATATAAAAAGGATTCAAAGTTCATTGATTTTCATTCTATTATTGTTTGAAAAAAAATTCTGATCCTACCTCTTCACAGGCGGTCCTGAAATCCATGTGCTATGACACAGCAAGTGATATTTGTCTAAAATGGAAAGAAAGATTTCATTAGAATGAAAAAGATATAGCAAAACATAAAAGTTGTCTGTCTGAGATGAGCAATTGCACTTCTCTTTGCTAGGTCCAGTTATAGCCATTGCTTAAAAGAAGAAATGATCAAAGTTGCAACAGGATTAGGAAGATGTTAGAAGTTGTTCCTGGTTCTTATAAAGTACACAACCTGGTTTCATTGAATATAATCAAAGGAATGCTTATGCTCCCACCACCTCCTCTCTTTCACAGGACATTTAAACATACTTTTCTTATTGCAACTGTAAATTTCTTTTTCTTTCTGTTTTCCAACTTTTGCTGCAAAAGTAAGAGTATACTCAAAAGTAAAAAAAATAGAGACAATTAAGTGTTGCTCTTCAGAACACCCCCTCTCTTTCAAAAAAACTTTTTTTCTTTTCTCCCCTTATTAAAAACCATCACGCACCAGTACCTTTTGTCTCACATTTTATTAATGTACCTAATCTCTCCACAGAAGCCGCTGTCATTTAACAGTGTGCTTACTTTGCAGAAATATTTATGAGTTGAAAAACAAATGTTAGAAAAGTCAGGAATACGTGTGAGTGCTGGCAAAATGTCACACCAAATCCTGAGATTATTACTTTGCCTGGCCTTTACTTAAAGTGTATTCATCACCATGCACACTTATGCATTCATTTATTTATGTGATAAAGCCACTGGAACAGGATGTTAGCAGAGGCTAATAACAGTGTCCTGCTGCTAGGTCTGCAGTAGAAACACTCAGGCCTCCGTCAGTTACATTTTCAGGAAACACAAAACAGTCCTGGGCAAAACAGCAGTTTCATTCAATGGCTGGAAAGAAACAAATCTGTAACAAAATTCTCTCCATTGAGGATTTTATTGCTATTTTGTCTTAATCATGTGCTTGCAATTATTTGTATAGGTATAGTATTCAAAGTTCCAACACAAAATTTGCACCGTTAGCCTAAGTTTAAAATAAAATTTAAAATTCCTCATATAGTACAAAATTTTATATCCTAATATTTACAATTAAACCTCTTAATAATCATAAAATCTCTTCATGAAGTCTCTTGATTTATTTTGCTGTCCTGAATGAAGTTTTATTAAACAGCACACATATGAGGTTAATGCTCTCTATTTATTGAGCTCTGCCTGGTTCACAGACTGTGCTCTAGACTAATTTCTAGCAGAGATAGCCTAGGTTGGCTAGGTTACAATTCAGAAATTTAAAAAGGACCCATCATCATTCCTTCCTTATCAGCTTTACACGAGTACCAAGATCCAATAACGAACTGTATCTGTAATTCTGCTAGCAAAATGCTCATAAAATCAAGGTCACTATTACTGTTTCAAAGATTTTCTCTCTGGTGGGTCAGTCATTGTGTTACAAAATATGTTTCCTTATAATCTTTATGAACTCTTTTTTCAGCTGAGTAAGCTGAAGTTGAAAAGAGACTTTACTCACCTTAGCCAAATATTCTGAGGATGTCTTAGCCTTCTGGAACTATAAGAGCATGTATCCTCAAAACATAAACCGAAGTAATGCACAGTGCTCTCCTTTCTTGGGCCCTGGTTATGGCAGGTCACTAATTCCTACTGCAGTCAAAAGTTTATTCACTTGTATTATGTTCTGCCTTATTAATAAAAGTTCTGCAAAGTTTGGGTCTGGGCAACTTTGGTTCCACAGTCAATGACAACTCCACTTTCATTCTCTTTTAGCTACTCTTTGATCTAAACCTTGTCTAACCCTGGTCATTTCCATAACTCAGTATTACTCCTTTTTTCTTCTTGTTTGTTTTTACTTATAATGAATTTATTTACTTATTTCAGAAATACTTGTATTATCCCAGAGAAAAGAAGAACTGTTACTAATAAAATATTGTCTAAAATGTAGAGCTGGAGCTACATAATTCTCAACATGAAATCAAGTTCATTGCAGAGAGTTTATGTGTTTCTCAGGCAGGCTACATCTCAGTTACTAATCTTTGCAATGCAGCTGCCACTGCTTCTGCTCCCCTCTATTTCCTGCTGATTCTCATCTTCGGATGCATAGAGAATGTAAGCCCATTATCAATGTTCTTTTTCCGACTATCAGCAATTTTATAACACTTGATATTTTACAAACAGCACACAGGTTTGATTACAAAGTGCAGTACCTCATAAATCATCTCAGAAATGTCATTGTTTCCAGCATTTATACCCCAAATAAACACTCTAGATAATTAAATTACAGGAATACATATCATGCATCATGCAGAAATGTTACATCTTATGCTGGTAAAAGCCCCAGCGATTGCTAATTGTCTCCTCCTGTAATACATGAAAAAAGGCAGAAAACATAAACCTAAGTAATTTCAAAAATAAAACATTTGTAAAATGAAAAATTGGGAAACCCACTGCTTACAGATACCCGTGGTAAGTTTCTGGCTAATCTCTGCAACCCCATCTCCAAATCACAGCCACTTTCACCTGAGCAACTTCCCAGCTCTCCTAGGAGCTTCCTTCAGCCTGAATTTTTTTTTTTTTTTNCCCCACCATTAGGTTGCTCTGGGACAAACTGTGCTTCAGAATGTGAGAAAGGAGCTGCCTGTGGCTTTGAATTGAAGAGGTGCAGAGGAAACAGCTCCAGGACAGAGCCTGGTTTGCAGGCACAGAGGGAGACTTGAACAGCATGTATCACTCAAAGAGAAACGAAGGCTCTGAAAGCAGTCTGGCTTTCTCTAAAGGGGCTGGGAACCACTGCAATCAAAGATATGTAAACAAGCAAGCTTTGAAAAGTTACTTGCTGTCCTTTCAACTTGACTCGCAAGCTGCATCTCCTTCAAAACTGAGTTAACAGACCTATTTAGTTCACCTCTGCTGATGGATGTAAAAGGAACAGCGTGTGACAGACAGGTTGAGAAGAGACTTTGACACCCCCTTGGCAGAAAAAGCAGTTATTCAATACTGAAGAAACATTTACCAAGCAGTATTTTTACGGCATTTGTGTTCTAAAGGGAAATCAATGGCTAAAACATAACGGCAAAGATGAAGGCTGTGGCAGCCCTCAGAGACAAAGCTTCATTTAGGATAATGCACTGAGCACTCGAGCTATGCTCTGATCTTCTTATAATAAATCAGGTCATATTCCAGCTGTATAATAGATGTAATTTCACGAAGTACTTCCATGACTGAATACTCCAGTATACAATCAGGAAATAAGATAGCAAACAAAAAGAAAACTTCTTGTGCACACAACAGCAAGAGACACTTCGTGAAGTGTAGGAAATACCACAAGCCAAATGAAAAACTATTGAAGTTAAAGCAGGAAACACTACATTCTCAAGGCTACTGGTGCAAAGTAAGAATACAATACTGTATGCACAAATAAGAAGTTTATGGAGAAATTACGCATTATCAAATGCAGTTTCATTTAGCATATGATATCACTGCAGCCTGTATATGTCTGACTTGATGGACACAAATCACAAGAAATTCTTATTGTCTGAGAAATGTCTGAACTGCTAATAGGGAAAGAGACTAAAACCATATTTCAAAGGCACAAATCCCAGATCAGCAACTACTTACTGTAATAGTTCACTACTAATGTTTGCCTTTTTAAGTCCTTCTGCTTCTATTCTTGCCAACATATTTTGGGCTCTACATTATGAAAATGTCTGAAGAAAATAGTATCTGTCCCTATTGTGTGTGTTAGGAAATTAAACATACATACATTCGTAACTCTGTAAGGCCTTTTTTTGGCAATAATTAAAACTAAACCCCAAACCTTCTCTATTATAAATAGGGAAAGCAGATATAGAAATTACCCGTACATACAGCATAACTAGTCCTTTGTGCTTTAGAGGAAACAAACATTTCTGGAAAAAGAGAAACATTACTTCAAAGGCAAATTCCATGAAGGCATATTCATTCCATCGAGCTTGCCACAAGGTGTTTGGTACTGGAAGAGTGGTCAGAGGCATGCAGACACCACAGTAAATCAAAGGAGCAGCTGAGTAACTGCAGATTAATAAACCCTCATTCAGTTATTGCTTTCCAGCACACTTGAATTATATTTTGTTTGAACACTGAGTTACTTATGTTCAGTTAACATAATGATTTTTAATAATTTACATATTGGACTCATTTGCTGAAAAATTTCTCAGCGAGTTGACAACAGACAGTCTCTAGATTCAAGCACTTTCTCATACCTCCTCACAAAGTCCAACACATGAAGGTGGATATGTATATCCATTGCATAGAATTACAGTTTTAATAAATTAATTTAAGTAGAAGGATCCTCACAAAGCTGGAGGACCCTAAGCTGTATGTACCTCAATCTACCTGATAGTGCAATGACTGAGATGAACTTTGGAATCGGCAAACCTGTGAAGCTCTTTGGCAGGGAGGAAAATAATTACCTGACAAAGCTTTTTAACAAAGTGTCCAGCTCTTAGCAAAGCTCATGCTTCAAAAGAATTGAAGTTGGCAATTAGTAGCTAACATGGTTTTTAATGTTTCGTTCATTTTACCTTGGTTAAAACAAGTTTGGTATTTATGTGCCAGTCATAATTTATTATTTTAGTGGCAAGCATATTTAATATGCAAGCCAAATTAATGATTCACTCTATAAACAACAATTTTTCAATAGTCAGTGATCCAGAAGGCAGTATTAACTGAATGAATGCATCTTGGGTTTCTGTTTGTTTATTCAGTACTGTTTGCATTAACAGTGTACCTCAGAACAAACACCCACAAAATGATCTAACGAGTTGCCCAGTCTATTCTGGCTTGGCAAAAGAGAACTATTGCAAAGGGCAAAAAAAAAAAAAAANACAACACAACGCACAATCTTTCAGAAAGAAAAGGCAGTATTAGAGGAGAATAATCTGAAAACAGTGATATTAAATGGCAACGGGCTGTTGCTGCATGTCTTTATGTGAAACGCACTATGGCAAACTGAAGCATGAAAGTTTGGCTCTGCGTCAAAGTCTGGAATGCTGTTAGGAAAATAAAATAAATCTTTTGTCTGGTTTCTCACTTTAGCAATGTAACCCTTTGGTAATTCAGCAGATGCATCTAAATATAATTATGTACTTGATTTCAAAGAGGGTAGTGCACATGTCAGAGCCCAAGCTTGTATAAATGTCTCCTTATTCTTCACTGCTCTGGAAGCTTCATGAACTGTGACATGATTTAGGCAATTTCTCTGTTTTGCCAAGTAACAGTGCCTTTTGTCAGAGATAAACACAAGTTCTTCTCTGACTATTCGGCACTGCAGTCTGGATTTTCCCTCCATTATCTCTCAACGCAACATTTTCATATAGAAGACATATTAGCATTCCTCTGCCAAGGCAATTGTTTCACACTCAAATGTAAATTTCATGCCCCTGGCATTATGCCTAACGCTAATAATTCAGTGACACTTTCCACATTACACTGCATCTTTTGATTTCACTTAAGTTAAAAGAAACAAGCCAAAAACATTGTACCAGTGTCCTAAAGGAGGTTAGAAAATAAACTAATGGTTGTAAATACTTGAGAAATATTTATTTGAGATTTTTAGACACTTTAAAAACACCTGATAAATGTATTTATACCTGGATATATAAACGTGTGTCAGGTTCAGAGTTAATTGCAGTTCTTAATGAAAAAATAACCATTCACAGTGAAATTTTAGAAATCTGTATATCCTGCTTAAGAAAAATCAGAATAATAATGTGCAATGAATAATGAAAATTGAAACCAGATTAAATGAGGAAAGGGCATGATATCAGACTTATTACAGACTGTTGAATCAAAATAATATGAATATGTTTTAGGCCCAGTTTACAAGAGTATAAAGAAGCACATATTTCCATTTTTTCAATTGACTAAAATTTTTCCCATATACCATGGAAAATGCAAACCAGGATTTTCCAACAGATATACCATCATTTCTGCTCATTTGATACAGTTTGAATCACAAACACCAGTATGTCTTGATAGAGCTTGAACTAACAAGGTAAGAATAATGACAAGAAATAAAATGACAAAATCTAGTCTCAGAGAAATTCAGAAGTTTCAGTAACTCCAATGAAAACAATATGAATAAGTAATTTTTAATTGACCCAGGACAAAAAAAATTCCAAATTTCATTTGAAATTCCATAACCCAACCAATATTTGATTATGACCTTTCCTTATTTTGATGAGATTGAAATTAGTTGACTAAGGTCAAAACATTTTCGGTCTATTTCATCATTAGGTTTTACAAAATGATTCCCACCATTAAAAAGAATATTCCTATTTTATAGTCACAAAATCAAAAAACTGTCTATTTTATATTACCAACTTCTGTATCACAATGTAACACATTTGCAATGTAACACATTTGCAATGGCACTAGACCTTATCAGTCCTTCCCACTGAGATGGTAACAGAAATCACAGCAGCCCACTAAAATAACTGGCATGATTTATCTTTCAGTGCATATTTTCATACCATTATTTGGAGTTTGCTTTCTATTTAGAAATTGCCACCATCACCACTTTTGCCACTGTAGTCAGTTTCTTTGCCAAAATGGAATTGGGCTATCAGAGGTAAAAAGATTTGGGGAATGTGACTGGAAGGTACCAAAGAAGATGGGCAGAGAGGCAGTTTGAGAACCTATAGAAGAAAACTGAGTCAATGCAAGCTGGAAAAACAGAAGAAACCAGGTACTTAGTTTTGGTAAACAACACTCTTTGCAGAGGCATTGAATCCAAATGACTACACTCTGGTATCAGAATCACCTAGGTAAACCACCAGAGAACAAAAAAAAAACCTGGACATTATAAGAGCAAAACCACAGATTTCTTATTTAAAGTGGACTAAGGCATCTCTGTGTTGCACTGCTGCTTATACAAACTGTTGTTTACTGTGTCAGGTCATTGATCCTTGAATGCCACTGATTTTCTTTACTGCTTTTTTTTCCTTGCTTTCTTCCATAAAATGTGAACTTACGGATTTCTCATAAATAATCAAGTCAATAACAAAAGAATCGATTCATAGAAATATTTAAATCAATGTGATTAACCGATCATTTAACGGTTTTAGAATTAAGTCTGAACTGCAACTTAGCTTCTAGTACCAGGTCCTGTAATCAACAGCAATATTTGTGTCTGAGAATTCCTATTACAACAAGCAGACACGCAATTCCAGTGGTCACTATTAAAAACTATGCATTTGTTTTGTCATCTCTGGGATGGCATAGCTACAACAGAGAGAAAGACCAAACTTTATTGCAGTTGCTGCTACAGTTTTGCATTATCTGAAAAGTCAGTTATAAAGGCTACCAGTGAACAACACTTCCTCAGGTTAAGGTAAAAATCTCAAGCAGATAAAAAAAAAAAAACAAAAACAAACAAACAAACAAAAAACAGAAACAAAACCCACAAACAGTAACCTGTTTCAAAGAGTTGCCAGTAAAGGAAGGAGTAATAATGCAGTGCATGAACTAGGAAATTCTAGCCAAGAGAGATACCATGATCATTGTTTGCACAGTCTTCACCACATTTTCCTTTTTTCTTTTTTTCAGAGCAGATGCTTCTATATAGAATTCAGTACTTATAGAAAACAAACACCAACAACTTGGCTCAAAATTAATCAACATAATTAGATCTTCCACTTGAGTTTTTATATGATTGCAGCAAAAGCCTCTTTAACTACTCTGGAATCCAGAAAGCAGGAATTTGCAGCAATGCTGTTGTAATATCATCAAGTCAAGTTTATTTACCGTCAAACTGTTCCTGCAGTAGTACATTGTCAAAATGTATAAAAAGGGAAATTGAGATATGCAAAATATGCCACATAGGAAAACACAGCACTTAGAGAACTGTAAAATTAAAACAAACAAAGTTAAGTAGCCAGCGAGAAATACTTTACAGCTAATTAGAAAATATCCCTGTGAGAGCAGCACCCCTTACTGAAAATCCCTTTTTATGGAAGTGGATTGGAATGCGATTGTGAAATGGTCATCCCACATGTCCACACATCCCTATCCTGCAGGTTGTTAATCCTGCTATAGGGCTATCACAGTTAGTCAGAAAAAAACATCGACAACAGTGTGCTCCACTTTTAGAAAGAGAGGTTGATTCAGACAAACACTGGCTAGTGGTAAACTGCGCTGATCCAGGAACAGAGTTGCCACACAAAGAAACCTGTGCAGGGCACACATGGGTGGATAGCTGTAAGCAGCGTCCCTTTTAATTCAGTCACATTGTGGGAATTACTCGTTTTGGTTATCGCATTTTCTATATAATTAAATACTGTTCAGATTAGGTTTTATTTAATGCATTCCTGAGCTCACTGAAAGCCAAGACGGCAAACATTGAAAGTTATAAGGACTTTTCTTTGTAAAATCTTGGACACATTCATGATGCAAAGTAATTGTAATAAAGGTGGGACTAATACCATTGATTCCTTCTACGAGTGTCTTTCACACACCACTAAATGTAGATGAAAAAAGATAATGAGAACGTGAACTGTATAGTAGTCAAGCAGACTGGAAGATGCTGAAGTCATGATGAAAAGGTGCAACCAGGAGTTAAGTGAAAAGAATATGGAAGGGAATCTAAAACTTGGTAGGTCAGCAGAAAGGAGTTAGGGTATGTCAACCTGAGGAAGCTTTTGCACCATGGGCACGTTGAGGGGTGAGGAAGAAGACAACGTTCAAGACAGTGAATGTGAAGGTTTGCAGCCACCATAGAAAATTTGATCCCAGAGAAATGCACCCAAAATCAGACCCAAATTCCACAGGCATGATAGTGTTACACCAGTTTTTCTGTGCAGAATAGAAAAATTAAGCAATCTCAGTAAATTCATTGTCTATGTTCTTAAGCTGCTAGTACAGACTTTCCTATGGATTTAGTCCATGACTCTCCAGAACAACAGGCTACATGACTCAGGATCTAGTAAAAGGGTGACTTTTAATTAACAGTTTTCTCACAGCCACCCTACTGCATAGTAAAAGACAGTTAAAAATCATGGACGTAGGCTGTTTTATGCAATTACTGGCCAGAAGCCAGTTTCATTGATAATGATAAACACGACCTAAGAGCTTCATATTTTGGAAACTCACAAGAAGTGGCAGAATGTAACAGCCAGAACACTAGCTCAAATGACAGCTCTGAAGTGCCTACCCCTGAGAGCACCAGAAGATACCTCATTACGGGTTACTTTTTATGTGAACTTTTTTTTAAAAGTGGGTTCCAGTGGAAAATCTAGATTGTGACTGTGTAACTGAAACTGAGTCATACTGCATACACAATGATGACTTAAATTTGCATACCTTTGTTTAATTCAAGTATTTTCCAATATTTAACTTCTCTGAAAGACTTTAAACATAAATCTCAAAATCAAATGGGACTCAAATTTCAAAAATTCCAATTATATCTCCAAAATTCACCAGTATAGTAGATAAATATCTATATCAGTGCACTAAACAGTACCAAAGGACTTCTCCACTTTAGACACAGTCACTGAAGCAAAGCAGGAGTTTTTCTCTTCCTTTTTATTTTCGAAGTCTTTCAGGCAAGAGAGTAGGGGAGAGGACAGACTTCAGGTCACAAGTTCTTTATTCACTTTAAAATCTATTTCAGGGAATGGAGAGGTTATAGTTTAAAGACTCCATCCCCTCATCCTGTGGGGAACTAGAGGAAGGTATAGGCTTCTTTTTCTGCATACATTTTCCCCCGAAGTAATGGAAGTAGGAACAAAATTTGAGAGAAAGGGAGAGTGAGACTTGGTTAATAAAAGTAACACAGTAACATAGTGCCAGTCCTATAAGACTGATGAGAGAGGAAAAAGCATTAAACAGGAAGAGAAAAACACGACAGAAGAGGGAAGAGATAGTTTATATGAAGATCAAGGAAAGAAAAAACCTGAAGGAGGGGGAAATGGAAACATATTTTAAAACTCATTTCATTTCCCCATTACACATTATTTGATAAGATAATTTTTTTTTACTTTTTTTCATCAATAGTATTCCATGTCCTAATTATGACTGGTAAGCTGAAAGAAAGTACTTTAGGCGTATGGCAGAACCTAACCTCTTTAAATATTGTTTTCTTTTCCCCCTCTCTCCTTCCTCCCAGCAGACTTGGGTAACAAAAGATAGAAACTGGAAAAAGAGAAGTATATGTAAGTGTTAAGGATAAGCTGACTATAAGCAATGATATTGAGGAAAGAGGGTCAGAGATGCATTAAGAAATAATTCCCTTGCATTTTCAGTCACATGTCTATGGTAACTGGGCTTTATTTTAGAAATCTTTACACAAGATTACCAGAACTATCAAAGTTCATTGCTTGTGACATGCCTACTGAAAACAAATTACTTCAGTGTAGTTTTGGGTACCATCTAAATCACAATTGCTTAAAAGCATTCTTTATCATTTCAGAAATATTAAAGTAAAAGAGAGATATGTAAAGAGAACAAGCTCTGTGCAGAAGTCCAGTGACACACTGAATTAAGGCAAATTAAGTCAATGTTAGCACAAGACACTGATGCAGGAAATGAATATGGGTGTTATGGGGCTATACGGCATGTTTGAGGATCTGAGATTTGGCAAACCTGTCACAAAGCAATGATTAAGGCAGGAAGCTCAGCTAAATTAAAATCATGCACTAGAACAAAATACTATTTTTAGAATCTGTTGACGACCACATAGCCCAGGGAAAAGACTGGCCTCTTGCTTTCAGGGTAAGTGACAGCAATGCCATCAGGGTAAACTACAAGGACATACTGAGAGTAAATGGCAGACAAGTTAAATCTGAGACATATACACGACAATGAGAAATGATGGCTTAGCAGAAGTTCCGTAAACTTAATTTCAAGGACTCTACTACTCAGAGAATCCAAAATATATGTTCTTTTGCCACTTAATAAACATGATCAAGTAAAAATTAGTCTAAGAAACCCTGGCATCATGTAGCTTTATCTGAGCATGAAATTTTATCAGGAAAATAAAAATTGTGAAGTATAATATACTGACATTGAGAGGGAATCCTTTCTGACGGTTCTAGCTTCAAAATGCTTTCTAATGCTTGCCTGTGATACTTGATCATATTTTAAAATAATTCTTCATAAGGCATAGATGACTGAGCCTGATTTAAAAGTAGGTGAAGACTAGAATGCTAAAGAAGATATTAGAGAGTGTTTCACTCTTTGGGAAACATTTCTCTTTTAAAAATTAAGATTTTTTTGTGTGTGTGTGTGTTGCCGATATCACTTCTCCTAGCAACAGCACAACTTCTAGGTTCTTGCATTTCTTCATGGTTTAACAGCCATCAAATTCTGCTTAAAACAATGGGTCACTCCATGAGAAATATTTAAGTTTAAGGAACTAGACAAGTTCCTCTTTTTTTTGTTGTTCTTTTTCTGAATACTGAATGCCTTCTATAAAAATAGTAGCAGTTTTCAAGCAGCAGTTTTAACAACCATTAAAATTCAACCTATAAAGCATAATGAGAGTCTGGAAGTACTGCTGTGAGAATTCATAAGCTACCACTTGAACATGAGCATGGTTTGGGAAAGATGATAAGTACTGACAAGTAGTAAATATCCATCAAGGTTCACAGTTATTTTGGATTCTTACAATGTGATGGAAGAAACAAGAAAAAGGGCACATCTGTTAAAATCATGGGAGAAAAAACTTTCATGATTAGTTTTCAATAGTTCAAAAGAAAAAAAAGTCATCCTTAAGATATGCAGTCTCACCGTTTTCTACTCACTCCTCTGACTTTTAAAAGAGACTGTATTAGCGGAAAACCAACTGATAAACAATCTGCTGCCACAAGTGTGGCAGAATGTTTGAGAACACAGTATGTGCTACCTTCTTGATCTTGGCGTACATAAACTTACTGAAAAACAGTGTTTCCTCCACTTTCAAAAAAAAACCCCTCACATGTGATGGGGTCATGAATCTGATCATGCCAGTCCAAGCAGGGATTGGGATAACTGTCTTCACAAAGTCTGAAACAACCAAGTACCCAAGCTTTTTCCTTTACAGACCATCACTTTAAGTTCAGCTTAAAAAAATTAAAGGAGGAAGGGAAGTGTCTCCGTAGTTTTGAGCAAACTTCAGTTCTGATCAATATTCTCTAGTAAAACCCCCTGAATAGCCTATAAATAACTGCCTATCTAGAAAAGAATAAACCTTGTAATCCCAATTTATATGACCTGGGATCTAAAGCATATACTTCTAACTTTCCCATTTACTGGGCATTTACATTTTTTTACTTTTACATTTACTTTTTTCCCAGAAAGGGCATCTCTCTTTCTGGATTCTCCCTCCATTCCTGATGCACTTGACTGGTTATGGTGAAGTGAGGTCATATGAACACACATAAAAACACCTTCTTATCTGAAGAAGGGTTTATTAAAGGATTTAGAGTCCTGTTTGACAATTATTACATCCTGCTACTGAACACATCTATTAATAAAGAAAAACAACATCTAGCAACTTTTCTTCAACAAATTGTTTATTATATACATAAATGGAAGTGCTTCTCAACCACTTGTGAACAGACTAGTCCTGCTCAAGGCTTGAGAGTAGTGTTATGCATAAGATTTTTAAAGAGGACCTTGGCACAGCAGTGAACCCTTCAAAAATGGTTTAAGATTTGCCAATCCAATGAACTTTTTGGTTCTCCTTCATAAGAACAGGGCAGGAAGACAGTGCTTGTATTTGCAGACCTTCCTCAACAGAACAGGAACAGAGTTCATGTGCTCTCTTAGGTTCCTTCCTCCCTTGCTTCCTTCCTTCCCTCCTTCCCTCCTTCCTTCCTTCCATTTTAACTTGTGAAGCTACCACTTAGAACTTGTCATTTTTAAAGTTAGGAACAAATTTCTATCTTGCTGAACTGAGGCTTCACATCTGCTAAGACTGAAGTTGAATTTTCTTCTTCCTATGTGTAAAAAAATTATGACGCTAAAATTATTTTGGGATTATCTAACTTCCAGAAGTAACAGATTCAATAAGGCTTCTTGAATTAATGGTAATAGTTGATTTGCATTTTTGAACATACAATAAATAAAGAACTGTTACCCATGCATAATATAAAGATATCAGATGGCATCTTTGTAGAATAACAAAAAACCCTTGAAATTTAAGTAATCTGAAAAAGTCTCAGGGAGGAAACTTTTATATTTACAAGTCTGCACAGTATAACTCAGTTGGTCCTGAACCACACTGGTATGAAAAAAAATTATATTTCAAAATCTAAAATGTCACTTTTTAAACACTGGTTATCTAGAGACTACTTCTTATACTTTCCTTTCTTCTGCTGCTGTTTTGTAGTCTTCTTTTACCCTTTATTTTAAGGCATATGGATGACAGAAAAAAAATAAAAAGGTAAATTCCAGGTCAGGGATACTTTACTAGCCTCTGCTGCTTGGGTGAGATTATTTGCAGTGACTGCAGGAATTTTCAGTCTTCTGTAAAAGACTACATGCTTCAAAACTGTAATTCCTTTGGACTTCAGTGAAGTTTATCGTTGGCATCTCCTCTATGATCTCCTTTTCTTAGCTTCAATTTTCAGCAAAGGCCATTTAAAAAGAAAACCTACACAACAAGAATAAAAATTGAACATACTACTTGAATCATTTTTTCACCCAATATATGTGGACCACGATGAAGCTGCAACTAATCTGTGTGTTAGGAAATGAATGAACTGCATTTTCCATACGAAGTTTGACTTTTAAGTTCCTTGGGGGACGCAGTCATGAATTGCACTAAATTGCATCGAGCTAAGAATTCCAAGAAGTTGATCATTAATAATAAATATATAAAATATCTGTACTCATTTGTCATTTTCACTTCTAATCTTTTGCTTGTGACATCTTATCATCTCCACAACCCCGTTATTATCCTTATTAGTATTTTTAAATTTTTATGTCTCACTCCTTATCTTTTAACAAATTATATTAGGCCTTGGTTTTAATTTCTGCTGGATTTCCTCCCAAACTCAATTTCCTTCTATTTATATCTGAAAGTTATGTAAGAAAGCTGTATGTGGCACACTTGGTAAGGTTCGACAGCATCAATTCTTAGATTACAGTATTAGAAATGTCCTAGTGTACACAAATATTCAAAAACTTGGACTGAAAGAATTTACTGTAAGACTCTAGCTTCAAGTCCCATAGCTTTCTCCTTTCTAAATTCTAAAGACGAGGTATCACATTTATCACCTTTTGGAAAACTGTAGGTCATTTAATCTAGTATACTCAAAGACCTGCCTGAACATTTTTTTTCTTCTTCTTCTTGATATTCTAGATAAAATAATCCTTTTCCAATAAAAGGTAGTTCAAAACCAGAAAACAAAATGACACTGGAATAATACCGCAGAGTCTCTTTCCCAAATCCTAAATACAGGAAAAAAATTGAGTATATTTAATTTATGTACTTAGAGAGTGATGCAAGCTAACTTGGACCAAATACAAAGGAGAAGAATTTTGAAAATTTCCCTGTAAAATGCTGAAAACTTCTGCTACAGAAAGAGAGGAAAACCCACAAAAGTTTAAGTAACACATTTTAGTCTGCTTTGTATCATGGAAAAGAACATGTTTCTCAATACGTAGCTCATTTGATGGACGATCTGGATCCAGGATGAAACCTATTGCTCATAGATTTTTTTTTTTTTT
This sequence comes from Cnemophilus loriae, assembly GCA_013397755.1. NCBI lineage: Eukaryota > Metazoa > Chordata > Aves > Passeriformes > Corvidae > Cnemophilus > Cnemophilus loriae. Next base: position 457,265 of record VZTF01004666.1, read on the forward strand.
TTAACATGACGTAATTTCTTAAATAAATGCACACCTGACATATATTAGCGCTATCGGAATTTAGGCAATTCTCCAAATTCTTCATTTTCTACAATCTTCTTTTGAAAAGAATGCAGGTAATTCTTAGCAGCTGACCTCTTACTCTGACAAATCATGCAGAAAGCTGACTGTGATTTAAACAATGCAACAGGTTTGAGAAATTGCTCTCACGCTTTTTAAGTCAGAAACACAGTGATACTTCCACGCCACTATACTCTGTGTTCTGCAATCCCCCAGGTAGTTCCATTCAGAGACACTGTTCTAAAACACAGAACAAGGGATCTCAGAAACATATCCTACTTTGAGATTAAAATTCAGAGGGCCATTAAAGTAAAGCGTCGACTAATACTCCGTCCTTTTCTCTCTACTGCCTCTCCTTTCACATTTCATGAAACCATGTCAGGACTAGCCTGCCGAAGCAGAATTAGAATTCCTGGGAGAAGATCTGAACTGTTGAAATGTTAAACACGTCAGTGTGTGAGAGATCCACACTTCTGCTCTACAGCAATAAGTAGTACAAGGTCTAACTGTCTTTTCTCGATCCTCGGGTGAAAAGAAAAATTGATGTCAGTCACATTCAGCAGGTACCTACTTACTGTATCCTACCCTGCCAATCCAGACAGAAATCAGGTGCTGCAAAATGATTCATAGTCTCTGAAACTGCAAAGGTATGTACAGTACAAAAACTGAATGAAATATATACAGCTCTTGCATATTAAAAGCTTTTTGAGAAAGTCATTAAGAGACATCACGGAGTTTTCTTCAGAATTCTCTTGATAATACAGCCAATTATGGAAAAAAATTAGAGAAAAGGTCAATATATACAGTTTAACACAGAAATCATTCTATTATTAAAAACATTTTTGCAGTGGCTACTGTGGAGTTTGATGAGCTCTAATGCCAGGTAACGTGCAGTAAAGAATTTCTTCCTTTTTCTGTTCACTCTTCCTTCACTAAATAAATTCCAAATCATTAAACAGAAACACCTATCTGCATGTAACATTTAGCTTCAAAATCCCAGTTCCAAAAGGTGTGAATGGCTGGCATCCTATCTCAGGACATAGTTGCACTGAACAACATCAGAATGAACAATGAATTTTGATGCATATCAGAAACAGATAATGTAGATAATTTGCTGCTGCTTTCAATGTCCTAATGTTAACTCACAGTCATCTAACTGAAAGCAAAAGGCCACCAGCTCTGCCACTGTCAGACAAATAGCTCATTTAAGATTAGCAATAATCTATTTGCTTTCATCTGTTGTAGATAAAAGGGAATCAGTAAAGAAAATTAAACACAGCAGGATTTCGTTCAGGTTCAGCCCACCTTTTCAGTCATGAAAAGCCATTAATTCAGCTGGGTTTTAATAAAAACCTTGGGGTGAGATCATTGTCACAAGACACAGATGTGCTGGCCCTCCTCTGGCTCTCACTGTCCTCTAACTCCTCAGCACACGGACAATGCAGCAAAATGGGTGATCCGGACCTTAAAACAAAGCTGTGCAACCCCAACCATCACCACCTTTCAACACTCTCAAATTCATACAGAGGATGCTCAAAGTCATGGGGGTGGAAGGAGGTGGGACAGAGGGGGCTACACCAAGCCACCACTCATATGTGCCACCAAGGCCGCCCCTTTCCTCTTGGCAGCGAAGGACACATTAACCCTACCTAAGCTGGTGCACAAGGAGCATGCACGAGCCAAAGGACTCAACAGATGGATCCAGTTAATTTTGAGTTGTAGAACCCAACCACAATGCATAACAACATATGTTTGTACAGTTTTCTTATGGAATTAATTTCTTTATGCTGCCTGTAAGAAACTGTAAACAGTTTGCTACTCCTTCTTTACTCAATAAAACAAATACATAGTATTTAAATTGTACTTAGTAATTACAAACTTTATTTACTTTTTTTTGCTATGCTATACATCATACAGCTTGCTCCAAAAACATAATTTTAATAGTTCTCTTTTTCATTATGGGTATCATATATGCCATTAAATTTAAAATACTGCTGCAGCAGGAATTATGGCTGCAATTATGGAGGAAGACTCAATGCCTTCAGCAACTGCATAATATAAATGCTGCATAATAATTCCATTTCCCCTCCAAATGTTCACTCAGATTAATTTACACAAGCACATTGCCCTTTTCCTCACATGCCACAGACTCACAGTCACCCTAGAGTGATAGATAATCGTTTTTTACACTCAGTTTTGTGCAACTGATTGGGGTGAGACTTTCTTATTGAGATGCAACGATTGTACTAACAACTGTTGCACAAGTGACTGGATGACAAGTTGTTTCTATGAAAACGTTGACTTCTATGACCGCTGCTACAAAAATTTTGCATCAGGAACATGAAGAAAAATGGTTTCACAAATGAAAACTTACATGAGGCAACTACAATAAGCTGACCAATTTCACTGGGTAAGGGAAAATAATGACTGAGCATAGTAAAACCAAACCTCAGTGGAATATTGTCTTGTAAATATAGGCTATATATTAAGGTTTTGTATCAAATACAGCAGTAAATATGAAAAAGAAAGTCATCCTGTCTTTATAGCAATGTAGCTGAAAGTATGGCCTGTTTTAAAGTTTTATACTGCAATGTCTAACAATAATTTTCAAAGGAGTGGGCAAATATTTATTTTTGTATAGTCAAATCTTCAAAAGCAATAAGATTTACTCTGAAAATGGAAATGATTAGATATATCTTAAGTATTACAGGCTGTTCAATGCTTTGAAAGAACATTATTTTGGTAATTACTACATTTCATATTTTTCTGTCCATTTTATGAAATCAGATGAAGTTAAACAAAGAAGACAAAGTCTATAACCAAGTATCATATATATATATATATATATATATATATATATGAGAAAACCTACATAATTTACAAGTGGAAACTTCTAGCTAACTTGCCCTGTATTTTATTTCTTCTCACTTTTGTCTTTTTATTAATTCTGCACAACTCTACCTAATTCCAAGAATCTTTTACTATCACTAACTATTCTTCATTTGTTCAGAGTTTTGCAGATGAGATTTTGCCTCTGATGAGTTGAGTAGAAATTTCTGCCATTATCTTCAAGGACTTCAGGTTTCTCATCAGATAATTCTTGATTAACAAGAAGGTGTTGAGCCTAACTATAACTTGACACACTGGAACCTCTAAAGCCATAGTAACTGACAGCACTAAGAAACCACCCCTGAAGTTCTGGCTCTGTAAAGACAGATGAGTGTTTTATACAATGGTACAGTCGTGATATTAAAGCCCACAGTTTCACTTACAGCAGCATTGTAAGAACATGTTGTAGAGACCATTCTTGTGAGAAGAATCTTCTACATTTGCCCTTCACTGGGTGACCAACATTCCACTAGCACCAAAATCTACCTTTATAGAAAGCATAATACAGCAGATATAACTAATGTCTTCACTTAAATTATTGTCAGTCATGACACTTCTTTTCACAGGAATTGCCTGGGCACCTGTTACAACCCGTCAAAGAACCCTGCTCACAAAAATGCTTAAGCAGAAAGAACAAGTTCTAATTTTCAAAACAAAATGGAATTCATTATGATTCATGTAATGATGAAATGTAACAATATTAAAACAAAATGCTTTAAAATTATCAGTATTTTTAAATATGCACAAAATAAGATTATGAAATGAAGAAATAGCAGAAAATAAATTATCTCATGTGAAAGCAAAAACCAGTATTTTGCATTTTTATGGCCACTAATGATGATTCAACTTTCCTAAAATGCTGTTGTCTTTAATTTATAGGCTCACATATGCTTCTCTCTGGGGACTGAATGATTTCTATCTGGTTTTGAAATTCTTAGAGTCTACTTCAGTCCCAAATTTAATACTAAACTGAACTCCTTAACAGGAGATCATCCCCGTTTTATAAAAATGAATACGAATTGAAAAAATATTCAAGTGACCCTTACAAACTATGTTTTATCATCTGCACTATAACACTCATTTCGGGACCAAAACAAGGGAAATCTGTCAGACATGTTTGAACTATATTTGTATGTTAATGTTAATGAAAAGAAGAAATTATTTCTACCTGCATTTCCATTTCAGTTTTGGATGCCAAATAGTTATGTTAGTTCAAGCAAATTTTGGATCACCAAACAATGCTTTAGAACTAAGTCTCTTAAACTTTTGTGATATTTTCATCATTGTCACTATCTTCACTTTAGTACTAAGTAATAAAATCATTAGGGGAGAAATGTATAGAAGTAATCAGAAGGCCTCAATCATAGCAGACAAAAAAGAAAGCTGTGGGGGTTGATAGGGAAAACGCTAAAAGTCTTTAAAAGAAAAAAGTAATTTTCTCAAATTCCATCAGTCATATGATAATTATCCCAAATTACATTCACCTTATGATCATCACCATCCAAAGGCACTAAAGCAGTACCTTTTCTTTTCACATTTTGGCCATAATCTGTTTTATCTGATTGTATGAGGGCTACTCCTGTTCACCATGTTTTCAAAGCCTTTCTGTAAGTCAGTAAAGGCACTTTGATGACACCAGCTGCTTTATGACTTCATATATAAAGTGTGTTTGTTCTGGTCCTACCCCCTAAACAATCTCTTGTTTACAGAAAGGTTCTTAGCTGAAATTACATTCTCTCCAAATTTACAAGAAAGACCCCCAATTTCTTTTCTGCAAAGTATCCTTTTCGAAAGCTCTTTAAGGCTTTTTCTCTTATTTTATTTTTCAGTAAGGAACAGATAGCACTTCAGGTGGGGCTTGTTTTTTTTTTTTCTTTTCCAATAAATTATTAGTTAAGGCACAATCAACCATAGCTACCACTTACAAGTAAGATGGTTATCAACTTCCTTCTGATCTCCCCAGTGGGCACCACTTTCTCCATGATAAGGAAAAGTTCATGATTGAATTTCCAGAGTATTTTCTAAAATTTTCAGTATGTGAGAAATACCTGACACCTCTTCACATTACAATTTTGCAACCACTTTTGATGCAGAAAGCTTTTAACCAGGGCAAAAGCTCTAAAATATTGTAAACATGAAAAGTTTATCAACTTTATTTTATTATAATAAACTTTTAGATGTAAAAATATAAGATATAAAAGATAGTCAAGGTATAAAAAGATATGAAAATAATCAAGTGAGAGCTATTCAATCCCACTCACTGCATTCTAATATCAGCAGAATTCATTGGGGTTTTCCTCAATGAATAAAAACCCCAACATAATAGTCTTGATATTTATTTCTTATTCAGAATTTAATTTCCTGTCAGCCTTTTGTTTTTGCAAAGTGCTTCAAACCTGATTTGCACTATATAAAACCAGCAGCTTTTGATATGATTTACGAAATACTAGCCTTAATCTAGTATTAATTTTTACTTTAATACAATTGCCTGGAACTTTTAAAGCACTGAACTAAAAATCAAATTAAAGTTTTTTGTTTTGTTTTATCTACACCCACAGGTGTTTCAGTTCTTGAACACAGCTGTCTGCCACTGCACACAATACACATTAATGCCATCACTACTAAGCAGAGGATGATAATTCTGAGCTTTAGAACAGAACATATATACCAAGGTCTGTAACAAGAAAGATTAATGTAATAAGAAAAATTACACAGAAAAAGCATGAGAATATGCAAGCAGATTTTAAAAGGCAGGTTTAGTCTTTAAACTTTAAACAAGTACAGAAAATACAGTGCAACAGGATCAACTTCAGTAGTATCTCTATGTTTTGTCCAATGTGTTATCAAGGTGGTCCTTGCCATAGGGAGGTAGAACACCCTCAGCACTGATCAGTATTTGATAGGCTGCTGTGTCTGAATGGTGTCCCACCAAAATCAGTGCAGTATCAAACAGGAACAAAAATCTGGCAACATGTAAGGAACTGCTAAATGAGTGCCTAAAAAACAGACATGGAAGATGTGATATTCTGCAGAAAGTGAGAGAGAACATAGTGCACTTTTTTTTTCCAGTAGTAAGCTTTTAAAGGTTTCAGAGACTTGCTGAAAACATTATCTGCATTATCATGATTATATGTGCCTATTTGGAAAACATTTATATATATAAATAAATATAAAACCAATCTAAAATTTTCAGTAAGCTTGAAATGTCAAACAGAGGGGATATTTGCAGCTTAGCATAGCGGTCTGGGTTTCTAAATTCAAAAATACCAGAGCAACACAGACTCAAAACTCTAATGCTGGACTTAAATTTGACTTTACTGAAAATCTCATCAAGTTGGCATATTTCTCAATTATACCATTTTTCTTTGAAAAATATTAAAGGAATATACCAAAAAGAAGTTTGCCCTTACAGCAGAGTATATTTATCCATATGAGAAAGCACACCAAAGAAATAAAAATTCTAAGGTAAAGGGAGATGCACATTACATGTTAAAAGTTACTGAGGGTGCACTCCCAGTCCCACAGTCAAGTCCATGATTAAGCCATCCAGTCACTGAAAGGAGAATAAATATCTCAATAAATGGACAGTATCAAACACAATGGTGCACTGATCCTAAGAGAGTAGGAAAGGTCAGAAGCTGCATTACTTTGTGTCTTACCTTCAAAAGAATCTCGCTGTATTTCTCACTTACTAGTTTGTGAGAACATATGAAGAACAAGCTTGGCCAGATTAATACAGTGGTTTTGTGAACACACAGACATGCACACACTCACACAGTGTATTGTACAAACACAGCTGTCCCTGCACACTGTTGTGGGTTGCAGGTTTGGGGTGGGGTAGCGCGTGTTGACGTTGTGACCTTCAGAGGGATGCAATATCTGAAATATCATTGACAATAATATTAGTTACCATGTACAGATTATCTTTACTTCAGAGACTGATGCGTAATTCTGTTCCCCAACACAAGTTACTAGTAAAGATTTCATTTTAATTTCAGAAACAAGGCTCTTCAAGTAGCTGAAATTAGGTTTATCTAGCTTACATTGCCAATGAAGGATGGCTTGAGATAACTACAATAAAGGAGCATTTGTTCCATCCAATCTGTTCTAGCACTACAAAAGCCTCCTGTGGTCTACTGTTTATAGTTTTGGGTACAATACATCAAGGAAACAAATATGGAGCAGATGGAGACAGTTCACGAGATGTCAATAAGAATGATCTAACATCCAAAAAGATGACCTATAGACTGTGAGAATTTAAGTCCATCTAGCCCAGAATAGAGAAAAGGCAGCACATGCAGACATATACTTCTAAATACATACACATAAATGCATATACACACACAGACATAAGGATCTCATCCATAGCGAGGATGACTTCAGTTACACATGAAGAAGGATCTTCCAGGAGTAGAAACCATTGAGTGCTTCACATAAATCAACTAAGAAGGCTGTGAACTTCTGTTCTAAGAACCCACTAAGTAAAAATATTCTAGGACTGGTTCAAATACAGCTGATCTCATGCTCTAGGGGAGGACTGTACAGGACGATCTCTCAAAGTTCATTCTGACAGGTTTTTCTAAATTACCGTTTTTAAAAGCTAATTTTCATGTAAATTAAACTTCACCTTATATGCTTTTTATCTGCAGCAACAAAAACCAAACCCAGTGTTATATTCACAAAAATATGACTATTGGATACATTAATTACATCTCAAATATTAATGCACTCTGTATACAGGTTGTGCATGCAGATTTAACACTCAAACCAGAACTGCACAAGAAAAACAAATCAGTTGTGCTCCAAAGTGTTGCTTTTATACAGAAATGCAAAAGAAAAAATGAACTAGGAAGGTACAGAACATTTTTAAAAGCAACTAAAAAATATTAATGCTTCGGCCATTAAAACTACTGAAACTGGGTGCAGCCCAGACACCAGCTTCAAAACAGTTTCATTTACTATAAGCAAACACACAGATGTGTGAAAAGGACAAATTCAAGCTTTAATTTCTATTCAGGTCATTTGGACTAATTTGTTTAGGTTATTTGTTACTACTGGTGTTATGGACAATACTGAAAGTTGCCAGTGACCATCTCTTTACAGAAAACATAAAATTGCTTGTATTGAACAACAGACCTTCAGTATGTGCTTTGTACTTCTTCTTGGCAGGGACAAGATGGTTTCATTGATTTTTGGTTCCATTTGTGTCCATTCTGTGTCCATTATGACAAAGAACAGGAAAGTGCAGTGCAGCAATGAACGATTGTTATGTGTAATTTCTAAATGGTAATGGTTACATTTCTGTTGTTTCATTCATGTAAATAAGGGGAGATAGCTACAAAAAGAAAGACTTAAATACATTTGTAAGGTACTGCTCTCTTTGTAGGAATTTTTTTTAAATTATTTTTTCAGTGATAAACTATTTTATTAGACCTCTGCATCCTACCTTTTGCTTAAGTGGTATTATAAAATGTACATTTAGCAAAAACCTTACTCTTCATAAAACTGGCAGGCTTCCACCAGTGCCACGATTCGGATGCACAAGGGTACTCAAGTACAAGTAGTTTGCTAGCTGCAAGATGTAAATGTTATCCAAAAGACTAAAATTCACCCTTGAAACAGGACTTTCACGGGGCATAGACATTGTGCTGACAGAATTTATCAGGGCTGAACTCCAGCAGAGATAATTCTTACTTGTGATTCAGAAAAAATTCCATTACTGGAGCTGCAGAAGTTTTGCTGAGGAGCTGGCAATCATGCACTCGTAAAAAAAAGCGCTGGAGGGAAAATGTGTTTTGTGTCAGAAAAAAGCCTGCTTCATGTGACATTCCAAATGTAGAAATTATTTGTTTTATCACCAGTGTTTCATTACTGATGATGATGACACATATTATTTTTTTAAGACATACAGGAATCTCAATTCATATTTACCATCATAAATTGCTCTAATTTACTGATTTAGACAGAAAGTCCCCATAGCCTGGAACAGACTGAAATGCTCAAAGGGAAAATAAATCAAATCCATAAAATTATGAAACTGGTATCTCTAATTATGAAATCCCCTGAAAACAATTAACCTTCAAAACCAGCATGCCTGGATTATTTCCACTCATGATCTTTTATTAGGAAATTGCATCTGTAGAAAACGATAACGATAAATAACACATTTGCCCCATTAAAAAATAAACCTTTTTTCCTAAATGACTGGCAAAAGTCCAGTAAGAAAAAGTCTATAATCACTGGCCAAATGATTAGAAGTACATTAAATCTTGTACTCTGAAGACAATGTTTTAATTGAGAAAACTGGAGTATAGAAATCCATTGATGCATAGTAAGCTTCATAGGAGGGTTTTTTATATACATCAAGAGAAGCATTATAATATCTTTAGCCCATATGATGGATGAAGTGCTTCAAAGCTGCGGAAGTCTAGAAGTCTCTGGGATCTGATATTATGAAGAAACTACTCTCAAGATAACAAAGAAAAACTTACAGCTGACATTTAAAAAGACTGAAAAGACGGGATCCGTGGTGCAGAAGTTTAAAGAGCATTGCAGCATGATGTGCGGCTCCACCTGTACATTTATAAATTAGTCCCAGTCCTCACAGGCCATGTCCAAAGTACACATCTTCTGTCATTGACAAAAATGTAAATTTTTTGTAACCAGGACCAAAATTTCATGTTGTTTTTTTTGCAATTCAGATCAAAATAATTTCTACTTATTCTCCTACTCACATAAGAAAGCAATACAGTTAACACAAATTAAAAAGCTAAAAATATGTAAAATCCTGAAAATTACCTAGTTTGCTATAAGTTCCTACCTACTGGTGAAAATAATTTTTAAAAAAAAAAGTAACCATTTCCTGTTTGTTTCCTACAGCAAAATAAACCACAAAACAGAAAAAAATATTTTACTGAAGAAACAATTACTGGAGATGGTATATAGTTATCTAAGAAGCTTTAGTTGATTCAAATGTCAAAAACTGCCATCTTTCCTCACACAAAATCATATTCAAATACACTGAGTAACAGCTGGATCACATAAATTCAGCATTTTCTGCATTCTTTTCTTGTATGGTAAATTCAGTGCCTCTGTGATATATTTAAAACATCCAGCAACTGGATGATCTGGAAGCCTTGAGGTCGGCAGCAATTGTGCACATAGTTCTGATATCTGCTTGTTCTGCAAGTCTGTGCCTCCTTGAAATGTCCATCATGCTGCCTTGAACACTGAAACCAGGCAGTGCCAGCCTAGGGACCATGCAGTGCAGGAATCACTGCAACTTCCAGACACTCAGCAGTCCTTCAACTAGTACTACACAACAGGCATCAGGAGTTGTGACAGATCTGCAACACTCAGAGAAGCTCCTCAGATGTTGCAAAGGGGCTGAGGACTCTCCCAAGAATTTTAGCCAGAATACATTTAGTCTTCAAATCATGAAAACACTTAGTTCATCCTTCCATAGGAAGGTAAAATGAAACACTGGTAAATGTGTCTCTCTAACACTGTTGTACTTTTATGCTTCTGTTTAAGAAGACCTGGCTGTCCCATTGGGGTGTGAAACTAACAGAATGTTTATCCCTCCCTCGAGCATGGAAGTTCTTCAAAAGCAGTTGCCCAGCTCTGACTGTGAAGGATGAAAACTGCTAGAGCACAGTGGAAGTAACAGTGAGTTCTTTGAAGTTAGATATGTCATGGTCACAGATGCAGGCTTTGCAGTCTAATTAAAAAAAAAAAAATTAACCTAGACAATAGATTCCCGTTGAATTTTTCCACTGTCACCAGCTGTTTATCGTCATGCTACATTATGAACAAGTGAGAGATTTAAAAGGCTTCAGCATTTATTAAATTCCTAATTGGAATCACAGATACTGAGATCTGAGACTACTTCAAGTCATTCTCCCTGATAAGCAAGCTCATCATAACATCCACAAAGAAGCTATTCAATAAATATGTATAAGCATTTGCTGAAGCAGAAAGCTGTTTCTCTCCACTCCACAGGAGTAAAAAGTTTTAGGTAGTTTCTTTAGTCCTAATTGTAGCTAAATCAATAGAGTCGGAAGCAAGCTGTCTGATCTGAGCCTGTACTGGTGGGCAGAGACAGATGTAAAACAAGAAAGAAATACGAAGCAGGAAAGTGCTGTGAAGTGGGCATGTTTTCCAAACTAAAGGAAAAGGAAAAGTTATAACTATTTTCAACATAGTGTGGACAAAAATCACTAGTATGTCTCTATCCAGCACATGCAGTAATTCATACACAAGTAGAATCATATAATAAGCTGAGCTGGAAGGGATCAATGAGGATCATCAAGTCCTGGCCCTTCACAGGACAGCCCCATGAATCATATCATGTGCCTGAGAGTATTGTCCAAACACATTCATACTCAGACAGGCTTGGTGCTGCGACCACTTTTCTGGGGAACCTGTTTCAGTGCCCAGCCACCCTCTGGGTGAAAACCTTTTCCTGACATCCAACCTAAACTTCTCATGCAGCTTCAGGCTGTTTCCAAGAGTAAAGCGATTATTTGCCCCTCACCTTCCCCTCATGAGGATGTTGAAGACTGCAATGAGTTCTCCCCAAAAGAAAAGAAACTGCACAGAAATGTTCTTGACAGAGAAGAAAATAAAGGTGTATATTTCTGACTGAGAGCTTACAAAATACAGCAGACAAAGTGATTTAGGTATGCAGGCTCCATTGGACTTGTACTGCAACTAGGACTCTGACCAACAGTCTCCCTTACATCTTTCAAACAAGGACATATGTGCCCTACTCTATACCAATTTCCAGTATTATAAGACCTTCTGCGACAAGATTTGGGTATTCGCATTTATGAACACCCTTACACTACAAAAATAACCAGTGACATTTAAAGCTGTCTTTTTCTTTTCATTAATGAGTCATTATTTTTTTGTCAAGTAGCACTGCAAGACCTTGGAAGCAGTATCTGCTAAGTGTCACCCGCTGCGATGACCGCCAATTTGTTTTATTACTCAACCACTCATACACAGACTTCCGTCTCCGAACTCAACCAACTCTCCATATTATCTCTCTTTCTTAAGTACAACTCAGACCATCAAAAGCAGGACTGAGAAAAGAGAATAAAGAAGAAAAGGAATCTGGCACTGTTTCAGTATTACCCTTTTGAGCAGCTGTCTGGATCTGAGATTCCATGTTCAGAAGTTGAAGGGTGAACAGGATTTATGCAGGCAAGGCAGACCAAATGGTGAGCACACTACCAGGACATGAGGTGAATTCATACCAATGAAGTAAAGAAAAAAATGCTGCAGGTAAAAGAAATGGTAAATTCTGAGCTTCTAAATCTAGATAGCAACCTGGAGACAAACTGGTGTGATTTGTTAGTCGAAAACACAGACTCCTCTACAAGGAATCTTCTTATATTCTATGTAATTTTCAAGCTGTCATACTCAGGCTTATGATTTTATTGCCCTTAGAGCTGAAAATATCCTCAGGGAAAACATTAGTCTGAAGGGAAATTGAATTGCAAGCACTTTAATATTAATCTGCTTTATTCAGTATGGCTCCCCCATTCAAATGACTCTTGGTTGATGCAAAGCAAGTCTGCCATTGACTCTCAAGAAAAATGACAGGGCACTAAATACTGATAGGTCTGAGTCCCACTACCTGTCTGACAATAAAAACCTTGGGGACACAACTCAATATACATAAATCCTACCAGTCTTCACTTCGTATAGTGTTAAAAGGGCTTAATTCTGAAATAGTCAGTCCAACTAAAGTAGACTAGATGACTGTTGCCTCCATGTAATGGGAAGCTTTGGCTTATCCTTTATAACTAGGAATTTCCACACATTTAAAAAGAGAAAAAGAAAACATCACGTGTAAGAAAATAAAGAAGAGCACTCTCTCTCTCTCTGTCAGGCTGAATACTATGGATATTTTAGATATGTAGCTGAATAATTTAATAACAGTAACAATAATTACTATTAGTAGTACTATTAGTAATGATTATTACACGTACAGAAGTCAATTCTGACTTAGAAGCCAAACCTTTTCCTTCTTCATTGCAGCAGTTAAAGGGAAGGAGCCTACATAGATTTACTCCAGAATCTTGTAGGTAGGCATTCAAAAGTATGCAAAAAGGGAGAAGACTGGGATAGCAGCATCTCTAGGGGATATGAAAAAGAAGCGGTTTATTGTCTTCTCGTAGTATTATCTGGATAAAATGAGCAGCCCATCTATTTTTTTCTGAAGTGGAGATGGAGAGACAAGTACTATTAAAGAGGAACTGAGGTGCTGACAGTGAAGCTCCATTAATCTCTAAAGAACCAAGTGTGTCTAAGTAAATCGTATATAAACATTATCCCATAGTGGAACAAATAACCTCAAATTTTTTACCTGGTCCAACAGGTGTTTTCACCTCTGATTTCTCTCTCTTCAAAGCTCTCAGTATTGTTTAGACATTGGTGAGACAGCTCTAACATTTACAGTCACATCAGTTTCGGTGTAGACGTATGGACTATAGTTTTCAATAGTGGTACAAATGTTTCTTTGTATTGATACACTATATCAGGTTCTTTCCAGACATTTAATTTCAGGAACAGTGAGATGAAAAGCATGTGTGCTTTTACAGAAACATGTTAAGACAAACACCACTAGTTCTTGATGAGCATAAAGTCATAGAATCATAAAATCATTTGGGTTGGAAAAGACTTCTAAGGTCATCATTAACCCAGCACTATCAAGTCCACTAATAATCCATGCCCCTAAGTGCCCTGGACAGGAAATTGCATCTTAGGCTAAGTCTGTTTGTGGGGTTTTGTCAGCAATTTGCCAGTACAGGACAGAGAGAATCTATAATCTAAGGCAAACGTGGCCCAGCTACGGACAGGAGGGCTTGTAACTGCGCTGTGCAGCACAGCATCATGAGCAGAGCTGCACAGTTCACCGTCCTAAGAAGGCTCGTGCCAGTCAATATTACAGTGTTAACCTGGCTCTTCTGGAAAAATATCACATGGACATGCTCTTGTCCATGTAGTACACTTATGTTGTCTGATTATTTATTTTTATTCCACAAATTAGGAAAATAATAAGATAGGTTACTGGGTTTAGAATTGGATTCAGTTTCCTCTTCAACACAAACTTATGTTGTGTTTTAAATGAAAACATCTAGATCTAACTTTATACGGAGAGATCCAAAATACATCTTCAGCTAACTCTAAACCCTGCCAGCAGAAGCAGGTAGAAGATACCCAGCCTTCTGTCTGGGCAGCTCTTTCAGTGCCTAAGTGCTTGCTCAAGTTCTACATTCAGGTATCCCTATTTTAATCAGGATGAGCAAACAGACCCTGAGTTCATATCCATGACATTTTCGGATCCAGCAAGTAGAGCTGCTTGCAAGACACAGTCAGACACAATTTCGCAGAAGACAGCAACCTGTGCAGACTCCATAATTCAGGTAATACTACCTGTACAGACAGGTTTTTATGACGCAGCTGAAAAATCCACCTTGGATCATGCAAAGCTCTTTTTCTTTTACTCACAAAAAGCAGGCTTTATTATAGAAATCGTTCATCATTTCCAAACTGTAACATATTTCTGTGGCAGAAAAAAATTATGTTTATTCCAAATTTTGGAGATTTCAGGCTAAGCTTGCCAGGTGCCCTTGAACTCAGTTTAGATGGACAAAATGAAGTTTTTGAACAGATACAGTGGATTGCAGCTAAACCTTAACAGTCTTACTTTCGCCTCTGCTAAAGAGAGCTTGTAGGAAAAGCTTAAAATGACTGTGGACATTTAAAAATCACAAAAGAAAGGCACATTAGGTGTCAGTAAAAAAGTTTATAAAGATTAAAAAACCCCATCTAGGCTAGGAAAATATTTTCTGATGTAATCAGTTGAAGGACAATGGATATTCATAAGAAGAATAATAATTTTTAAAATAAAACCCATCAGTATATGAATATAAAGGCAGTTTTAAAGCATCATGACAGTTGCATGGTAACAAGAGAGATTAAATGAGATCTGAATACTGTGGGTCACAAGTAATTTATAAAAATGAAAAAGAACAAAGCATAAAAAAAATGCTTTACTACTATCTTGAAAAAGAGAAAAAGGATTTTTTCTAGAGAATGTGAAAGAAACAAATAATGGAGAATTACGATAGCTTGATAATCAAGAAAAAAGATAACAGGAAACGATTATGGAAGATCCAAATCATTAATAAATAATTAACATAATACAGATTATGAAAAATTAATTTCAAATTGGAATCTATTTATATGTATTAAATATAAACTAGAGAAGAATATCAGGTGACATAATAAAAAAATGCAGTACAAGAAAGTCTAAGTAATGTAATACACTAAGAAAAAGACCAAAAAAAACCACAAAAAAAACCGAGTAACTTTTCACTGCAAAGGTTCGTAACTGGGATCTGAAACAAAGAGCTGTAAAATCAACTATCATGACCTACTTGGACATATGAGGCCATTTAAAGAAAAGAAAATAACATTAGGAAACAAGAAGCACTAAACTATTGCCCAACAGATTTAGGAAACATGCCCGAAATAGCCATCATCATGTAGCATGTGGTTCTGAAAGAAAACAGAAATGTACAAATTAATTTGTGAGTGTAGTTTCAATGTAAATTCTTTGCAAAAATGCTTGGCTTCAGTATTTCTGACTTTCTATCACGTACATAATCATGGCAGGCTAAACTTTCTCTATGGTCAACAAAAAAGACAGCAGTTTGCAGTTCTCTCAGACCTTCTGAAATATCTTCTAGAGATGTTTCTTCCACCATCAGAAACACAGCTGCTTGTTAATGGAGGGGCACACTGGGTAAATAAAACATGGTAAATAAAATGGCTGAACAGACCAAACAAGATAGATCAAACTACATCTACTCACTTGCATTTGGAAAAGCAGAGGACAGGAAAGAAAAACACACTAATGATGTACAAGTAATTTCAATACGTGTTTCTCTGAGGACTTGAGGTACCATAGTGTTTAGAACCATTTTCAGTTTGAAAACAATATGTGTGAGACACTGTGGGGAATCTGTACGTCGCTGAAGATGTGTGTGGGGAATCTATGAGAGCATAAGTATGTCTAAGATGAGTGAATGTCTTCCTTGCTTTGAAAATTATTCTCTCCCGCTAGAAGTCAGTAGCAATTTAATAGAAATTAAGTAATCCCTTTGCAAATAAATAACAGGAATATCAAGTAAATAATGAAGTTACTTAACAGTAAACATTGCTAGATATGAATTTCCAAGAAATGCACGACTATAATGTGCAGATATGTATCCCACGCAAATACTGTAGGTAAAATACTCTTTAAAATTTAATAAATGATTGCATATTGCAAAAGTAGTAAATACAGGTAGTAAAAAATCTAGAACTGGTTATGAATGAAATACATTACAAAGCGAAACTATAATAAAAACACCATTCTGATAAAATCCTACTATATTCTGTCTCACAGATAATAACAGTCATACTTTAAAGAGGATTATACAAGTTGCTTTGAAACACTACACATGATCTTCATATTTCATAGTGAAAAAGGTTAATATAGGTAGGAAGCAGTACAGAAGAAGGTCATTAGCACAGTGAAAGTTAAAGATCTTAGCTCCTGATGATAGTTACAGAAAATATTCTTACTTCTAGCTGAGGAGATCTCTGCTAACATGAAAACAATTAAGAACAGACTGAAGCTACAGAAATATCTGATTTGTAATGAACACAGGCTCAGATGTTTAGAAGACCAGACTGAAACATGAAAACAATAAAGTGGAGACAGGATTCTATTAGCCTGTAGTATGAGAGGAGAGGTAGAGGAAACCTAATGCTAGAAAAGTAACTTGACTCAAATAAACACACACCTCAGAAACTACATTCCTTTGATATATTCCAAATATGTATGTCCAAAGTAATAAATACTTAAAAATACTCCTGCCTCAAACTACAATGATAGACTAAATTATTTACAAATACCTTCTAGGAAATTATTGTCACAATACTCTGGCAACACGGGAATCAAAATTGAAAACACTAAGAACTTAAATTAAAGCAGAATAATTCTTTAGTGTCAATTATCTGGTGTAAAGTTTTGCTTGCTTTTATTCAGGGAAGATAAATGTTTGCTTAAGTTAACCAGACCAAGAAAGACTTTTGTCTTCAGCCACTAAAAATTCCTCATAATGGAATATTACTATGGGCCAACTGGTTGCAGACACGCATTTTAAAATGCTTGACACTAAAGATCCATGATGTACATACCAACCTCTTTAGTATCAGTGATGATCATCAACTTAATATTGTACAAAATCTGGATTCTGATCAGTCGGCCTCTTCTTCCCCTTGTTTATAACACCATAGGCTGGCAACAAGTCCTCCTGCGTGAGAGTTCACTGCCAGTGAGTGATGCTTGAGGTGATGAGTGATCCTAGACATGTATCCTGACCAGCTTTCAGTTCCTCAATAAAGGTAGATGCTCCTTTCCTTCCCTCTTTCACCTTTCACTCTGAACCTATATTTCCATGCAAAGAACATTTGGCTGTCCCTCCTCTAGGGAGGTGCTGCTATGCAGGCACTGGAGGGGCAAAGTACATGTCAATACAGTACACATCGAAAGGAAATTTGAAAAGGAGTCTCAGATACCCACTGAACTGACAGTGGAATTCAGCTGGTTCCCTGTGTTCAAAATCTTGTACTTAGATTTTAAATGGGATTGTTAACTGCTGCATTTTTACGGTATATTGAGAGAGTAAAAAAAAATTTAAAAAAATTAAAAAAAATTTTTTAAAAAATCTCAAAAGGTACAGAAGGAGCTCATCACTAGGACCTACCCAAACCTATGACACACAGAGCCAAGACCTCAGCCTTTAGACACTGAATGTGGCAGACTGTTGCCTGTCTGCTACAAAATTTCAGAATGACAAAGTCTATACAGTTAGACTATAGCACTAGCGGTGCTGCATGTGGAGAATATCCGTAACAGAAGTGATGCAAACACAAGATTCGTGAAAAAAAAAAAAACAAAAAAAACCAAAGAAATTCTTATTTGTCCGGCAAATATAGACACAATTCCTAAAATCCCCAGCTGTGTGTTTAATCATCTGTAAAGAATCCAAAGCGCCCCACAAAGAATGCAATTAGTCTGCAAATAGGGTAGGTCTTACCACTTCCGCCTGGCTGGTCCCCTCCATTTCCTAAGTACCTACCTCTACAGGGTGCCCACATCACGTAGGCAGCTACGAGGTGGAAGCTATGTCTACTCTTCAGTATTGGTCCAGTAACTATTTTGAATAAATGAGATTTATCAAAAATGAAATGGTTTTCACAGTGGCCTGTTATTTCTTTATTTCTAACTGTTAGTTTAATTGAGGATGCCAAACCAGTCTGAATGGGAAGCCTGGAAAGATCCTCAAATAAACCTTGCCAGTGTAGTCATTATGCCCTGCTGATAACAAGTTAATTCAAATATCCGATTATTAAGCACAGATGCAATCCAGAATTACATAACAAGTAAAATGCTTTATTAGTTTTTTCAAAAAAAAAATTTCATCAGCATAACTTGTTTCCTCCCCATAGAAGAAAAAATCCCTAGTCCCATGTTACAGAATTTCAACAATGTTTTGCAATGTAGATAAACTTCTCTGGAAGGGCAATAACAGAAAGCTCCACTGTCACTTTGCTGATAGACATATGCTACCAAAAAAAATTCTGTCCTACACTTCACTCATGCACAGTCCACGTGAATATCTAGAAGGCTAATATATACACATAGCCAATCAAAAGAAAAGTATCAGCATTGTTTCAGGTTCATCTTCAGGTCTTTTATTGGCAGGTTTTCATTAGTCTTCAACTAACAAGCATAGGCAAAGTTAGATGACCCTTTAGTATACTGTTTTTCTCCTGCACAAAAATAAGAAAACAATCAGAATCCATGGCAAACACAAAATGTAGCAAGAAAATGAGATGTTTAAATTAATCACAACATATTAATCCAAATGGGTAATAATGAAGATTAAACCTAAGTACTGACATTTCTCATTCTCTTCTAAGAACTATTCAGTGTCCAGACTAAATGTAAATAAATTTCATTTTCCTACAGGTATGATTTGAATTTTAAATTTATACCTATAGGTGGTGAAAGAGATACTCCATTTATACTTTTATTTGACAGTCATGTCATTGAGTAAAAACTGATTCCCATTTTCCACATAGCACCATTGGCCTTAAGTAGAGTATTCGTCTAAAGAGATGCCTTACTTCCATCTTTCAGCAGCCTTGCACTTGTGATGATAATTGACAAAATTATTAGGCCAAAGTATGGCCTATACCAAGCTACAAAGTCACCCCAAAAGAACAGCCAACGAATGTTTAACAAACTGGGCACAGCCCTATCTTGAACTCAGTTTAAAAAACTTTTTCATGCAGTCACATTCTCATAGCGAAGCCACATGAGCACACAGACACGTCTATTAAAAAAATATCCAAGCTAAAAAACTCCACACGAGTATAGTCTTAATACAACATGAAGACTATTTTGCCTCAGGAAAGCTGTATTTGGTCTAAAGGATCACTTTTTTTATGACTACCAGTCTTGCTAAAAACTATAACGAAATAAAAAGTGTTTGTCTCTTTCAGGTCCCAGAGAACAGTAGGTGATACGCATTTTTTTGACAATTACCTTAGCTTTAATTTAGATAAACCACAAAACAGTTGCTAGTCCTTTCAGAATCCATTTTGAAAAATACAAAATATTTTAGGGCACAAGATAGCAAAAATTAACAGAAAACTTCTCCACACTGTCCTAACAGTTGCTTACAGCAATCCTACTCATGATCTCATCCTTAAGATTTTTCTTTTACATGTGATATATTTCACTGACTACAGAACTAAAATATACACAAGATTACCTTAGATCCAGGCAGTCCTAGACAGTCTCTGTTCTCTAAGGTACATTTGCTATTAGAGGACAGAAATAAACCCTTTTGAGCAGTTTAGATAATACTGTCAATATATGTGAATTATTCTTAGTAAGGTATGATATCTGTTATCTAGCTCTCATAAATTATTTTTCTTAAAACATAATTTAGTTTACAAAGGATGAACTAGTCAGAAAATGAAAGCCAGATGATCACACTGGATTCAAGAAGACGTTAATGCTAGAATAATTTTGAAGGTATTGACTACTCTTGTTACTAAGGCTGTTAATTAACTGCAAATATTCTGCTTGATTTAAAACTTTTAAAGTGCAGGATGTGTAAATATTTTCAGGGCTTCCTAAGTGCCTCTCTACCAGTTTATTCTAATGTAAATTACGAATGATTACAACAGAAACACTGTGTATGCACAAGGACTTATTATCTTCCCATCCAAGCAATTAAATAGCAACATAAACATATACAGCAGTATATAAAACAAAACAGGCAACTATTTCTTCTGCAATATTATGCTTACTCATATACTTATTCTTTTATGAGCGGTATAAAATCCAGTTTCTTTTTCTTTTTTAAAAAATATTTACAATTTACCCAATGTCAAAGAATGATCACGCTGAAAATAAAATAAAGATGAGATCAAACCTTTTAAATACTTGACAAATTTGTAATTTGATATTTTTTTTTCTTATTAACTTATACCTATTCCTTAAAATAAGGAAGAGGAACCAATCAAATCTACGCACAAGAGCTTATCGGCAATATTAAATCTTCCATAATGGAGTGTCAGAGGCTGACTTTTTCTTCTTTAAGCCACTTTACTACCAACTGTACAAAATAATTAGGTTCCATCTTAAAGATGCATCATATGTCTATACATACGTTTATCTGGGAACTGGTACTCCACATTGTTTTTGTCTTACCTCAAGATAAAACCTTTTTCCCCTATTATTGGAGAGCATTTATTTTATTATTTTGAACTTTTTCAAGATAGATGCAAAAATATATGCCATGATACAAAAAAAAAAACACGCACCCAAAACAAAACAAAAAAACCCACATAAAGTTCCTTTTCATTTCATTTCAAAATTCAAAAATTTCTAGAGAGGATTACTACTCACTCTTTCCAAACATAGTGAAGATGTCAGTTGCTGACCCAACTGCACATTTCTCAAACACAGCAGTGCAAAGCACCTCAAGCAATCAAGAAATCACTGGCTACCAAAACCACCTTTGTCTTTTAGAACAATGTGACCATTAAGTCTGCTGATTTAGCAGGCTTTCTTGCAGCTTGTGGAAGGCAGTGGGTATCTTTCCCATGGGATGATGTGCACAAGAACTGCAGAAATAGATCTTATTACAACACACCACTGAGTACTTTTGGCCCATGTTTCAAACTGAAGAAAGACCCAGTACTTGAGGACCCAGTACTTGAGGCAGGGGGAGAAGTTCTTGGTGAATACTTTAACTGAACAGTGTCAAGAAACTCTGGGAAAGCTGAAGATAATATAAAAACACTTAGAAGCTCTGTAACCCAACAAAGTTTTTATATCATTATAAGCTAAACCAATTTAAACACAGACTCTGATAAATCTCCAGAAAATATAAATCCTCTCTTACCTTTCCAGATCACATTATTTCATTCAATAAAGAGTCCAATTTGTGGTACAGATATGGTGTACAGGGCCAGACCCTCTCTTTAATCTTACTGCAGACCATTATTTTCTGCTGCGTAATTGATTATTTTTACACTAAATCATCATTCTTTTTTGTTAGAAAGAATTGAGGAGGAAAAAAATACGTGTTGTGGAAACAGAAGAGAGCTGTGACTTTGGAAAATGTGCAAACACATCTCTCAGTGGGATTTTGTCACCATGATCACAGCAGTATGCTGTAAATAGCTTATCTTTAGCTGAGTAGCTCAGGCTTCAGAATGACATTATTAGTATTAAATGGAACCTTTGAAAACTAGCAATTTATGTTATAAATTCTCTGTTGTTTTCTTGAGGCTTTAAATGGAAAAGTGCAACTTGTTTTAGAGTTTCTGTAAATAGGAAAAGTTTCATTGAGTCTTTCAAATTACAGTCTTCAGAAGTCAAACAGAAGTGCTTGTGGCAGGCACAGTTTGAAATCTTAAATGTTAATGGCAAGATATATTTTTACATTCACTCAGAACGTAAGATTTCAAAAGTTTTTAGAAAGGCTGTGAGGTGGAAAAGTTCAGCGTGTACGCATAGCTGATGAAGATTCATTTGGAGACATGAACATACCTGGGGCTGGCAAAAAAATTTATGTGATAAAGATGGTACATTAGGTCAGAGGTAGCTAAAAGTGAATTTCAGATTGTTCAGGGACATTCTCCTTTGAGTCAATAAAGGGCAAATGGCCATGCTCTTGTTCCATTTCTCTCTGCAGGCTTCAGTGAAGTTGACCATAAGGTAAGGTTGTACTTCATGACAAGGACAGACAGGTTCCTGGCAAACTGCTTAAAAGTCCTCTTATTTGTGATCTCCCTTGTACGCAACTATTTTTTCATCCTTTTCAAAAATTAAAGGCTGCTTGCCAAAGAAGTACTGTCACAGCACAGACTTAACAGGCAAGTAACACTCTCCTACCTACTCAATACATCTACTATGGTCCACCGAATAGGTCCAAGTGCTTTGAAGAAAATCTGTTCACTGGCAAAGAGTAAGCATCCAAAACTCGAAACAAAAATTAATCCTCCTCATCCCCTCCCCTCCAAAAAACAAGCCATCCCATAGGAAAATTCCTTGAATTAAAAGATCAGAGTGACAAATGGTACGAAGGCCTTAGTTCAGCTGTACCATTGAGTTCTTTGCGACAGATCAGTTTACAACTTTTAAAGTGATTTGTACTTACTCTCAACTAAGAGATTTTTCCTATTTATAAAACTCTTATCTGTTATTCACCTCATTATCCTCACATGGTACAGTTAAGAATTGCCTGGAGATATTGGGAATATTTGAGTACCTAGGAAACTCCCTAATAAATATGTAAAGCCAAAAAATAATTAAATATGAAGCTTGACCATGCTACTTTATTAAATGTAAGTTCTATACTGTACAGTTACAAACTCAAGTTCTTTGCTGTCATCTTTATGTTGGGACCTCTACAATGAGATTGAGAACAACTGAAGTTTCCTAAAGCACTAGATAAGGATTGAAATCAATTACTTCACTTTCTAAGAAAAAATAATTCTCTTTGGAGAACTGCAGTCTTTGCATACAATGGCAAATAAAGTTTTTGAGAGCATCAACATGCCCCAGAATATCAGGGAATTAAGGACAATGGGGTGTAGTCTTTTGCTGACATAAAGAAACATAATATGTATATATTATAAAGAAAAAGCTTCAAGCAGAAAACTCCTACTCCATTGCATGTATTTCTCTTTCTACAGAGAAGACAGGACAATAAACAATATATGATTAGGCACACAACATGCTGCGCAATGTACCATGATGCCATAAAGGAAAAATGAAAATTAGAAAGGTTGAAAACAACCAGATTTTCTGGGCTGGTTGGTTTGATTCCCCCCTCACTCCAACCCTCTTTCAGCTGTATTTCTATTTTTCAGCTAAAAATGAAAAGGGTATTTGTATATCTAGGAATTCACCTAGTTATTCTAACTATGGATATTACTTACCACCCTTGTCCTGACTACACCCTTAGCTACTCAACAAAAATACGCTTTTGCTCAAGCTGCAGTGACGCTGTGCTTCCTACAACATAAAAGATGGAAAAGCAAGAAAGTAAGTAAACCAACACTGGAAACTGAAGAAGGAACAAAAGAGAAACTGAGAAAGTTATGACTCTTCAATAATTAGAAGGCGGGCTAAGAAACTACATATAATTTCCATAACTTATAAGCCTCACTTCAGAAAGAAATTTACTGCAATTAGCGTTTGGAGTTTGTCTGCAGTAATAGTTTTATGAAGTCCAACCAGAAAATTTGCAGAGACAAGATGCAAGGTAAACTAACATAATATGAAGACTTCACTGCCATCCCATGCAAAGATTCCACTGTTTCCAACAGGTTTGCATTATTTGAGCATTGCTTAGAAAAACTACCACTACTAGTCTATGATCGTATATCAGCAAACAAAAGAGCACTTCTGCCTATGTTGGAAAACAATCCCTGGGCTGAACAAAGGTCAAGGGAACAGCAGATGCAAATAGAAGAAAAGATCATTACCAGGCTAGTAACATGAAAGGCAGGTATGGAGTAAAGCATGAACAAACAAAAGTTATAAAAGAGAACGGTATTCTCTGCCTAAATAACTTCTATGGAGACAAGGTTTGGGGGGATTTGTGCGGCTAGGCTGCAGTAAGAACACCACAGCTGTCAGTTACTGTACAGATGAAGTGCAAGATGATGAACAATGAAGGATGATTTGCCGCATTCTGCACTTGGATATCTTGCTGACACATAAAATCTCCACTGCTATCATGTACACCAACCCATCACAGAAGGGCTACAGTCACAGGAAAAGATATATACACCTAGTCATTATACAGGGCTATTTGCACATGACTACACTTTCCAGATCTTAATGCCTCTATATTTAAAACATTACAGACATCAAAGGAAAGGACAAGAAAATAAAGTTTTAAGGACTAAGAGTTCACAGGGTCTTTTGTTTGCCTCTCCTTCAGGCACAGAAATAGAAAGACCTTGCAGAGGATCTGGTCAAAGGAGTTATAAAGAAGTAAACAAGGATTTCAAAATCAGATGGTGAAGAATTACATCCTAGGCATCAAGGAGAAAAGGATGAAGAGTTTAGGCCACACTGTCCTGATCCATGTATGGTTTAGACTCTCTATCTGAATGCAATGCAGAAGGCCCTGATCTATGAGAGCTGGATTTGATTTAAAGGGGTGAACACAGAATGAATAGGTTATTCAATAAGCAACTTCGATTGACACAATAATTCAGACCTATATCATATGGAAAGGCCAGTCAAAGACAGATCAATGCCATTTAACCCGTCTTTATTTTCATTTCCACCTCTTCTGACTGCATTTTGAAAGGAAGGACAAAAACAGGCACCAAAATTAAGTGTGCATTTTCTCTTGGTTTTTTAGAAATTCACAAGTCCTCAACAGCATGTTCTTTGCAAGTTCTGGTTCTTTCTAAAGCCCATCAGGGTCACCAGTCCTATTCTCATATTTCTCCCCCAGATCAAAATACCATCTAGATGAACTGTCCTACCTCCACAGACATCATAAAATTGATGCATTTTTTCAGGGAAATACCTAGAATGAAAATCATAGCACAAACATCACTCCCACAAGAACAAGATATCATATAATCATAGTATCATTTAAGTTAGAAAACCTTTAAGTTCATGATATCCAACCACAATCTAACACTGCCAAGTCCACTACTCAGCCATGTCCCTAAGTGTCACATCTACACCCCTTTTAAATGACTCCAGAGACTGTGACTCACCCTGGACTGAGTCACTGTTTCCCTTGGGCAGCCTGTTCCGATGCTTGACAACCCTCTGAGTGAAGAAATTTTTTGTAATATCCAATCTTAATCTCCACTGGAACAAGTTGAGAACATTTTATTTGTCCTCTTACTTGTTACCTGGGAGAAGAGACTGACCACCACCTCACTACAGCCTCCTTTCAGGTGGTTGCAGAGAGCGATAAGGCCTCCCCTGAGCATCCCTTTCTCCAGACTAAACAACCCCAGCTCCCTCAGCCACTCTCATCAGACTTTTGCTCCAGACTCTTCACCAGCTCTGTTGTCCTTCTCTAGACACGCTCCAGCCCCTCAATGTCTTTCTTGAATTGAGAAGCCCAAAACTGGACACAAGATTCAAGGTGTGGCCTCACCAGCACCAAGTATAGGAAAATAATCACTGTCCTGGTCCCTCTGGCTACGCTATTTCTGATGCAGGCCAGGATGCCATTGGCCTTCTCGGCCACCTGAGCACACACTGGCTCATGTTCAGCTGGCTGCCGACCAACCAGTCTCCTAAAAAGGCCAAAGTCTGCCCTCTGAATGTCTAAGGTAGCAGTTCTGCTGATCCCTCTCCTTCTCCAAGAACCGAAAGTTTCAGAATTTCGTGATCTCTGTGCCAAGACAGTTTCCAACCATCACATCACCAACCAGCCCTTCTCTGTTCACAGGTCCAGCAAGGTGCAGAATGGACAGGGAATCCTCTGTATCACGCATCTTGTCTGACTGTCGGGCCTGTCCCAGGGAAGGCAAGGTGTGATTCCAGTAGCCTACCTCTCTCTGGTTCTCCCTGATAATCCTCATCCTGCTCAACCTCTGATGCAGCTCTGCCACTAACTGGAGGAGTTCCACCAGCTGGGCACACCTCCCACAGGGCTGCTCACTGCTGCTGGCTGGTACTGGTGTCTGATAGAGCAGGGCACAGCCCACAGCTGGCACTAGGGCAGCCGCGTGTTCCCACCAGGAGCTCGGCCTGGGCAGCTCTATCAGTTATGGTAGGTGCAGAGCTTAAAAGAGGCCATGGCTTTCATCCAGGTGGGTACCATTGCTTCCTGGTGAAGCTGGCAGAGCTTCATCACCTTTCCTGTGCCCTTGCATTCAAACTGCCATGCCACGGCCATGCCCTGGGTGTTGATATATCTTAAGGGCTTCCTTTGCATGTCTGGAGGACTTGGCCAACATTGCTTCTGGGCCTACCCAGATCCCACCAACCACTGTGGCACGAGCTGTGAGCTCCTGATGGCTGTCTCAGATCCTGGAGGATCTGTTGCCCAGCAAGGATGGATAGCTAGCCAGATCACTGGGCACCGACAGACAAATATATTTGGTTTATCTGAACAGTCAGCACGAATGGGATTGTACCCGTAAGTCCTGCCTTTACCTAACTGCTGATGTTACTGATTTTTTTGGCACTAATACACGTGTTGCTGGGACCACATTGTTTTATGCATCTGTTTCAGAAGCACAACTAACAAACCTCTCAAGTTGCTTATAAGGTCTTATCATCTCCTGTGAAGTCATTCATTCCTTCTGAGATTAATTCTCCCGAACTAGTGCTCCCGGTTGCCCATGCTGGACACATTCTGCTATCAGTTACAAGCTCTTGGGAAGTCACACAAGCTACTAAAGTTCCTACTACTTCTTCCAAATGCCTTGGCTTTCAAACACATTACTTCGGCTTGCACTTGCCACGGCATGTGCAGCTCCATGTGTGACTGTTTTATTTACTTTTTATTTTGTTAGGCTCTGACTTTGAGCTCAATACTTCTTTCCAGATCTCCACTTTAATATTCCTTTGTGCCCTGAGTTTTGCCAGAGAGACTAGCATCAAAGATAGCTTCTAGAAACCACCTGAACATAAAGTGCCCTGGCCCAGAGAGTGGGGTGAGTTTAATTGTGGTCATGAGAAAGAACAAACACAAGAACTGAAAAAAAAATTCCTTAGGGATTTAGAGAAAGACAAGAAGAATGCTGCACATGCAAGAAGAAATGGTGAATACCACTTTTAAGGTATTTAATCAGAGATTTAAAAGAATATGATTGGCAGAGGATAGCAATGGCAAATAGCCTGGGGAATCTGGAGGGAATTCAGAGCTAAACACTCAAAGGAAAGGCAATCCATTCAAGTCTTTGATTGCCTCTTTACATCTGAGCAATGTCCACTGTTGTCCAGCATGAATATTACAGAATTCCATATCATTTTATTACAGTCATATCTTAATATAAAAACAACTTTTTTTTTTCCCTTTTTTTTCCCCATAATTTAACAATTATGGTTTCCTTGTAACACATTAATTAACAGCAACCAAGCAACTTAGGTATTAAAGCACAACTTAGAGTGTTTGCTTTTTTGTGTTATTTGGCCTAGTACCAGTGCAAGGATGGTAGAGACCTAGCAGATTACAGAAGGTATATCAAAAGCCGTATTTACTTGTAGGATTGCTCTCCAGACATAGCAATCACAATGGGTAAACGCAGACTTAACCTCTGAACTATTAAAGGCAAACAGTCCAAGGAACTAGAGATTGCCAAAACAGCATCCAGCATTAACAGCTCATCTCGTACAATGCAAATGCAATGCTGTGCTTTCTTCCATCTACAGTGCATTTAGGACTTCTTCAATGCACAATAAAACTGCAATATTTGCAACAGTAATTTTACATGTGCTCTCCTCAGATAATTTTTTGACCACATGTTCATATTTTCTTCACCAAGCTTTCCTTGCAGCACATAAAATGAACTTCCATGGATCTTTCTGTCTCCTGCTAAAACACTCATACAGAAAAGCTTTTCACAACCTACCTTTACCTACATCTACTTCCAAAAACATTGAGCATTTTTTGGCATTCATTCACAGTGGAAGTCCAATACTTGCAGATGTGTCCACAGTTCTGAGACATCTCAGACCATTTATCAGGTAATAATCACAGCACTTTTACGGTTGGAGATCGTTCAGTCCAAACCCTCTGCCAAGGCAGGGTCACCCAGAGCAGGTTACAGAGGAACTTGTCCAGGTGGGTTTTGAATGTCTCCAGAGAGTGAGACTCCACCACCTGCTTGAGCAGCCTGTACCACCCTCAATGTAAAGAAGTTCTTCCTCACGCTGAGGTCAAACTTCTTGTGCTTTAGTTTATGGCCATTGTTCCTCATCCTGTGGCTGGATGCCACCATCTGGCACCATTCCCTTAGCACCTGCCTTTATATGCATTAATGAAATCCTCTCTCCAAGTTTTCCAGACTGAACACGCCCAGTTCACACAGTCTCTCCTCATAAGAGAGATGTTCCTGTCCCTGCATCAGCCTTGTGACCCTCCATTGGACCTTCTCCAGTAACTCCTTGTCTTTCTTGCACTGAGGAGCCCAGAACTGGACACAATATGGCTGAGTAGAGGGAGAGGACCACCTCCCTTAACCTACTGGCCACACTCTTCCCAACGCACCTCAGGATACCACTGGCCCTCCTGGCCATTAGTTTTCAAAAAAGGGATTCGTGCACTGAAGTAGCTTTCTCATGCATGACTATCTCAGGCTAGCTGCCCTCTGGATGCCTTAAGCATCTTGAGGCTCACTCTGCTAGATGGCCACATAACCAGCATGCATCAAAACTTTTATACAACTTTTGCAGCAGGTCTGTAGATGGGAAAGCTAATGCTGAAATGTATTTTTTTTTCTTTATAACATAATAAAAGTTATGTGAAAGTCTGAGATACAACTGCAGAGAGGCCAGACAATTGTAACACTGGGGAGTAATTGCAAAGAATGACTGGCAGTCCTGAGTAAAGAGCAAAGCAGTTCATTAGATATTTTTCTAGAAAGTGAACGACATAAATAATTTGGGACTTAAATACTATCTGGCCTCTGTTTGAAATGTAGTTGAGATAACCAAGACTATTAAGTATTCAAAATAATGGTAACTTAATTTTGTAGAAACAGAAGTGATTAAACTGAAGGAACTCGGTATTTTGTATTGGCCCAAAAATGTGGATTTTTTTTTTTGCTTTTTAAAATAAATCACCCTGTAATTGTAGTGTTTTTAAAACCTCATTAAAACCGTTCTCAAATAAACAAGCAATCTCCTGTTGCACTGAAAATTCAAACATTCACATGTACTACCGGACTCATTAAAATTTTCTTACCAGATATGAGAAGCTTAGGTCCTGTACTCTCATTCCACTGCACAACATCATTAAATAATCTCAGTCTGACTGTGAAACCAACTACAGAGCCTTTCATTTATTACAACAAATTTAAAAATCAAAGAAAAATTGGAAGAAAATTGGATTTTTGGAATCTCTAGTTTAAATAATCAAAAACTATACTAGTAAAGGCAGTGCGAACATTTTCCTCACAATACATTGCATAATAATATTGAAACATGCAGATCTAATTTGTAAATGTTGTAGCTTTACACATACACATAGAACCTGCCTGAATTTGCTCAGATGCTTTGCTTTGAATGTAATATTGCTGCTTCCATTTGGCTTATTTCGACTGTCTTTCCTAAGGCTAATCATCCAGTACAAGAGAGATTTCTTCATTCACTAGTACCTTTCTGGATGAATAGTTCCACTGATGAAGGGTACAAACTTTATTCCCAGATAAGGATTTTAAGGTCCTTTGTTTAAAGAGGAGAAACAAAAGGAAGTAGTGCATTTGTTTCTTACTGAAAAACAGAATATGAAACATAGAACCCCAAGTCATTACAAGCATGACCTAGATGTACTTTTGAATGCTTAGAAAGATTTTTTCAGGCACCAAATTCCTTCCTAACTGCTTAAGCATTCAAGTTTTCATAAAAGAGGCTTACGCACTAAATTATCTTTCGCATGCATGACTATCTCAGGCTAGACCCCCTTCAGATGTCTTAAGCATCTTGAAGCTCAGTCTGTTAGATGGACACATAAACATGATGTGCCAAAACCCTTACAAAACTTTTGCATCAGGTCTGTGAAATGTAGGTGGGGAAAGCTACAGCTGAGAGATACAAAAAATCTCTATGAAGCAAATTTTACCTTCATAAAGTAAAGTTACATGAAAGTTTGAGATACAATTGCAGAGCAGCCAGACCACTGTATCTTGTTCGACTTTTTTTTTTCAGTATCTACCAACACAGTTTTAGGAGGAAGATAAAAAACTGAAGTAAAACCAAAATGAGACTGTCTACTATTCCCAAATTCCTTTTGATGTACAAGATAGGTCTAAAGACTAAATAAGTTTTAAAGAACATGACCACTTAGAGAAAAAAAAAATAATTTTTTTTTAAGTCGTCAGGACTTTATTTGCCATGGAGGTCTTTCAGATGGTGCTAGAAGACAATGCTTTAGAGAATCCTTGGCATTCATCTACAACCAGTTCCAGACTCTGCAAAATTTCTGCTACACAAAGTGGAAAGTTTTGCACCATTTTATGACTCATGGACTCAGAGGTCCTCTTCAGGTACAATCACTGAAAGTCATAACAACAAAATCCAGAGTTTACTTTGGGGATGAGGGAGCTCTATCTCTATTTATTTTACAATAGCATATTGAAGCTGTGATCTTTCCAGGTGTATATATCACCTAGACAATGTACCTAAGAACTTTGTGTGACCACTGGTTGTCACAAGAATTGCCAGCACTAGAGAAGCTAGAGCCAAATATTCTAGCATGCAGCATTTTTATCACCGAGAAACTTGTTGGCAAATGCTGCTCCAATAACACTAATTGGATAAAGTAGGTGCAGGGCTAATTAAGCTGTACTGATTCTTACTTCTTTATGACCTAAATACATATTTTTACTAGATTCCATTCTACTTGATAGGAGGCTGTTGAAGTTAATCACATAGGATAAGTTTAGCCATCTGCAATGAAGCTCCAAAGAAGTATCAGGAAATCTTCAGTTCAGTTTTCATTAAGCTGTGGCAGAGAATTTGGCCTGAAGCCAGTCTTCTGTTACAGCTTTAGATTTGGCCCACTGTCAACATCTGCAAACAAAACTTGCATGGCTTTTACCATACAACAATAATTTAGTATTAAATTAAGCTACGTATTACTTGACAGATTTGGGCACATAAAATGAAAACAGAGTTTTTCGGAACAGCCAAAAAGACAATAGACAAACCCATGTACTATCTGGGTATGACATAGTTCATTGTACTTTTCACATGTACAGCTACTAATAATGAAAATAATTAAGAGGGAAGGGACATTCCAATCAAAACTATTCTACAGCCAGTGTTTATACAGATTATGTCCACGCATGGAATATAAGATACTTTCGAGAAAGAGTAGAAGACTGAAAAAAGATGCAATGCTAGGAAAGCTCTGGCAAACTCAAAGCAGCATAGAACACTACTCTCTCAGCTAGTTTATTAGGAATAGGACATAATGTAAATAAACAATTTTTGCTCTGAATTTTTTAAATATCTGAAATCCCCAAGAAACACTGTTACTATTGACCATAGTAGGGTTGAATTAACAAATTTGAATTTTCAAATTCAGCCTAATTATAGACCTGGAAAACATGTGTTCAACCTACCCCCACTTCCCTTAAGATGACAGTTATCCTTTTCATTATGTTTGTGTCCACACCACTACAATCAAAAATGAAAATGTGTCAGTCTGGTTTTAATGACCAAGACCTCCCATAGATGCCAATAAACATTATTTAAATACCACACATAGAGACAGGTAAAGAAGTGTGTAAAATTACCCTATTTCCTTCCTTCCTTCCTTCCTTCCTTCCTTCCTTCCTTCCTTCCTTCC
>VZTF01004666.1:496118-510128 GCA_013397755.1 Cnemophilus loriae
CAAAGCCAAGACAGTAAATTCTAGAATACATTTGGATTCTCACACTTACATATGTATTGAAAGCTAAACAATTAAAAACCAACTAATCTAGGAGGCAAAAATAAAAGGTAATTAGACTTCAGGAATTCTCCATCAGCAAACCCCAACTTTTCACTTATGTTTTAATGCAAGAAAGGAAAGTTGTTCTGGCAAGAACCCATGCTGAACAATAAATTCATATACTTCTAGCAGCAGAATATCTGATGATACATAATTAATCTGTGATTGATTACTTTAATTTAGACACTGCAATTATTTTTTGCAAAGACTTTCACAAGCAGAAAGAGTTACAAAAGTTTTTTTCAGTATAAATTGCAATAATTCTATTTAAATCAAGCTTGGATTTATACTCTTTTAACCTCTCCTTTATCCAACCCTGACTAATTTGGTTTTATTTTTATATTTCTTATGTCTGAATTTTTATTCATGCTCCAAGTTAATTTCTGACTTCATTATTACAGCTTGCTTTGTTATGGTACTCTTGACTCTTGTTTGATCTTGCAGAATGTAACAATTTGAGGCTCAAAGCAGATACTTGAATTTGGTCTCAGATACTATCTCAACACTTCTGCATCATGAAAGATTTCAACTGACTACTGTACAAATTGTACTAATAACTGTATAAATGAGTGCTATATAGTGCAATTTAAGTGTCCACCTACATAGTAATGAATAAGTACAACATTTGCAGTAAAAAACTTCCCTAATATTCATTTTATATATATAAAACCAGTGGATTTATAACAAGTCTTTTTACAGATTGCATTCTACATTTTAGCTACAGTTCTTCAATGAATACATTCATTTCATCAGCAACTACACATCCCTACCCAAATCTAATTCAAAATGCTTGCCCTAACAGTATATGCTGCCAGACACATTTATTATGCCTTGCCTCACAGATGACACTCATTCACTCACTCTCATCACCATTTCTGTCTTTTCTCTATTAACTTGCAAAGTTTTATGAAGCTTTTGAGAAGTACAGATTACTGCTTATCCTCTCGAAGTCACTAATTCTTTGCAGCACTTTCTGCTTTCAGTAAACCACTTAAAACTGTTGTGCATATTCTTTTTTCTTCCTGGAAGCTCGAATATTCAGGTCGGCTTTCTAGGACTTTTGAACAGCTAGTTCAAATAGCAGTAAAAGCTGCTCACTCTCAAAGACTTGCATGAAAGGTCCTAACAACTGTGTAATACACTGAATTCAGAGTCTCAGGGTTTTCTATACAGTCTGCGTGTAGGGAAAACAAAATATTCAAAATTAAAGGGTTATAGTGAAAGGGATAGCATCAGACTGGTGACCTGTAACTAGTGGGGTTCTGCAGGGCTCCATCCTTGGCCCAGTTGTTTTCAACATCTTCATTAACCACATGCACGCAGGACTTGAAGGAATACTAAGGAAGTTTAATGAAGATGCTAAATTGGGAGGAGCTGTCAACTCCCTCAAGGGCAGAGGGCCCCTGCAGAGAGATCTCAACAAATCTGGGCAAGTGCAGGATTCTGCACCTGGCATAGGGCAACCCTGGTTGTCTGTGTAGACTGGGGAGGAAGATGCTGAAAAACAGTGCTGCAGAAAGGGACCTGGGGGTCCTGGTTGGTGGAAAGTTTAATATGAGTCAGCAGTGCCCTGGCAGCCAGGAGGGCCAACCCTGTCCTGGGGGGCATCAGGCACAGCATCGCCAGCCGGGCAAGGGANGAAGATGCTAAATTGGGAGGAGCTGTCAACTCCCTCAAGGGCAGAGGGCCCCTGCAGAGAGATCTCAACAAATCTGGGCAAGTGCAGGATTCTGCACCTGGCATAGGGCAACCCTGGTTGTCTGTGTAGACTGGGGAGGAAGATGCTGAAAAACAGTGCTGCAGAAAGGGACCTGGGGGTCCTGGTTGGTGGAAAGTTTAATATGAGTCAGCAGTGCCCTGGCAGCCAGGAGGGCCAACCCTGTCCTGGGGGGCATCAGGCACAGCATCGCCAGCCGGGCAAGGGAGGGGATTGTCCTGCTCTGCTCTGCACTGAGGCAGCCTCACCTCGAGTGCTGGGGGCAGTTTTGGGCATCACAGTACAAGAAAGATATTAAGCTATTGGAGAGCATCCAAACAAGGGCCATGAGGATGGTGAAGGGTCTGGAGGGGGAAGCCTTACGGGGAGCAGCTGAGGTCACTTGGTTTAGCCTGGAGAAGAGGAGACTGAAAGGAGACCTCATTGCAGTTACAACTTCCTTGAGAAGGGAAGAGGAGGGGCAGGTACTGATCTCTCCACTCTCATAACTACTGACAGAACTCAAAGAAATGGCATGAAGCTAGTTAGGTTGGATATCAGGAAAAATTTTTTCACCCGGAGAGTGGTTGGGTACCGAAACAAGCTGCCCAGGGAAATGGTCACAGCACTAGCCTGTCTGAGCTCAGGAAGCATTTGGACAATACTCTCAGGCACATGCTGTCATGCTTGGGATATCCTATGCAAGGCCAAGAGTTGGTCTTGATGATCCTGATGACTCCCTTCCAACTCAGCTTATTCTATAATTTTATGATATGCACTGTCCCACATATATGAACACCTTTCTGTGCAGAAACCTTGGTTGGTATTGTGGTAAACCAACAGTAGAAAAAACAAGCTAAGTATTGTCAATACCACTTCCAAACTTCCATTTGTTTTCCAACATTAAATTAAACTTATGTAGAAAGTGAGAACTAGTGCACTGTTGTAACAACTTTCAAATTTTTAAAGACAATGTGATTGAATAAAAACATAAGACTCAGACTAATTAAGATATCTAGTGAGTTCAAAATGCTTTTATCAATATAGCACACTCATACTAAATTTTCCAAGAAAACATACCTCTTTTTGCTAATTAGACTACTTGAATACAAAAAAATAGAACCAAAATACAATGTATTCACCAGCACGTTTACAATCACTTGCTCCAACCATTAATGTATGGCAAAAGAGTATCACAGATTGTGTATTTATAATTGGTTATAATACAAGTATGAAAGCACTGCTTGATGAGATTTATAAAACTCACTGAAGTATTCAGTACGTCACAATTTGCTAATGCAGCTCATTTTCACTTTTTGAAAAGGATTTTGTTTTCTGTAACTTTTATTTTACTGCAAATGAATTTGGGGCAGACTATGAAGTAACTGCCCCTTTTCACACCTAAGCACTTCTTCCCTTGCCACACTTGGTGTACTGGTGTGGATATATGGATCAGGATAAAGCCAGTTACCTAGGTAATACTTTCTGTGTCTTTATTCTACCATTTTAGGAAGGAATATCTCAAATTTGCACATTAGCCACAGGAATCTTTAATTGACTTTTCAGAAGACACCAGACTCTCACAGTTTTCCTTGATTGCTTTATTTCAATTTTCAAATCAGAGTCTGTCTAATTAAAAACTGAAAAAGAACGTTTCCAACCTTTTCCACTCCAAAATGTAATTGTTTAAGCCATCCTTTTTGCCTGCGCCTCTCATTTTCTTATGCTTCTCATACTCTGCAGCTGTTGATAGCTCCCATTTTCCTCCTTCACTGGTTTTTAACAGTTCACTAAGCATAAATTCTGCAGCTTGTTAATCCTGGGATTCATTTTCCTCCAACTCAACATCTTGTTACAGTGCTATATCTTTACTTGGCTCCTACCTTGCGATCTGAAATTCTTCCGAGGCTGCTGCTTTATGAAAATTTTTAGGTTTGTGTATTCTTTTCAGTTGGGCAGCTGCTGGAGAATGGCAGCCATTGTCCTTCAAGCATTTTCTAGCTTACACACTCAAGGTTCTTTTGCTCAGTCCAGTCACCTCAGGAGCTTAGCATAAGCCCCAAAGCTGTGAGTTTTCAAGGAGATTTTAGGTGAAAATTTAGTACATAAGAAGAGACTTCTCCTAAAGACATAAGAGGCACATCAAAAGGAATGAACTAAGTGGGAAATGCAGACAAAGACAGCAGCATTAAGTATATAAAGTGGAACAAAGCATGAGACCCCAAAGGAACAGGGAAGGACCAAGATGTCAATAGAATGATTTTCTGCTTAAATAGCTCAGAAAGGATTCTATAAGCTTTGCTTCAGAAAACTTTCACCCCAATGGTTTCAATAATTCCATTGATTCAAAGGAAACCATATTATCTTGTAATATGATATTTAGTTTGCAGTTTTCTCTATCAGAGTACATGGAAAGAATCAGTTACTAGGCATTGGCAGTAGTCTTTCCTAAGAGTAAAAATTATATTTTACCTCAGGATAGCTGTCATTTACTTGATTGGCATCATCAACTGATAAAAAAACCCAAAACTTTTTAGTTTTCTTCTTTATTCTCATACCTCAAAAGGCCAACTTTTATTTCCTTTTATTTTATTCTTCTCTACATTCCACACGCCTACACAACATCCACTACTTCAATAGATACAATTCTTACAATAGATACAATAGATACACAAAAGAAATACAAAGTCCAACTACTCAGACAATTCCTTTCTAACCCATTAAGTTAAAAAAACAACAACAACAACAAAAACCACCAAAAAAAGACTGAACCAATCAACCAAACAAACAAGAAACCCGAAAAGCAAAACTCAACCAACCAACCAACCAAAATCCCCATAAATAAAACACTGCATGGGTACAAGATTAGGATTGCATGCCTGAGGAGCAGTCACTTACCAGACTAGCCTTTTTATCCATCTGAGCTCCATTATCACGTGCAGGTTTCCAGTATATTGTTTTGATTTATTTTACTGACCATTCCTAAGAGTAAAGATGGGTGACATGGAAATAAGCATAACCATCAGGTCTTCCCACACTAAGCCCTAGAGTGCATGAATGGCCTTTTCAGCTGATCACATATGTCTTCCAGACCAACATGGCAAAGGCTCATGGTGGCATAAAGGCAAGGTCCTACAGCACTGAGGACTGTAGTTTCTTATAGTCAACCCTTGGTATCCAGCAGCTCAATCAAATGCTGAAAAAATCATTACATTTAAACTTGCAGTAAAACTTAGGAATTTGTCACAAAATGTATGGCTCTGGTTTTCCTAGTACAGAAAAATCCCTGAAAGATTTGTACAACCAAAATTATAGGCATGATATTTATTCCTCTGTCTTGGCCACTATGTCCTAACAGTTTTATATATACCCATTTCTCACACATTTGTTTCTTGCCTTTATAAGGGAGACAGACACAGATTGGAAGCCCTTAGTTTATGAGATGCATTGCAGCAGGGCAGAAACATAATAGACATAGAGAGCTTTATGCTTTCACTTCCTACAAAACACCTTTTTTTTTTTTCAAGGCAAGAGTTATCAACATTCTTCCTCATTTTACTCTACTAACATAAGGCTTCCTGAAGTGAGATCTATAAAACCTCCCACCAGTATAAAAGAAATATGTCATCTTTCTTTGTTATCAATAATAATAATAGTATGCTTATTTTAGCCTTTATCCATACACTTGTATCCTTAATAAAATTGTTCATTATTTGAACGCTCACTTTTCAGCCTTTGGCTTTTGCAGTATTCTCCATCAGATATGTCTGTTCACTTCCCACAGCTTTTCCTTTCACTCAAAATGTACTGCTTTAATTTGACACAGTTGCCTTGCAACTAATCTTCCTAAGTTTTGCTTCTCCGCTATGATTATGGCTCCCATTCTCCTCCTCCCTTCCAACCATTAATTTTAATTAATTAATCAGAATCTGGAATTGAAAAATACAGTAGTCTCAGCATTGTAGGATACTTGAGAAGGAAATGGGAATTCTTGATTTGCTCCATAGCCATTGGCTGCCCTTTTAGGTTGTTTTTAAATAATAACATAGCTTATAGTATCTCTCCTTAAAAAATTGTCTCTATCATAAACTTAGATAATCAAAACTAAAATAAAACTACTACGAAATATACAGTAAAGACCAATAGAAATTAAGACCAGTCCTGCAGTCATTGTGGGTGAAAATTTGCAAGGCTGGAAGGGAATCCAACAAACCCTTGCCTCCATTTGGAAAAACAGTAATTTGCTAGTATAAGTAATTGGGAACTACCAATTAAGTATATTGAGTATTGAGCATTAGCAAAACTCTACAATGTTTAACATTTTAGCAAGCAGAACTTTGTAGTAATGGTGGAACAGTCAAGTACTTTACATATTTCTCACATTTATTTTAAAATACATGCTTTTGAACTTAAACTCTTCATTTTCTGTATCACTTAAGAAGGCACACTGACAGTATTGTATGTTTCCTCATGTGACTGTTTATGATTTCTCCACATCTGAATTCACAATCTTTTTTTTTCTTCATAATTAATATTCCTTTATATAAAACTTAATTACAAAGGTTAGAAAACGCCTTAATATTCTACTAGATATTACACAGTATTATGCCACATATAAAAATGCTTGGACAAAAAAAGAATCAGATTAATGTCAATTTAAAAACGTTATTGAACAATGTATGACTGGGGCATGACTTATCAAACTCTGACTCTCATGAAGATTAAAGGAAGCTCAAAGACAAAGTGACAGCTAAGGGCATGCCATGGTTTGACTTGGAAATTAATACAGTGTGTGAGAAGTCAGAAAGGGAAGACAGCTCCTACAGCTGGTGGTGGAGTAAAAATTATCCTTAAGGTCTGCTAACAGAACTGAAAACATGTATGGCATGTATTTTCTATTAATATCTATAACTACCCCAGGTCATAAAGATTACAATCTTCAAATCTCCAGGAAACAATTATAAACATGACAAAAGAGCAAATGAACAGCAGAAAAACTGTAGCTTCTGGAAAGCTGATGGTCTTAAGACTGGCCTTACATGGAAAAGATACCAAGATGCCTGTCTATAATAATGGGAAATAAAAGAAAAATAGTTTCCTGGAAAAAAAAAAAAGACAGTATGCAATGCTATACTGGAGAGACAGACTCAAGAGACCTCCATTTCTTTAAATTAATGCTTCAGCTCACGGATATAATTTCAGGCTTTCTGGATAGAATCTCAGTCAACAGACTTCTGCTAACAGCCAAACCTCTTTCAGCTACAGGAGAAGCAGCACTACAGATACAACTGAGATTCAAAATTTAGAACACTGTCTACAGCCCTAATTAACTGCAAAAGTTGGATGATGTCCAGAGCTGCAGTCCTTAGCTTAGAAGTCTGCCTATAACAGAAGGATCTGTATTAAATCCAAGTTAACCCAGAATACAATTTTAATGCAGAGCATTTGCACTCATTTTAACACAGAGAATACCACAGACAGAAAATGTCTGGGTGGGTCTTTTTGGATATCCCTTGTTTTTTCCCATTGGAAAATTTCAGCTATACAAAATGTCATTCTTTTTAAGAGTGAAACTGAGAAAATTAGTTCCCTCATGCTAAAACACTTTCTTAGAAATTGAGATAATGTACTGTAACATCCAGGAACACAGAGAACCAAGCAGTAAATTGGCTTTTACATCAGAACTATTTCTTTAGGCATTGGACAAAATGGACATGCCTTCATTTTAGCAGAAATACACAGCACATAGACATGTAAGACTTAGAATGATAGAATCATAGAACTCTTTAGGTCGGAAAAGACCTCTAAGTCATTGAGTCCAAGCATAAACCCAGCACTGCCAAATCCACTGCTCAACCATGTCGCCAAGTGCCACATCTGCATGGATTTTAGATACCTCCAGAGACGGTGATTCACCCAGTTCCCCGGGCAGCCTGTTCCAATGCTTGACAACCCTTTCAGTGAAAAAATTCTTCCTAATATCCAATCTAAACCTCCCCTAGCACAACTTGAGGCCATTTTCTCTTGTCCTATCACTTGTTACCTGGAAGAAGAGACTGCCTCTAACCTGGCTACAAGCTCTTTCAGGTAGCTGTAGAGAGCAATGAGGTCAACAACATCTTATGTCAGATCCAATGAGACATTTTGGTTTTGAAAAGATAATCATGAAATTAGAAGTCTTATCCACACAAATAAGGATTAGAAAATGCATTAAGTTTGCACAGAGAATCTTGGTGTTGCCATTTCTTAACTTTCTAGGCCGTGGCTTTCTTATTAATATTTTAAACACATTTCTAGTTCCCACTATCTACATATGTAATTATGCAGTCAAAAAAGGCAGATATTATAGAACTTGGTAATATCCGTAATTCAGAGAAAGAAATCATCTGTTCAAAAAAATCCTCCTAGACAAAAATTGTCAGAGAAGCTATTTGTAATCAGAATTTAAAAATCTGGAGTCATGAAACACTGTCCCAAAAGTCAGGAATGAATTGCTTCAAAATGCAATCGAAGAACATAAGTATTTACAACAGGGAAAAATGTATCTTTAGAGTAAATTGTGGGTGTATTAAACATAAAGATTTCTTATTCTTGTGGATTTTCTGCTCCTTTGGAAAGCATTTCTGTACACAAGATGCATCCAATAACTACCATTGTCATTTAATTACTTTATCTATAAAGTTATTTCATCATGCATACACAAGATTATCGGTTTCTTTTACAGCCCATTAGTGTATCTCTAATACATATTTGAAACTAGAATAATTCAAAGGACAGCATGTCAGCTGGGTAAGCAACTCACGCAGAGCCCAGACCTTTGCTGCACATCAATACACTAGTTTTCTGTAACTTCAGGAGTGCTTGATTAGGATTCTCAACAGATTCAGTCAGAAGGGGTTCTGAAGAGGTTTTCATTTCAATTATGCATGCCTCATTATCATACCTTTAGTGAAGCGGAAAGTACATTACAAGGTGAGAGCCAAAAATGGTGAGATGAAAAGCACAAAGCGCAAGTATCTTAGAAGGATTTCTAAATTTGTCTGAAATAATATTAATTCATAGTAATAATAATCACCCTTTATACAACACTGCATTTTTACATGGCCCTTTACAATCAGCTCTCAGAGCACCTTTCACAGGAGGGCATATAGCTTCAGTAAAGAAAGTACGCAGTTCTGACTGGGAAGACAAGTCAGAAGGTATTCTGTGATTCAGTGGGATTGAAGGAGACACGTTTTTCTGAGGTTGAAGTTAGGTGCTCAGAAAATAGGAAAGCCCATAGTTGAGAGGAAATGGGGCATGGTTATGAAAGACAGAATTGATGGAGACAAAACCTTGGGCTAACAGAGGGAGCTAAAACAAGAGTGAAGCATCACATAATTAGGAGATATTTGGAGCATGAGGCTGAGGTTCACAGACCAGAAACTACAGCAAGGTTTGGAAGGGATAGAGAAGAAACTTAACTCTGAAGGTAAAAGACAGAACACAAAAGGATTTAAAGAGAGAACAGATGTGGTCAGAAGAACATGACTTTCAGTAACAGTATTTTTGTTAGACTGGTACCCTGAAACTCAGAATGGGTAGATGAGCAGAGAGGAAAGAGGGGATGGACAGATATGAAGACACTAACTGAAAAAGCATTTGAGAAAAAAAATAGATGTGTAAAAGAAAGATGTGTAAAGTTTATAAGTTCAGGAAAGGAGAAACTAGATGAGGAATGAGAGTGATGCACTACGACAAAGATACCGGAGACAGAAGAAAAGGTGTAAGGAAATAACAGAGAAATCAATGTTTGACAGTAAGAATGCATGTTAAAGAGCAAAATACAGGGAAGCCTGATTGCAGATATCTTAGAACACGGCTGAAGGAGGAACCCTTCATTTACACACACACACCAAAAAACCAAAACAAAATACAAAGGCAAAGAGAAAGGATGAACTTACTATTTTAACAGAAAAAGGAAAAAAAAAGTTGGATTTTTTTTAATTAGGTGAAGGCCATAGATAATATGCTTATGGGGAAAAAAGAAAAATTGAAAGACTATCTGAAATATAAATCCCTAATATATCTAGAGGATAAAAATTGCAAAGTGGAGGAAGGAAAGAGCAAGAAAGGAAATCAGAAAAGAAAGTATAGATTAAGGGATTGTGAAGATGAAAAGTATGGGTAACAGAAAAGAGATGAAAGTAAAGGCTCGGGGAGGTAATAAAAGGCAGAAGAGGAGGAAGGAATACTTCTGGGTATCAAATTTAAACTGCAAAATTTTAAAAGATTATTCATCACATTTATATGATGAAACCACATTCATGGATGGGGCTCTGAGGAACCTGGTCTAAGAGAAGGTGTCCCTGCCCATGGGAGGGAGCCTTGAACTAGATGCTTTTTAAAGGTCCCTTCCAGCCCAAACCATTCTTTGGTTCTGTGATTCTACTCCTAAGCTCTAAGACACTGCTAACAAACCAAATCTACCAGTAACAGCCAAATATTAATGTAATGGAAGAGTAAAGATATAACAGCAGAATATGCATTAAAAAAGCAGTAAAAGGAGGTGCTGCAGAGACCCTCCCTCTGCTGCACAAAGGAAAATAATTGAAAACTCTAGTGCAGTACAATACACGTTTGAAAAATGTGAAGCTGTACAAGCTTAGCTGTACAAGCTAAGCACAACGGCAGACTCCTACCTGTAACCTCTGCTAGACACATACTAGAGTATCTTCAACAGACTTAAGCAAGGGTCAGTTGGTTTCTGAATTCTTCTCCTGAATAAACGACTGACCTTAAAGTATCTACACAAAACAGATACTTTAAAAAAATGGCAATTTTGGTAATATTAATGAACATTTTAAAGACTACGGACTCTCAGTAATTTCAAACACATTCACATGCCAGCTGCATAGGAGTCATGATGAATCAAAACATGCACTTAGCTCCCTCACTAAGATGAATATAACTATTATATTAACACAGTGATAGAATAAATAAGACACCTCTACTAACAGGAATGGGCATAAAGACTGCAAAGAAAAATGAAAGGTGTTTGAAGAGCTTGTTTGCATGACAGAAAACAGTGCTCTTCCCACTGTCACAGCAACAGCAACAATACAAAGTGCTGCAGTTTCCAATCAAAGGAAAAACTTTTAATTAATTATTTTAACGGGTGTCATAGTAAAAGCAGTGCTGGAAAAACACTAATAAATCATAATCACAATACATATTAATCACATATTAAATAAATCATAATACAGTACAAAACCATGCAATAAAATAAATCAAACCTTTAGAATGGGTGCATATAGGACAAAAAATATCTGTGTTAATTATGCCAGTTCTCAAATGTAGAATTTGGCTCAAAAATTGTAGGAAAAAAGTAACAATTTTTAAAAAATCAGTGATTTTTTTACTTATTTAGGTGGGAATTTCATCAATTTCCAGCGTCAAGCAACTTTGGCACAAAATTGTGAAAATATGCTTTTGACCTGGTGAACATAATTTAGTTAATAGTTGTTAAACATTTTGCATTGGATTCTTTATTCAAAATACTCCACTGTATACATTGACACTATCTTTTTGGTAAAAAAACAAAAAACAAAAAACAAACCAACAAAACAAACAAACAAACAAACAAAAAAAACAGGTGGCTGAACAAGTCCTCCACATCAGCCAAAGCAGATTTCTTTATTAGGAAGTTATTGTACTTTCTTAATTACCACTGACAGTTTAGCAAGAACAATTATAGTATCCAATTTGCTTATGTGTTCATCCATCTCTTTAAAACAGTTCTGTTCAGTTCCAACAGTGTAATGGTGGATACATTTACCAGGTAAAATTATTTAGAGCAGTGGAATTTAAAAAGTAGGGCAAAATGCTCTTCATGTTCCCACAAAGCAATTACAAGACAACTAAAAAAACCAAATGAACTTCTTCTTGTTCCTCTGTAATAACAACATATCCTGAATTGGGCAGTAATCCTCAGTTTAAACTATGACAGCACTTCAAGGTCCACGGGTCTTTATAACTCTTTTAACTACAAGACATGAAACTAATTTAACATGTGTGAATCTCAATATAGTTGCCACAGTATTGAAAATAAGTATTCACAAAATGTTACTGATATGGAGGTAGGGTTTTATCAAGGAAGGAAGGAAGGAAGACAGGAGAAAAAAGCACTCGGAATAAAATCTACACAATTATCAATTAGATTTAGACCAAGAAAATGTTTTGTCCTTACCACACTTCAGCAGCTTTATGTTTGTCATTAAAATAAATTCCCCCAAATCTTTCTAGAATACTAAAAAATATCTCTCTAATGGTATGTTCAACAGTTCAGGGCTCTAATGGTCTCATGGTTTAACACGGTTTGTTTACTACAAGTAAGTAATTAAATGGTGAAAGTAAGCTACACCAATGTTTAAACTCTTCATATCTAATAAATGAAAATAATGAAACCTTGACAGAGCCTCTGATGTGGTGAAATTTGAGGTCTAGTGTATTAATGTTTTTCTCAATAAATCACTTGAGTTTTATACCACTTGCATCCTTTTAGTATAAACTCAGAATCCATCTGTTTGGCTAAGCTTCTAAGGATTAATAAGCTCTACTGCATGTCTCTTGTGTTATTAATATTTACATGAAATCCAATTTCCCTTATTAGAAGTATCCTGTCTCCTGCTTCTAAGGACTTTTCAGATATCTGAACATTTATCTTTGTGTACGATAGGAAACTAGCAGAGGAGGACTGGTGTATATCCCACATCTGTCACACACCAAAAGGTTTTACAAATTTCATCTTCAAAGCACGTTTTTTCTTCCCCTGTATCACTAATGTCTATATCTACCTACCCAGGTTGGACTCGGTCTTTCTCTCAGTTCTGAGAGAATACATACCTATTTCACAGAAAAGATAAAATTGCAGTGGCTTGCACCACAAATCAAGGCAGA
The DNA here is from genome assembly GCA_013397755.1 of Cnemophilus loriae. Classification (NCBI taxonomy): domain Eukaryota; kingdom Metazoa; phylum Chordata; class Aves; order Passeriformes; family Corvidae; genus Cnemophilus; species Cnemophilus loriae. The sequence goes on from VZTF01004666.1 coordinate 508,852, forward strand.
ACACAAAGGAATGTATGGTATGTGCTGCTCATGCCTTACCAGACAGAAACCTGTCCGTGATGTAAACTTCAGGATCTTATTCATATAAGGAAAGGAAAAGCATGACCATGTTGAAGACCTCAGGGAAAACATAATGCTAACTCACAACCTGCTGTCATTGAGAGTAGTCTTAGATGCAATTTATAGTACCATTAAGCAAATAATTAACAAATGCTTTGACCTGAAAAATTTCTTCAAAGACAGCATGCTCGATCAAGTCTGAAACTACTCATGCTAAAGAGCAATTCTGAGAGATAGAGAAGAAGATATCCAAAGTCTGAACTACCCTCAGGTTCTTGGGACCCAAGGATTCTTAAAATAAAAGAAAATCCTGAAGTTTCATAACTAGTATAAATTTAAAATTATGTTCCTCCCATTGTACTTCTTCTGGCCCTATAAGATTTTGACATACACGTATGAACGAATCACTTTTTCAGGCATTTAGCATTTCTATAAGAAAAAGGCCAGGAGGGAAAAACCAGGTATCTAATTTTCACACCTTTGATTTTCTTATTCTGTTTCTTAATCTCTAAATGCTGTGAGTTCCAGCATACACAAATATGAAAAGAAGAAAGTCCCAGGAAAAGCAAGGACTATTTCAGGTTGTTTTTTTTTACTTTACAAATGCCTGGATGTCCAAGGCAGTTAAGCAGTCAAGGAAACATAGGATTGTGAAAACACAAAGTGTGTTTGTTGGGTTATGAATGGAAATACAGAAGAGGAAAAAGACATTTAGGAAATAAACATTACTGCGAGCAGTATATAAACTAAAATTGTATTCAGGGATTAACGTACATCTGCCATCTTGCCTTAATACAACTACTATTAACAAAACTATTCTACAAGTACCTTCAATTAATAGACAGTCCACTAAAATAAATAATCTGCTGATGAAATGCATTAAAATGATCTTTCCTTACTTTTAAAGGAAAACCTGTGTTGAGGTGTCATAAACTGTAAAGAAATACAGCTGATAAAATTTAACTTGGCCCCCAGATGATTTCTGAGGATAATGGGATTTCTTAGTAAGCAATTAACTGCAGGTAGTTAAAGATATAGAAAATGTTGCTCTTTAATATAATTTTAAACTAATATTTATAAAATAGTATACCGCTTTCATGTTTCTGAAACAGCAGTCAGGAAATTGATTTTGTGCACATGCAAGCCTGTCTTATTACGCACTGCATATTTTAGAAATAAGCAAAATAACAGCAGGCTTAAAAGGGGGAGGGAAGGGA
>VZTF01004666.1:510190-584214 GCA_013397755.1 Cnemophilus loriae
GGGAAGGGAAGGGAAGGGAAGGGAAGGGAAGGCTGAGATTTAGACTTTCTTGACAATATGGAACTCCACATCATAACATTTACAGTAAACCCAAAGTTTTCAGACAAAGCTTTGAATCAAATAACATAAAGATTGCAGAATCAGCCACATACCTACTGGTTGATTTGGTGGCAGGTGGACCCAAAAAGGGCCAAACACCTTCCCACCAGGGCTATTGTATAAAACAAGCAGAAACATTAAATACTGAAGTTTCATCTACAGAGCTTCTATATAGGTCTGTTCCCTAGCCACAAACTACAAAGTGAACAGCAGAAAGTGAGATAAGGTTGCAAGTATTATGCAAAATTTGTGAACTTGTTAGTGATGGAAAACAGTTCTCAAAATCTGAGGGTATAAGTGTTTATGGTTTTTTATTTTCTTATAAGATATAAAGTGGCACAGCATACCATACACTCAAAAAATAGCATTTCTTTATGCTAAACGTTGCAATACCTATTGTTCTACAGGTGTTCCCTTAAAGCAGGAATACAGAATGAGTTTTAAATACAACTGTCAGTTCCCATGGGGAAATGGCTCAAACCTTTTGGTTGTCTGGATCTATCACCTGAAATTTCAATAAAAAGACAAGTGTTGGAGGCTCTCACCAGTTTATCTAACTTCCTCTAGAACAGAAGACAATAGTTGTTCCAGATGTCACATATACTGTCAATAGCCATTCCCAAGTAATGCCTTGCAAGTGACGTTACGTCAAGTCTGACTTCATCAGACCTCTTCCCAGGCCTTTGCCTATTCTTTTTTTTATAAGATCCTGGACTTAATTCAGTCTTCTGGGTTTTACTCCAAGGACTATCGATTGATCTAAGTAACTTGGCCTCTGCCAGGTCTTGCAGTAAGTAACTGCTGATGGTAAATGCATGGAAACAGAGCCTTCAACATGCATATAATTTACTTCTGAACACAGAACACACAGTCTGTGCTTAGCAAAATGGGTTTCTCTCACAGAGAAAATCAACAAACACAACACTTATTGACGCATTGATGTCCCCTACCATTTCCCAGAAAGGAATCGTTGCACAGAGAACTTTGAGCCTTGTTGTTGCAGGAAATGTACAGAAAGGTCCTCTACCATTTAGGGACCTTCTATCACCCATTTTGCCAGTAATCTGTTTTCCATGCTCTGAACATCCCAAGCTCCAGCCTTTCCAAGTTCCAGTTAACAAAACCTGCCAATTCTAAGAGTTTTTAGGCATAAAATCTTCTATTAATGGCCTATTTTCTAATGCTACTTCGAAAAGAAAAACATAATGCTTTCTTAAATCTGAGACTTCTTTTGGCTAAACGGTAAAAGTGAGTAATATATAACACATAATCTGAGTAAGAAATAAGACATACATTTTCCCAACTTGTAATGAATATCATACGGATCATACAGCACTTTTGAACCCTACAGTTCCTAGGTCTTAGTAGCATGTGGGATAGGAAAGAGGCAAGTGAATTATTAGACTAGCAGGCCGTTGTGTGTTAACCCCAGAAGGCAGCTGAATGGCCACACAGCCTCGCTCACTCCCATCCACATTGGGATGAAGGAAGAGGAAAGGAAAAATAAAAGCAAGAGAACTTGGGGATCAAGAAAAAACTATTTAATAAGTGAAACAGAATTTTAAGAAGAGAGAAACGAAACAAAACAAGTGACGCAAAGCCAATCATTCACCACTTGTCATGGGCAGATTGATGGCTTGTTGTTTCCTAAGATGGACTAAACCCCTTTTTTTCTCTTTCCCTTGCTGAGATGTTTCATCTCACTGGTTAGTTTGGGTCATCTGACGAGTGCCCTCCCAGTTCTTACCCACCCTCAATCTATTCACTGTGGAGACAGAGTGAGAGAGAAGGCCTTGATGGTGTTCAGCAATAGCCAAAACATCAGTGTGCTATCAGTACCATTTTGGTCACAAACCTAAAACACAGCACCATACCAACTGCTGGGAAGAAAATTATCCAGCCAGGCTTGGTCCACAAGAGATTTCTGAGGAAACACAGCCAGAGGTAGATGGAGAAAATAATGTCTTGTACCTTTGCACTCATCCCACTGCATTCTACTTTACAACAGAAGAAATTCCTGACACGTGAACATTTTTGCCAACAAGTAACACTTTGTATCTCTCAATTTGATTTGTGATATTCTGTTATAAATTACATTGGTTTCATAATTCAGGCTTGACTCAATACTTTTATTATTCCTTTAATGCTAGGTCTGAAATCTCGTTTGATTTGACAAAAATACTTCTATCTAAATATTCTAGGGCAAAAGATCTTCATGCACATCAACTCAAACCCTCCTCCTACAATGAATGAGGTCTTCCTCACAGTGAAGATACTCCGCCTGAAAAATTTTCCTTTGTTTCCTAACTTTCAAAAACAATATTTAAGCATGCATTTTGGTCAGTGACCTCAAAAGAGTAACAGTTTCGTACCATCCCACACCCAGGGCCATGGGAACACACGACAACTCTACCTACACGTCTGTTCAATTTACTAGCAGTCTACTACCAGCTCAAGAGAAACAAGATTTTGCCTTTGACATTTCAGAAGAGGTTGCTATATAATTGTCACATAATTTTAAATTGTCACTAATTTAAATCTATTTTGAACAAAAAATAACAGGTAGCTAGCTACCGAATACGTGGGCTATCAGAGAAATACCTAAGGAACAGATGTACAAACAAAGGAATATAGTGTACAAGAGGCATCACTTTTCAGGGTTAAGCAGAAAATGAAGCATGCATTGACCTTTCACTTAGATCCACACGGCCATCTAAATGAATTTAAACTAGATACAAGATCTGTACAGTCAACTTTAATTTTATGAAACAATTTTTCAAATAACTATATGCCAGTTACAATATACAAGATGGAAATTGGGTACTGAATCTTTCATTGTAGCAACTACATACTAATTTGTCTGTCAACTGTGTTGCTAGTTGAAGTGTGTCTATTAATCTATTTGTGTTTGGATCAATTCCATTTTCCTAATTTTCTGGGCAGCTTTCACAGAGACTCCATATTTCATAAAAAGAACCTCCCACAGCACACACTTTCTTCTGTCTTCCCATATGTTGCATTTTCCTTCAAGATAGCTCTGGTCTAGTGCCCAAGGTTAACATGCTTCTGTCACAGACTAGTTGCACAACTAATGAATTCCTCTGGATCTACAGAGACAGAAAGCACCTGATTCACTCTTGTGAGCAGGAATTCCCTCGTGCAGTAAAGTGCTTGCTAAGAGAAAGAGAAAATAAATTTGTATTATTTGAAAGGGTTATTTTATACTATTTCTTAATGATTTTACATCAATGCCTTTGGAGCAGTTAAAGCAAACAGTAAAATCAGGTTAACAGAATTCTATAGCAAGCATAGGGTACAGATACATTAACAAGGATAAGAAATCTGTGCATGACTAACCAGTTGAGTGCAGATCACTATTTTCTGTGGTATTTCAGATTTCATTACTAAAATGAGATGACCACAACTGACTCATTACGCTAAGCGTGTAGTATGGATGTTGAAGTAGGTCATTCAAGTTGTCACTTCTTTTCCTTTCAGCTTTTTGAATGGAATACTTTATTTTAAAGAATACTTTTTTTGTTAGGAATACAGACTATACCAGTAGACTATTGATCCTCAGAAACACAGTACTGCTCATCTTCATAATTATTTTGGCTGCCATAAGATAGATTTGCATCATATTGTCTCTTTCACCACTGATGCAATAGCACTAATACCTCTTCTGATAACTCAATTGATGATTAATGCTATCTTGACCTAGGAGCCCAAAGCCACAGATGTATTATTTATGGAAAACGAATAGCAGACATATTTTGGAAACAGACTGGACTGAAGGTCACTAAAATTATGTTTTGCTGTGAATTCTGATTGCAAAGGTTATACCAGAAAAATCTAGTGGCCGTACAGCCACATAGGATAACAGGAATGTTGCCTTCTGCTCCCTTCACAATTGGTGGAGAGACAGGAACTTCTGCAGCACAGTCAAGCCCATCCAAATCTTGAGTGCCCCAGAGGATGCTCTCTCTCCTTCCACTGCAGGGAAGACCAGAGTAGTCGGTAGACACACCACTCTCAGACTTTTAGCATTAGAGAGGACTAATCCAGGCCTCAATGTTTTGCTATCCTCTTTCATCCTCTCTGGATTAGAATTCTTGTTCTATTGTATCACAGTTAATGGGTTTACCACAATGGATGCATCTGCCCAAGAAAAGGTTCTCTAATTTTCTACACAGTGCTTAAAGGTGAAAGGAAATGAACATGGAATTGTTTCTTCTCTGAATGGGTACATCAGAAAGAAAGACGTGGAGAAAACCTTTCCTTATAACAGTGATACATTGAAACACTGTTAAACATCACACTGTCAGCAAATAAACCCGAAAAGCCCAGGCTCTCCCTCTATACATGAGCACAAGCCTGGTCACCTCAGTGCACTGAGTTTTTTCTCTTTGTGGCAGAGACTCAAAGTAATTATCTTGACCATGGCTGTAAAGCATAGATAACTAGCCCACTAAAGCTGAAAGGAAAAACAAGTTGTTTGGAATGAATTATTAACTCAGATGAAAATACAACCATGTGCATTACTAGATAGGTAGTACAGTATGTGTGGCTCCCAGAAGGGATAAATACAAACACAATATAATCAACAGCAGATTTGTTACTGTATTTACAGCAAGGAGGGTAGATTTTCATCATAATCTACATCAGAGTCAGAAGGACACTTGACTTACTGCAGATTAAAAAGCCTAGTGTGAGATAAATAGAGTACACTAAGTATTTTCAGATTTTTAGAATAACTGCAGTAAATGGAAATGTTAAAAGATATGCTCAGATAAGACTTAAAGAAGGTGGTTTTCTTCCCAAAAGAAGTTAAGCAAACTCTGCTAAATTATGACACTGTGAGATTCTTTTCAAGGAACAATTGCTATCTACATCACTGAATGATTCTCTTACATTAAACATATCTTTTATCCACATCAAGTAATGCAAATAACTAGCAAATAATTTCTAAAAAGAAATAACATCTTTACTCATCAAAAATATTTTTTAAAAAATTAAGATTGTATCAAATTCTCTCGGTCACTCATAGCTACAGGGAAAGATTCTTCAATTGACAGTTTGAAGGAGAAAAATGATCCTTTTCTACCACAAAATCTCTCTACCACAGAAAATCGTACTTGACTAAAACAGTAACAGAGAAATGTTCAAAGTTTTAAACATTTTATTTGACGACACGTTCTTTCTAGTCAAGGAAATCACGACAAGTAAGTTAGAAAATGTCTCTTCTCTTTCAGAACAATTCACTACTGACAGCGGTCTGTCATTCCCATGAGCTTCCACTCTTTTCTTTTAGTCAGACAAACAAAATACCCAACTGCCATCTCAGCTGTTTTACTCTTCACCAGCAGGTTCCCTTCTGAAGATTTGAGTAATTTCTGTGACACTGCTGTCTCTCCCACTTAACAAACAAGTCACGCTTCCTCTTTGGAAGATGGAGTGATATTTTTATATTACAGTGGTCAAAACAGACAAATGTACAATTAGTCTTTAATCAGAAGACAGTCAGCAGAATGATGGCAAGATAACTGATGCAGGGCTTTTATGGTGGAATTTACCACACGTGATTCAACACCTAACAGGTAGACACCTAGCCTTAGCTTCCCTTTCAGAGAAAGTTCCCCTGGTTCAGAGAAAAGCATCAGCATCTCCAAGAGTGATTCATTCCACCTAGCTTAGATACATCCTTTAGAAGGAATTGAATCCTCCTTGACAACATCTTCTGGGTATGACTGAGACCAATGCCAGTTAAGATGCATTAGAAAGTGAGCACTGTTGTACCACTGTAGAGCAAGCAACCGAATTAACCATAAAATCTTCATATACAAATGAGTGTTAATTACTAAATGGCTATACAGCAATTGTTCTGTGTGTGGTATGTATATATATATATATAGATCTGTGTATATGTGTATATGCAGCTATTCATATGTATTTTGAACATTTATATAAGGAAAGATTTGCGTAAGTGAAATATATTTGGAGCAGGACAGAAATCAAACCTATTTTTTTCAGTTTGGCTTGTGGCCTATTATTATATTCATTACTAAAGTATTCTGGGAAAAGATACTAACCTTAAAGTAATTGCATAATTTAGTCATGGCAGTTATTTCTCATAACCCTTAAGTACTTGAAGATCCTGCTTTTTTAGGGTTTTTTGTTTTGTTTTGTTTCTTTTGAAGCTTTTTGCTTGGGGGTTTTTTTTCCCCCTTTCCTTTTCTATTATTTTATGAAAGTAGAGTCCTGGAAGGGTTTGAACAATATTTCAGAAGTATTTCGTATTCAGCAGTGGAAGTTATGACATAACATTTCCTACCTTGACAACATGAATTTCGGCTTTATCATTTCCAAGTGATTCCAAGGATCCCAGAAAGCTGACAGGTTCAGTACCCTAACGAAAGTTAGACCTTCGACTTGATCCAAAGAGCCACAAGTAAGGATCCCATCGTTTAACACAACCTTATCTGCCACATAAATATTCAAGCCATTGGGAGAAACTGTTGCCATGACATGAACCTAAAGAGACATAAAAGATTAAGGTACTGACCTAGGCTGAAAGAAGAAAAGACTGGCCACAAAAGTTGTGAATTGTTTCCTGCTGCATATAACCTGTAGAGCTGCTGCACAACCTGGGGCTGATCAGAAATATGAGAACATGTGGCTCTTCTCTGTTCCGTTCTTAATAAGCAAATAAATAACAATATAATTCCATGCTTTCCAATAATTCAAGACAAATGTTCAGAGTATTCATTTTTCTCCAGTTTCTTTACTATACCCCATGCTGTTCGCTTTGTAGAGAAGAATGAAAAGCAAACACAGAACAAAAAGAATAAAGTAGCAAGGCAAATGAGGACACCATACAAAGAAGCAATGCAAAATCAAATTAAAAATATGAAACAATAATATATTGCAAAAAGAAGCATTTGGGGAACACTCATGCACAGAATTAGAGTATAATTTACGTTCTCTCAATATCTGAGGAACAATGTGAGGGTTTAAAAAAAAAAAAAGACAAGTTTTACTACAATTTACTGTGTGCTGAATTAGGCAGAAATTTATGCCATTTTTGAAATTTTACAGTATTATCCCACCTTTTGAGTTTTGATTCATCAAACACAAACATATTTTCCAGATTATTAAACCAATTTACTTAAAAATTGTTTGAGGCTCTAACTCCATTTGTCAATTTAAAAAAAAAAAGAAATGCAACTAAGATGTATCATCTAGATCATGACAGCATATAAGAGGCAATTTTTAAACCTACCAAAAGATGATTCATGGCACAAAAGATGAAGTTTTAAACATACAGATGTGATATAAAAAAGTACACAAAAGAACAAAAAAAAAAAATTTAGAACTGTAGAAGAGCTTTCAGTAGCACAGACTGATTAAACATTTGTTCACATGTTGCTTTCTCTTATTTATTTATTTTGGCTTTGAATTATACCCATTATTTTCGCCTCCATCTGTTATGAAGCACCATTTGTTCCAGTTTTAATTTGTATCATTCTCTGCTTCCTTCATGTCATTAGCATTTCTTTCTCCATTAAGTACGAGTAGCCTCTTAAAAGACCAGTATTGCCAGTACGGTTTTTGAATTTGGCACATCTTACAGGATGTAATTCTTCACATTCTCATTACAACTAATGTCCACGAACATTTTAAAGTGGAAAATTATTTTGTGTAAAACCTTAGGGTGCATATTGTTACAAATTTATGGACAGGGAGGAAGAAAACACGCCAACAGATATTCCTGGTGAAAGGAACATGGTTAAGTGGGACAAGAAACAAAGGAACATGAGTCAAAGAAACAAAAAATACCTGTTGGAGGTACTTGTAGATGTATATCTTATATGTTATACAAGTAAGTCAAAAATTAAAACATGATTGACAGTACTTGAACTCCATGTGAAGTGAAGAAAGCACAAACCTATTGAGGGATTTATCTACATTTATTTAATTTTACCTCTAAAATTAAATTCTGAACTCTTGTTAGATTAATTTAAGCAATGCCATTGCATTCTATAGATCCAGAAAAATTTCCAGATATAGCTGAGATACTCTTATCAACTTCATTGTTAAACCTGGCAACACTTAAGTGACAAGACTGTCTTAATTTAATTATGTCATCAGAATCAATCCTGTCATTACTTGACGTACTTATCTTACAAATTTCTACAAGTAGCATAGTCAAGATCACACAGATGCTGATATTTCAGAAAAAAAGTATTTTTTTTTTATATTTCCACAATCAGAAATTTCATTTCACATGTAGTAAGAACTGTGGAGTCTTAAAATTCTTTGAGCTTTAGAAGTTCAATTTATTCTGTAGTACTTGACAAGCAACCTTCAAAATTTTGATATCACTGAGCATTCTCATCATCTAGACTGGAAATATATGATTTTCCTTAAGTCCTAAAGCTTAGGCTCAAAATTCCTACAAGATGGTATTTCATTGTAAAACTAAGATTAACTTTGAAATTATCATAGGCATTAAACAGCCACCTTACAAGGAGTTCCACATTCCCAGCTTCCATACTGTAGACACTGATGATGGGTTTTTTTTCCCTTCTGAAAGACACAGGACCTCAAGCCAAATGAATCTCAAACTGAGATTAAGATGAGCCAATGTGACACATGTATTTTCACTCAACTTCAAAAATGCAGCTGTCCACTACAAATTGTAAAATCAAGAGACAACTCTCCAGCAGATGAATTAGACTTGCACTTCATAAGATGTCCAGAGGGATTACAATTTCGGAATAGCAGAAAGTTTAGCAGAAGAAACTCCAACTGCAGTACAAACAGCAAGTTGCACACACTGATTCTGATGACAGCTGATGAGTGACCAAGAAGAGCATTGTCAAGCACGTGATGGAAGTCCACGTGCTGAAGCCACAGTACTTCCCACAGTCCCAAGCAGAACGTAAAGCTGTCAGGAGTTAAACACGGGAATCAGCATGCTGGAATCCAAATGCCCTGTTTCACACGGAAGTAAGATAAACCATACACTCTCACTTGCAGAAGCTGGGCAGGCACCACACAAAGACAATAAACAGCAACTGCAAGATGAAAACACCAGGAGATTCTAGGCCCACTTCTGAATCAGAACATTCTACACAATTTGTGACTTGTGCTGTCTTTTCCTGAAGAGTTTCTGATGACTTTTTAGAATCCATAAGGGCACCTCTAGCCCAGGACTTCAACTTTCAAGTCATTCCCTTCCTGCATGAAACATCAGCAATCATAAACCTCATTCTCCTCCTTTTCCTCTGTTCTACAGAAATACTATGTCAATGATTCATTTAGATCTTTATACTGTGTCTTTTACCATAGTAACCAAGATCTAATTCTGGGCTTTGTAAACTGAGATTTTGCTCAGATAAATAAATTCTGAAAATCCATAAGAACCAGATGGACATGCGCTATCACACTGAAAAACTAAACTCCACTTGTCCATAAACGACAGCTGCATAGTTTAGACCAGAAATTATTCGTATTGACTTAAATGCTTCTTCCAACTTTCTCAACAGCAGGAAAATTATATCTAAATTCTAATTCATCTTGTTTCAAAAAATAATGCAGCTTCCTTTCATTGCGACAATTTCAAATCTGGGAAGGCTGATCATTTGAAATTCTAAACTTTCCCTACACTAATGTTCTACCTAAAATTTAATCTGCTTATTAACAGTGTCACTTGTATGGCAAGACTCTTCCACCTGCTGAGGAAAATCACACATCACCCAGCAGTTAGCAGAGCTGACACAAGAAATATGACAGTAAGATTCCACAACACAAGCAAGTTTTAATTCCATTAATTCCTTTTGTGCCCAGAGTTATCATTTGTGATTCTCATGGTAAATGCAAACCAGACATTTATAAATGGCAAACAAAAAGGCCAAACCATTTACTGCATCTTGATTTATGGTATCACATTATTTTGCTTAGGGAATTTCAGCATAATCTGGAAACTTTCAGAAAAGAGCACCAATTGCTCAAGCTTTATGCAGTGAAACACACATATGAAACAATTATATAATTCCAATCTAATAGCTAGTGTATGATATTTATTAATTCTTTCAGATTATCAGTCTGTTTTCCTCTTCTACTGTTTTCATGCTTGGCTTTAAGAACATTTTAGTTTCCCAAAGCTCAACTGAATTACTCAAATGCTTGATTTTAAGCACACGCATGTTTGCGAGATGAGTGTTTTAGCCTTGTCTTTTCACGCACCATGTAATGCATGGCACATGATGAAACATTCTAATATTGGCGAAGCCCTGAAGCAGTGGGCCTTTGCATCTCAATCTTCATTCCGTGAATTGTTCATCAGGGAATTCATTTAAAGTGTACCAGGAGTGCTTCTGCTGTGGTAGCAAATGCCTTCAGTGGCTAAACTCTTTATTTGTCTAAGACCCTGAGATTTCTGCTGTGTACAAGGTGCTAATCATGTTACAATTCTAGCAACACAAGAGAGGCATTTAAGTTATACACCTACAGAGGTATGAACACAATTAAAAATGCTTAGGCATCTAAATTAATCATAACAAATACAGCTAGCAAATAGTGTTTCCTTTCTTTACCATGCTGGTTTATTTCTTTATTCTTGTATTTCTTACTATTAAAAGATTATTTTTAAGGCAGCTTAAAGTTAAGAAGTTGAGGAAAAAAACTAAGTTGCTCCTCTCCTCTGCCAAAACATTTTGAAGCACATTTTTTTCTTTTACCCCTGAATGAAACTGGATAGAATTCAGATCTAGCACATCTAAAGTTAAAGATAAAAAAGTTGAAATGTTTCTTCATGATATCTCCACTCACATCTATGCACTGGTTTGTGCTTGGTTTGTGTGAACAGAGAAGGACAAACAAAAAAGATTTTCCAATCTTTTGGTATGGAGAGGAAGAAAAGGAAAAGTAAAACTTTTAAGATTTTTATTGCAGCTTCTTTCTCTGATTTCTAGCATATGTCATGATTTTTTTTAAATCAATCAAGCCTCATAAACAGAATATAAGTGCTTTTGCTGTGTATACCTTAGACTCAATTTAGAGACAGTAATTATATTGTCTAGATCTTGACACTGAAGTTTCCCATCTTTATGCAAACATTGTTTTCCAATTTTTATTAAAGATACTTTTTTCTTTGATAGAATTAAAAAGAGTTCATAGAAGTGAAAAATTTAAAGCGGTTTATGGATGGCTTCCAAGCACTTCACTACAAAAAAATTCTGCTAGTAATTGTTCCGAAAGATTTTTTCTCTTTCATTTTGGCACTCTGGAATAGAATACAGCTGAATTCCTAAATGATTAACTTACTCCCCTTCACAAGAAATCATTAATCCACTAAACAACTTTAATTACTGTTTGGAGCTTACATTCAATCCAATTCAGCACAAACAAATATTTAGCAGTTCAAGATGTTCTTTATTTTAAGCACCTCTGTTTCTACACTTAAGCAGTGAGTTTGTGATAAATATAGACTATTGAATCAGGTTTTTGAGGGTGGGGGAGGGGAGGGAACAACCCAAAAAACCCCAAACCAAACCCATTTCTACTTAAAAATTCTTTACTGAATGGGTTCAATGAGTGAAATCGAGTTAAATCCTGTACTACGTTGCAGGAATGTAAGTGCATTTAACCTTTAATGCAGAATTAATTAATTCCAGAAGTCATGAGTTTCAGTTTATATTGCTAGTTGGTGTGGCTGAGATAAGTGTTCTCTAGGACCACTGGATGTGGACTGCGTGTGAACGCACATGAATCCACTTAGTCCCTGACAGATCAGACCATGCAAAAACACAGACCTGAGCTCTCTCTCCATTTTAAGCCAGCTCTCATACTCACTGGAAAGCTCTCCTAGCACAGGCTCAGGTGAGAACGTTACGAAGAAGACAAAATCTCGTGGTGTTCTTTAGATGAGAGTAGCTCATCTCTCTGCTTAGCTGATGGCGTTAGCTATCCTATGTATAAGGTCAATGGGAATTTTGTCACTGGGTTAAATCTCAACTCCACTGAATCCTACTCTGTGAATTGTAAACTGTAATTGCTGATGGTTTTAACTCTGCAGTCTTGCCAGGGAACAGCAAGAGCTGCAAAAATAACGTTTTTTCCTTTATTTATATTCACAGGGTTTATATGTTCCTCTTGCAAACTGCTTATTTTTATTTGAATATTAGTTTATTCCAGAAGAATTAATGAAATTATGAAATATCAACAGTTTCCAACTCTCACTTCCCTGAAGACATTATTGAAAAAAATTATTAAAAGTTGCAGAGTTTAGGTAATATTCCTTTACTGAAACAATCTACTGTGATCTAAAAGACATTTCAGTCAGTCAAATATTATGGGGTAGAAAAATCTAAGCAATGGTCCAAATCCAAACTTGGCATGAAAAGAGACAGCCTGGCTAAGATACATCAAATGCTACGAAGTCTCCAGTGTCCTTACCTTTAAAGCTTCACCTCAAATAGCACTTTTTTGCAGTAATGATAAGGATGTAAAACAACACTTAATTTATAATGATTAAAACTTTTCTGGGCGTAGAAAAGGAAAAGCAACAAAGCAAGGTCCTCAGGCAATTTTGTTTCAATTAATCTTTTTTTTTTTTTTCTCCCTTCTACGGCTTTAATGTACTGTTCCTTATTCTTTCTTCCTACCAACTTTCAGATTCATTTGATGTGGAATAAACCATTCTCTATAAATGCAAGCAATCTTTACAGTGTTCAGACTTATAAAATAATGACAATTCTTAAAAACAGAAAATAAACTCCCATAATGGCTCACTTGCTGCAGAATACCACCAGTTAAACTTAGGTTTTTGAAACCAGGTGAAGTTCTTTGAAGTTCTCTGCTTCATGGTAATTACAGAAAAAAGCAATAATTCAAGTAATTATAATTTCAATTTTTCTTTAACATGATACAGTGAAATTCTATATTCATCGTAATTTTTAGCCTCATCTAAACCACACAAGTCATTCCGGAAGCATTTCAGTTGAGGACTCCACAGTTACATGAACTCTGATAAATTAAACGTGCCAAGCCTGTTGTGTGCCACTGAGAGCAAGTGCTGTGGCATGCATGCAAAAATCCCTTCTATTTCAGAACAGAGAAGTCTTATCTATACCAGTTATCAGAAATTAACAGTGACCTATGTTAGGTCCTAAGTTGTCCCTAAATACTGTTTGAGAAAGTGTTAATTGTATGAGCCAAAGCACCTTAGGAAACATGCCAGGAACTAAACTCTAGCCCTGTTTGCTACTATACATAGCTTGTAAGTCCAGCACCTTCTAAAGTACAAAGCAATAGCCCCTTAAACAATCTTGGATATACTACATTGCTCTCATCATAAAAATCATTTGTTAAAAAATCTAAAATATAAACTGGAAATTCAACTCTTCTGTGCTTGGGAACTACATGTACGGCAACAACCTTTTGGTAATGACATGCTTGCATGTAAAGATTTTGTAATTATTTGATTTTAAAGTAATTGCTATAAGGCAATATATAGCAATTAATATAAATATTTTGATATTGAAATAATTAAGCCAACATCAAACATTTAAAAACCTGAAAGTTGCATTTTATACCAGTACTTCCGTGAACTTAATTTCAATCTGGATTATTTTCTAACTTTTGCCCACACCTGTTTTACACTCAATGTTATTTACTGAAATCAAACGACCACAGTAATTTTAATATGCTATTAATAAAGCAAAAGGCATCATTTGGAAAACAAACAGTAGCCTACAGAAGATGATGATATCCTGAAGGCATATGTTGTTTGTATCTGACATCACTTACTGTTGTAGTAAGAGATTAACATACTAGCAGTTGGCTAAGGATCTCTCCTTTTAACCACAGATACAGGAGAACAGTAGTAATTCTGGCACCATAAAGTCAAATTTAATAGATGATCAAATCATTTCTAGCTGCTACCAAATGCTGCAAGAATACTGGGAAATTGGATTGCTCTCTCTAGATATTTTATTAAGCAATTCAGTTACTATCTATTCCAGAAGTATATCCACGTGATATAATACAAAGAAGAGTGAATGGAGATAGGGAAGGATTCTTTATGCTTACATGCAGTTCATCATCAGTCATTTCAGTAGTCTGTGTTAATCTACATCCTCCAAATGCCTGATACAGTTTTCCATGGAGCAAGTTACATGGCAGATAAACAAAACAGCTTTCAAAAATAATTCACAACTAGTAAGTCTCCTTTTGTGAAGGAAAATATTCAACATACTAAATTTATATGAAATACACAGTAAATGGAACCAGGGAAATTTTTTTGACAGTATGCTTATCTTTCCTATAAAATGTAACTATTTAATGATTTACCTACCCTTATTCTACCATAGGACAGAAGGCTATGGTGGCCTTGTTTTGGTGTCTGCTAGGGTTTTCAGGGTGCTATTTTTGCTGTTGACAAAAGTCTTGACAGTGATTCTACAGAAAACTGGACTTTCATGTCACATCTCCCTGCTGACCCTACTGAGTACTATTTTTATTTCTGTCCCAGTGAGTCAAAGGCAGCTACCTCTGCCTCTAGCTAACCCATCTCTAGATCACAGAAGCCATTTCCCCTAAGCTATCCAACTATTAATGTAGTTAGATTAAAAAACAACCATTGCTTTTAACATGTTTTTGCCAGAAATTTGCTGTATTTAAAGAGAAAGACCATGTGTCTCAAAGCATGCTATTTCTTGCAACAGTACTTACTGGTCTAACAAAAATACTCATTTGCAATAATATATGAAATGGACTGAATTCTTCAGGCTGCTTAAATGTGAAATAGATAATATTTCACAGAACATTTAGCTTACAAATTTTCTGCTGTCATTATGAGCTCAGTCAAGCTAAATCACTTCCTTATTTCTGTATGTTGTACTCAGCATGTGTAACCTCTTCACAACGGAATCCAATTCTTTGTTTCAGCTTCCTATCACAAGCTCACACTGAAAGCCTCATTCGAGGATTGTAACTTGCATCACAGGTCAATTTCTGTCAAATACAGACCGTAGGCCATAAATTCTTCTTTTGCCCATTCACTTAGAGAACTAAGCCTTTTTATCCTACCTTTATATGACAACTGGATTCCAAGTGACAATGTCTTTCCAGCAGTAAGCAAACATACTGAAAGTAAAGTAAACTTGAAAATCTGGAAAAGGAGATATTGCCTGAAGTGACACAAAATATGTAGCAATTTCGGAAAATAACATGTAATTTTTCAAATAAGAGCAGCTAATATAAATGTTCTAGGAGATTGCAACCACATTGCTTTCCAAGGTCCATTCTTGAAACATAGGTTTAACTTTACCTTTTCATTTAGATATATGACAGAAATTCAGCAACAAGTCTTGTTTGCAGCCAGTATAAAAGTCACATTACATAAGGAATTTAAAAGTCTGTCTCTTTATGATACTCCATTTTCCTAAGTTTGCAGACATTTTACTGCAAGAAAATTCTAGATTAAAGCTTATCACACAGGTTCATTGTCCATTCTTCTATCGCAATAAAATGCTTTCTAAAGACAGCTCAGCTGGATTCCACAGCCATGAGTCATGTTAAAATAGACAATAAAGGAAAGGAGAGTCTGCCCTAAAGCCTATGTGTGAAGGAGAAAGACTCCTCTAATTAGAAAAAACCGCAGATGTCTGAGAAGAGACCACAGGGGTTGGCAGAGGCAGACTTTGACAACAGGACAAGAGCTGATGGGTCCAAAGGAGTCCACTGAAGAACTATGTTGCACATGTCTGTGAACTGTGGCACTGTCGACAATCCCACAGCAAGGACCTACTCAGTCCTTTAGGTGGGTGACCAAAATACACAGTGTACGCTATTATAGGAAGAAAATACTGGAGACCAAAGACAAGCACTGGGGAAATATGGGGTACACTTCACAGCCTAGAGGCTGGCAGTGAGGAAAGCAAGCTGTTAGTTTATTTTCTCTCACCTTTTGCTATCTTACCTCTAAAAAGCAGGCCACAGTCTTTTAAAAAAGAGGGAAAGATGCTTGCATTTTACATATTATTAATGGTAATGCACAACACACACAAAAAAGAAGTTTTAAATACTTATACTTCCTTGGTTAGCGTTACAACTAAGATTTCTTCACACAGGACTGCTTAATTTGGATGTAAACATGGACATTATAGCTGCACTTCTTTTTCTTTTGTTTTTCTTTTTTAACTGGAAATCAAGTTCAAGCTTTCACTTACCCAAATGTGGTGGATGGCAATGAAGAACATAAAATAGAGTTCCTTTTCCTATCAGACGTGTACCTCTACAGATGTACACTAGAAACACGGCAAATCTTGGTAATACTGGCATGAAGAGAAGCTAGGAATGTATCAAGGCAGAGTTTTTCAACTCTTGCTCTTGTGTTAGGAAAACCCTTTTCCTTTGATTGTAACAAGTGAAATACAGCATTTGAAATTACCCGGTAGCTACCTGAATGCAAGATTAGGGAGGTCCTACCTCCAGGTGACTGAAAGCAAAGCAAGCTAAGATTGCATATAAATGTCAAAAATATAAAAAATATAAATCTTACAACTATCAAAGTCCTGAGTGTTAGTTGGGGTTTTTTTCATAGTTCTTTTATAGAATGAAGCAATTTTAACAAGCCTAATAATCTGTATATGTTGAGAACCTACTTTCACACGTGGATTTACTACTGTTGAAAGGAATGGAGTCCAAAATTTAATTTTTTTCAGATACTCGATGTAGTGATAGAATGATTAGAAGGAGTATAAATATTGAAGTATTATTATTATTATTATTATTATTATTATTATTATTATTATTGTTCAAGGAATGTTCCGAGATTGTGAATTAAAATCAGTCTTACAAAAATGTCACAACAACTTTGTGCATCTTATTTTATATCTTGATACTCTAAGTGTCTGATGAAGTCTAATGGATGGTATTTTCTCCTCCCTTCCAAAAACAATAGTTTCAAGCAGCAGACTTTTTTTATAAAACACAGTACCTTATATTACAGGGACAACCTTAAATTAAGCTCTTCTTTAAATTTCCATGTGTAGGAATGTAATGTATCCAAGATCACTGGTATCCAGTACCCAGAAATCTAAGAAACTTTTTGATTCGTGTTCGTCATTTCTTATTTAAGTGACAACACTGTGAAATGTAGGCTGGTTAAAACAGTTCCTGAGGGCAATATATTGAAAATAACATCCTCTTCCATATGGACAACTAGACATCCCACCCAAGCTGAAGTTTTTCAGATCTTAAATTTAGGAACAGAAGATTGACATTGGAAGTCTTGATCATCTAACTCAAGCACCTCTCAATCTCAATCAACTTTGGAAAATCTGTTTGGTCCAAGAGGGTCAAGCACACATATATGCTTTACATCCTCACGCAACACGACACACAGTATTTTTCCAAACCCCACAGTTCACTATGATCCAAAGTCCCTGAGATTTTGAGATTTTTTTTGGAAGTCAGGGATTTTGTTTGGGATTTTTGTTGTTTTGTTGTTACTTGGTTTTGGGGTTTTTAAATGGGATTCATGACTGCAGACTATGGACATGAGTCTGCATATGCAGACTCCTCAAACAACAGAGGAAATGAAAATAAAATTACAACAATGGCTAACCATGCAATTTAGGGAAGGAACCCCTCTGAACCACAGAACGGCACCTAGCAATGAGAGAGCCAAAAAAGCCAGGTACTTGACCAAGTTTATCACCACTAAAATTTTACTGTATCCTACTATGTACTTATCCTGTTCGGGAATAATTAAAAAAAGAAAAAAATCATTGCCCCAAACCAATGTTACTATTTATCACATAAACAAGCAGTCTGGCTTTCAAGCAGTGTGGTGTCCAGGACTGAGCACTGGCCAGACCAGATTATAGGATACAAGGCTGAAAGATCTCGCTTCAGCTACCGAGTATAAATTCCAGCAACTGCAAGCAGCCTCAGCACATAATCTTGTCTGTAAATGTATCAAGCTTCATTGTATGAGTAATCAAACTCCTTGTCTTCATTGCTTCTATTGCCATGACTTTTTTGAAACATCACAAGCTGCAATTTGCAAAAACAATGAGAAGAAACAGTGACAATGGCAAGAAATTAATTCATATCATGACTTCCTCTAATATTAAAATGCATGGAAAACAACCTATGAAAAAAATAAATGAATCATGAATATTCATAGTTTAGAATGGGTAACAATACTTTTTAAAATAATGAAGACAGTTAATCACCTCAAAGGCTTTTTTTTTAAGAAAGGGTGCCCCCAATAGATTCTTTATCATTTCTACCCTGTAATAATTTTTTTTTTTTTATATTTACAGGTGAAAATATCTGCAAAAATTTCATGCCATTTTAAGGTGTTTTACTCTTAAATAAAGACTGGAGACTCACTCGAAGTTAACCAGCACAAGCATCTGAGAAAGGCTTATGTGAACACAAGAACAATAACTTCAAACAATCATACAACAAACAGGCAAAACCAAACTATATAAGACAGTCTGGCAATTTTCTTAATTAATTACTTCTAAGTTAAAGGTGAAGCTTTATATATTCCTTGACTTCCAGAGTCAGTCTTTGTCTCTCCTTATGTGTAGCCTTCATCAATTAGAGGACTTCTGTACTTGACAAACTTCGTCCCTTTGTTCTTGAACACGGGGAACTTCCTAAGAAATAGCACAGAGTCACAGGTGGGACCAACCATGCCTCCTGCATGCCCTTGGTATGCCAAACCTGGGAGGACAGCCTGGGAGAAGACATTCCAATGAGTTTAAAAACCAGAAAATAGCAATAGCTACTTGCTAAAAGTCATTAATAACTTTAGTTTTTTAAATTGCACTAAATAAAACTGTTCAGTTTCCCCATGGTAAAGCTATGTGAATGGCATACATCTGAAAGCTTTCAGTACATGCACACTGAGGGGCACCCCTAAGCACTATCTGCATTACTGCAGCACCACTGGCACGCTATATGCCACAAAACACTTCTCAAAACCTTAAGGTATTAAGAACCTTAAACCTAAGGTTTAGATCCACTAAGACCTAAAAATACAATCCCAATAACATAACTGATCCTCTTCATTACTAAGCTAATCTTCTGGCAAAACAGTTAGGGTGAATCCTGAAAGCAGACTATGACAGGTTTACTCAGGCAGTGCAGAGGGCCATTGGGTGTGGGATCACCAGCTCCCCTCCAACAGCATTACACATTTCTTTACAAATTGCGTTACTCCTTATTGACTCATAAGACACTAAATACATATATGACTTTCATATTCACTGGAATTATATGCTAAATCCATAAAAGCCAAAACCTAGAATTTTAACCAGGGAAAAAATGTTATGACTTGAAATTTTTCCCTTTCAAGCTACAATTCTTAACTGTTTCAGAAATAATTCCTATCATTTGTGAGCAAAGGACATGAGTATTCAGTCAATAAAAAGGGAAATGGAGGTGAGAGTAAGATTTGATTCAAGGGGTGGATTCATCAGTGTATAACCACATCAGCACAGCTGGTTCTATCACCCTGCAGGTAAAATCAGGATAATATTTTAGTTTTGCACTGAAAGAATTATTTTCAGAAAAAGAAAATAGGCTAGATATGTTCCAAGTATGATAGGTATGAGAATCAGAGTTGTGCCTTTTCTCCCATAAATGCACAGTATCATAACCCAGAACTGATGCGATACGATACACCACACAATCAGTCATAGTCCTTTACAGACCTGGCAGACCAACCAGATTTTAGAAACTTAGAATTTGAACTTTAAAACATTGTGATGCCATTGTAACATTTCACTTAAGAAAGATCTATTGCACACACCCCAAGACCTCCACCGTCTCAAATTACAAGTTTTGTTTATTTTCTTCACTTTGCAAGAGTAGCATCCGGTCATAACTTTTGAAGTTGTTAAACATATAGTCTCACTACATTAAAAATGCCTAACTAGCATATGTGAGACATAATTTGGATAGGAGCTTAATTACAAATCTATGTTGCATGAGACTCGTTCATATTTCAAACACTTTAGTAATCCGAGTTGTATTACATAAACGATCTTTAAAGACAACTACTTTTTAGAAGTGACTGTCTTCAGGACTGATGCAAGGAAAGACATGTCTAAGCTGTCTTCCAGCAGATTTCACACATTGCTCACAAGGCTGTCACAAGGCACAGAAGGAAGAAAGTTGCTTATTTCTTTACAGAAATGCAAATACAAAGCGCAATCTGGATTTAAGGCTAAAAGCTGCTTATTTACCAATAACTCTTCTAAACCTTACTCCTGCTAACTAATATTTCCTACATCAAAGTGAATTACTAAAACTGAAAATTAATAGGCTGCAAGGAAATAAGTATATTTCACGTTGATTTGATGTCAGGTATAGCCATACAAAAACGTGGAATACGTGCACAAGTGCAACCTTCTATGAACTTTTCTATGCAGGCTATAACAGAGATTGGTTGGTTAGTACAAGCGAACACAGGAAAGCAGCACTGAGAAGTCATGCTGTACACTGATCATACCACTGCAGGAAAAAATGCAAGGCTTTTCAGAAGGTAATGATGGGTTAATGTTGCAGATCAAATTCTGAGAAACAGAACCATCATGTTGTGCCCCATCACTATGCTGTGAAGAGAATCACAACAAAATACAAATGTATATAATAATTTTTTAAAGCCTACCGCAATCATCATAATGGATGCTTTCCCTGATTTATAAGGCAGACTAGGGCTTTTTTCAGAATTTGCTCCTTCGTTATGGAAAACGGCAAAAGGAAATAAGGTCTAATGGATCATACTGGCATCTTTTAATAACCTTCACATGAACTAATACTTTTTTCAGCCTTCCAATGGCATTGTGAAAAATAACAATCCATGAAAAAAACAAACAGACAAACAAAAAATTTTTAAAAATCAGGATACTTTTTCTTCCCTTCAGCTTCTTAAGACTCAACTAACCTGGCTGCAAGCATCTGGCACCAAGCAAGTGGCATATGTAAGTTGTTTACAGACTTTGTGTATATCAGAAATAGAAAGCCTAGGGCTCTTGTCAAGAAGTTTCAATTTGCTCTAAAACACTGCTCTTCTGAGACATCAGTCCCTGAGACTCTCGTCTTTTTGGTCAGCAATGTTCTTTAAGCAATTATAGCATCTCAAGTGAGGCTTGCAGAAGGAAATTGCAATGGTTAAGTGTATGTACCGCACTGAAATGCAGGGACAGTGCCCAAGAGATATTAGAAAGCATTAGCGTATAGTCTAGTCTTGACTCATTGTATTAATCTTACTACACATAATGAGTCTTTTGCTGTTCTCTTCTTGGAAGAGACAACCTTTATTTTTTCTAAGCTCAGCCAGACATTAATTTTTTTTGTTGTGTTCTACGTTAAGAGTTACTATTAGAGAATAGTATTACAGAAGCTTCATTACAAGACGCTTTTACAACAAGAAACGTAACTTATAACTTTTCATTCTCCTAGACAGTTGTTTAATTACACACTCCAGTCTCATAACTTACAAATGTATTGAGAAATTACCCGAGACTGTGGCATTTAATACAGCATAATGATTTAACTTCATGGTTCTATATAAGGCTGAATGCACTACGGGAATCTTCCACGTCTCTGTCTCTCAGAGATTCTTGTGATATATTAAACAAATAGATGGAGAAAAATTACCTTTTCGTTATATACAAGATGTTGTAATAAACTTCATAGGCAATTCCAACACCGCACTGTAGTGTCTACAGCTCTCAAACCAGAAATAAAGAACATTTCTCCTGGGTGGTTCTTTTCCACACAGACTCATTACACACTCTTTTATTTTGTGATACAGCAATGCATTACTGCCTCTATGGCTGACATAATTCTAGGTAAATGTATTCCATAAGTGGTGGCTTCTTCCCTGCCCAGATCCTTCCTCGACGCTGTCTATGACAAGTCCTTTTTTTCCCATTCTCTGTTTCATCAGTTGTACTATTTTCATCCAATACATATATTTGTATGTGAAATAAATATCAGTTTGATTAATTCAGGTAAGTTCAGGGAAGCTCAACAACAAATTAACAATATTTAAAACCAACCCCAAACAACAAAGCAAACCTAGTACTATGAGTCTTTTGAGATTCAACCATCATTAAACTGGAGAGGCTGACATTTCTTTAATTATTATTACACCTGAAGAAGTTATTTTTAGGTGTTGTGCATTGCAGTCTACTTGCTGTTAGCTATGACAATCATCATGAAATAATTATCTTATTTCCTCTAGCGGTGTGATCACTGGACAGCTGCTATAGTTATTCCCACAGTGGCACATGAAGAAAAACATATTTACTTTCCTTCACATATAAAGGCAGTAGCAATGTAAGATGTCAGCTTCAATATGTAATGCACTACTATCTCTAATGACTCATGTCTTTCAGGTATTTTCCAGTAGCCTGTAAATTTTTAAAAATCGGTCTTTTAATAGGTATCTAGATTAATTTCAGGAGATTTTTGAACTATCACTCAGGATTTACTGCTAATCTGGGCAGTGGACAGCAAGGTAAGTCACTGATATTCTATTATCACCTTTCATCTTCTTGATGTTTACCAGCAGGATACACACATATGTATATTTATATCCAGATGAATATGTAAAATGATATGGAATCGTCTGTACAACCACAAAACAAGGATTCTTCACATTTTGACATCAATTTTGGAAGGCATTCAGATCTCTGTCTAATTTAAGCCTATATTGTGTTGTTTTATTCAGTGCAAGCCAAACTTCTTTAACATATTCGTTACTTTAAAAGTGACAGGGATCACTAAATATGGTTTAATATGTTGGACAGCTAGGAAATCTCAAGCACTTCTATTATTATCTAGCTTCCTGTTATATATTTTCTCAAGCTTTAATTTTCCAATGGAAAGTCAGTCTCCCCCTACCAATAAATACTTATAATGGAAGTAAATAGATAGTACTTTTCAATATCCATTTCATGACAGCCATATAGAAATACTTCAGAAACAATGTTGTGATTTGCTATTCTAATTACAAGAGACTGTCACTTTTCCTCCTCAGATCAGTAGGGGTAAGACGTCCTATGCAAGTAATGTATGTGATACAAAGATAAAACAGATCCAGAAGAAAAATTCTAGAGGGCAGACAAAGTGAAGTAGCCAAGTAAGTGTTCCAATACTGCCACTAAAGATCTATGATAAAAACTGAAAACAGGAGAAAAAAATCAGAACACAGGGAATAACGTTAGCCCTAAATGACTCTTATCATGGAACCTATTTCCTTCATTAGAACTTCTGGAAAACTTAAAAGAAGATTTTGAGGTAACACAAAAATATAATATTGTGACATGGCTTGAGGAAGCAGAGCACTCTGCCTTGAAAACACAGCATCTACTCCCTGCCTGAAAACATGTGCTCTTCATCTCAGTTTGGCTATTACAAGCTAAAGAGAAGAAATGAAGGAGCACTACCATTTTACCAGATTCAAAATGCATCACTCTTCCTATCATTGCGCAGGTTCCTCAACCTTTTTGATTAACGTGTCTCCCTTCCCCATCCTTCTGTCCTTTTGTTTTGGTTTTTGTTTGTTTGTTTGTTTCGTTTGGGGTTTTCTTGTTTAAAAGAAACAGAGCTTACTTGAGTTTGTGTCTCCCATGTGACTACCAGGAGTTCAGGACCACCACACTAACAACTGACCAGAACTAAGCACCCCATTGTCCATAAAAGCTTGTCAGGTGTCATAGTAGTTTAAAAAATGGTGTGGCACTCCCGACCTTCTAGACTAAAGTTACTTGTGTGAGTTAGAAGGAATAACAGGAACTCCATATTCTCTTTGATATACTTATCTCTTACATTACTTTTTTTTCCTCCAGGTATATAACAAGAAACACCAGGTGCACCATACCACAACCAACTTTTTCAAATGTGTGGCCAGAATGTTCAACACCACTTGGAAGACATGAAGTTTCCCTTATTAAACTAACTGCAGCTAGAATTGGGTACGTGGGGGTTTTCCCAAGCAAAAAATAGTATGTTGAAACAGAGTTCTCAGGAAACTCTAAAAAAGGACAGTGCAAAACTTAACAGCCAGGTGAACTTCAAGGAATTTGTAACTTTTTTCCTTTTGCAACACCAACTAATAAAATCCCTTTCTTGAAAAAATACATGCAATTATATTCCTGAAAATCCCATTTATTCCACAGGTTTACTACAACTAAAGGCAATTAAGCCTTGACTGAGCATTTCAGATTCAAAATGACTGAACTGAATGCTTCTCATTCTTACCTATTTTTAATAAAAAACTCTCTGTGATTTTGGATGATAAGCAGCCAACACATCTGTAGGCTATCCCTATCTGACAAGCTTTAGTCTGTCTTTGCTTGGGGTCAAGCATGACAAATTACCAGGCAGATAACACTTGTCACATCTTAAGGCCATCTAGACAGTAATCATGTCTGCTGCTTGCAGAAGCAACATCTGCTACTGCAACAAACAAGAGCTCTTTATTCACACAATCTCTTGCTGAGCTCCCAGCTCATTAGGATCTCCCAACTGCTGCCTCTTACACAGGAAAAACACACCTGTCATTGAACAAGCAAAGTGCCTCACTCTCTTCTGCAGCCTTGAACAGAGCGTCTCCTGCTGAGCCTGAGCCTCAGAGGATCAAGCACCTCTTCACTCACAGAAGCAAGATCTTGTCAGACTGTGTATCAGCATTACCTGATAAGTGAGAAGATATTCAGCTGTGAAGCTTTCATACACGCCCTGCTAAAACCCCAAGTGCAGTCGTGCCTGCTTCAGGCAGGAGCCCGGAGCCCACACCGAGGTGGGCATGGGGCTCACGCAAAGCCCTCCGCATTCCACAGCTCCCCCTCCTTTGGGCACCTCGCCTAGAAAGACATTTTGGAGCCACGGCATCAGCTTAACATTTACCATAAACTAATGTTTCCTCGAGGCCTCCAGACTTATCTTACAAGGTTATACACTTGGCAGGATCATACAGGAACATTTAAGTCCCCGTTCCCCACTTACTCATTCAAAGGCATCTGTCGCCATCTCGCCTTAAGGTTAGAAACTCCTCTAGTATGGAAAAGGACCTAGACAAACCTGGCAGTTAAATATAACAAAGGAGTTCATCTTTAGAATGCTTGATATGAAATTACTTCTGTCTTAAAACAAATAGTGTGTTAGAAAGAGGTGAGATTTCACTCAGGAAAAGTTTCAACGGTAGTAGCTTTCATAGGATTAACATCTAAAAGACTGTATCAGTCTAATTTTCCTTTTAAAAAATCTTATTCAAACATCAGCTTTGAATTACAAGACAAGAAAATGGTCTTTAAAGAAAAAAAAAGAAGAATTCATGACTTCCTACATCTTAGCAAAATTATTTGAAAAAATACTTGGAACAAAATTTAGCAATTTTACATGGCTCAAAAAAATTAACATGACAAATATATTCAGACATTTGAGTTGGTTAATCTTTAAAACATGAGAAAAGTACTACTAAGATCTTGAGATAAAATCTTCAGTAGATATTACTGGATGCCAGAAGGTAAACTGAGAGCCTAATGATAGGAGAAAAATACCTGAGATCATCTTTGCAGAGGGAAATTCCACGTCTTGTTTTCTGGAACTGATGTTTTCTTTAACACACCAAATAATCTGCTTTGCCTGTAAGCACTAGAGCCCTTCTGGCATCCTTCATTCTTACACAGAGAGAAAGGGTTACTGCACAGCACAAGGAGTTTCAGTCCAGAGATCTGCTTTCCATTTCCTACTGCTACACAAACTTCCCATGTGATCTGCAGCAAAACCCTTTTTATCTCTTTCCAGTGAGATAACACCTGTGAACTATAACTTCGGATAAGTATACAACCAATACGATTGCCAACAAAAAATTTTTCATTTATGTTAATAAAAAATATTTATTTGGTAGTAGAAGTCAAAATAGTTCTTTGCAGATTTACATACACTGTGAAATCAGCCCAGATCTCTGTAAATTTGACGTTTGCTCAACAAAAGAGAAGGACTTTATTTATCCATTTCTGGAATAACAGCTGGATGCACTTGCAGCAATTTTCTCTACAGGGGCAAATCTAAGCAAGAAAAAAAAGAGAAATCCGTAATTTAAAGTTTAAAACTGTGTTGAACATATGCTATAACTTCAGTTGAGAGACACTTGTTTACATTTAACTTCCAAGTTTTACTTTTCTTTTTTTTTTCAGACCATTAAATATAAATGCTGAAAAATATTTTTATCCAAATAATAGTATCATAGCTAAAGAAACAGCCTTATTTTCATATTCTGCTTTTACTACCTTGCTTATTATTTTTTCAATACAAATCAGAAGTTTGGCTTTTAAACAACAAAAACAGTATTTCATAAAGCACTGCTCAACCAGTAAGCTCCACCGGGCTGAAGGAACCATAAAGGCACCAGAAATTAATGAGCATGGTGGACCACAATCCAAGCTCCCAGAGGCAAGATAAAATAACTGAGTAGTGAAATGAGTTTCTTGAGGCATATCATAGGGTACTCAGTATAGATGTAAACACAAAAATTTCACTTTTTTGGGGTGCTGTATGTGTAGCATAGATGCATGATCTCCACTTGCAGCATTTAACACATTTCATCTCATTTTAGGGAGCTTGTTTTAATGGAAGAAAGAAAAGGCACTCTGATGTATAAAAGATTAAAGACCCTCAGACAACATCTGGCAACATTATATTAGAGTTTCAGACTACAGACTCATGAGAAGTCTAGATGTTTTTTAACATTCTTCTTATTGAATTTTTACAATAAAAGAGAGAAATAAATTCTTTGAAAATCACCATGACAAAATATCCTAAACACAATTATTTTCCTCTAGAAATTACTCATTATATACGAGGATGAGTACCAGCAAATGTAAAAGCAGAAAATACCTGGTGTCCTTCATTAGAAAAGACACTATTATTTACAGTCACTTGTTCCTTCCCATGAAGATTCATAATTTTTATTTTTCTTTTTATAAACAGAAGAGAGTAGTATACAGTTATGATGAAGATTTGGTTGATAAATCTGGAAATAAATATATTTCTTGAAAGTTTTCTCTCTGTTGGAAAAGGGGCAGGAACACCTCTGGAAAGGAGTTGTTATTAATAGCAATGTCATATTACTGCTGACTTTAGAAGTTACATTCTTTTAGCTGGATCTTATTATAAACTTCCAGCTGTTCAATACAGTTAGCAGAGAAAAGCATTAGTTTGAGAAGCAGCATGAAGTCAACGCCAGCAGCAGCAGCAATTGCCACATGCCATGAGGAGTGTGAGGCTTGCAAGGTCCCCGGGGGAGGCTGAAGGCCAGTTTGAACAGGGCTTTGAGCAATCTGGTCTACTGGAAAGTGTCCCTGCCCACGGCAGAAAGACTAGATGGTCTTTAAAGGTCTCTTCCAACTCAAACCATTCTCTGATTCAGTGACAAAGAAAATCAAGAGGAAAAAATGGTTCTCATTGATAAACCAGTAACCTACTATTAAAAGACCATTAGATATTCTTTAGCAGTACAAGATAGGAATTTGTTCAAAAAGTTAATTAGTCAACACTTTATTTCGTTTTTTAGTAAATTTTTATATCCTTTTAGTAGGATCAATAGGTAAATTCAGTATGCTGAAACCCACATTTTGTTTTTAGTTATTAGCTTCGGATAACTACTCAGCAGTAGCAACAGGCCTTAAATGCAATTGATATTGTAATTGGAAACTGCAGAATTAGTCTGGTAAGAATCAGGTTTAGCACTGTAAAGCCACTATAGAGTTCTGTACTACACTGCAATAACATCACAGTGCCTCACGGATACCTAAGGAGAATGTTGTGAATTGTAAATATTATAGTCTAAGACCTGCTACTTTCTAACTGTATTTAAGAAGATAAACCATGTATAAATAATATACAGAACATAAAGTTTTCTTGAGACCTCTCACTTCTAATTGTCCAAATCAGTCCACCCAAAGCTATCCCTACTGTTCTGATATTTTAATTTCCTGGTATTCTGAAAGAATTCATAAAATCTTAATGAATTAAGTTATGAATCCCCTCCGATGAAATCTTCTAGTGAATTCAGTAAGATACACCACATTCAACTTCTTTGTAACTGAGCTCTGTTTAGTTTATCATCTAAATTCACCAAAGAATTTCCAGAAACAAGGAAATATCTGGCTAACTATGCATCTGTGGATGCTCTGTGGAGCATCTGTGGCCTTACATAAACACAAAATAGGCATGATGGCTTTTTTCTAATCTTACAGTGTGGGAGATCACAGTGTATCAAAAAGCCTCTAATACTTCGAAGACACTGAAGATTAAAGGTCAAAATTAAGGCTGGGTATAATCTTAATAATACCAACTAAATCATTTCCAGATTTTAAAATGGATTTGGAGAGAAGATTGCTTTCTGTGCTTGTTTTACAAATAACCATATTATTGTCATGTCCGTGAATCCCAATTACGTAGCTAATTAATTGTAATTAATTCATTCATTGTAATTACCTGTAATTGTAAAAGCAACTCAATCCCCTGAAGTTTCTCACTCATTAGTTTCCCCGTAACACGGTTCTGTAAGATTCTTTTCCCTTGGCAGTCTGATGATCAGATTACCATAATACCATTAACGGAAACAGGTTGAGGAGAGCTACTGACTTTGTTTAAAAGGTCCACCATAACATCCTCAAAATTCACTTTTTTTTCTCTTGAAAACTATAATGTGTAATATGCATTTATGTATCTGGAAGTACAGTGGAACTGTAAGTACAAATAATTATATTACAAAGTCACTGTACGTATCTCCCATCTAGCATGGCGAAAAACGAAAGAGAAAAAGAACTTCAAAAACTGAAGTAGAAACTTACATTAAAATAATGAAGAGCTAAGTGCATAAAACATTTACCTATCCACACTCAAAGAGAAAAGTTTGTCAATATAAAATGACACATACAGAATCTGCACTCCATATATCAAATATATTTTCAAGATTTTCTTTCTCTTAAACAAAACTTGCAGGAATTTTAGTGCTCATTAAACTGAAAAATGGGTATTGTTGTCCAGGACAATAGGCACAGAAAAATATGAGAAGCTAAAGCATAGCTCTGTTAATAGAAAACAAACCAGGCACTGCCTACAATCTTCTTCTCTAAAGCAGAAAAATATCCTAGGAAAGGATTTTTATTTCTCATTTTCTCTGCTTCAGCACTGTTCCCACAAACTCTTCAGATAGCAGTTCCAATGGCTGCAACATCTACCTCCGTATAAACCAGCACTTTAACACTTCTTGAAGGAGAAGGAACAATGAAACCGACAGCCCACTAAGCATCTTGTCTGGCAGCTAGGTTGCAGAGACCTAAACAGATAAAATAAGTAGCATTTAGGCAAACAAAACATGATTGTTTAAAAAATCATAATCTTTCATTTCAATCAGAAGGGTTTGAAATTAGGATGACGTTTAAAAAGCCTTTCACTTCTGAGATCAGTTACGCACAGAAAAATTCCTAAGTAAAATCTACCTGTCCTTTCACACACCGCATTCAGGGGCCTCCAGGTCCACAGCTGGGCAGGAGAACAGATGCACTCCACAGCTGGGCTCTCCCCTGGAACAAACTCTCTCCAACTACCACAAAGGCAGTGAAATACTACTGATTTATATTATCAGCTTGGTTGCTCCAGTATTCATTGTGCACAGCGTGTCTTCATACGTAGGTTGCAAAGGTCACAGGGATAGAAGGGAGCCACTGTAAGACCAAGTCCAGCTTCTTATTATCCCAAGCATCACCTCAAAAGCTTGCGCTTTTCGCAGAATCACAGAATATTCTGAGTTGGAAGGGATGCACAAGGATCACTGAGTCCAACTTCTGGCCCTGACCATCCCCAAGAGTCACACCATGTGCCCAAGACTATTGTACGAACACATCTTCAACTCTATCTTTTGTTCCTTCCCTCATTAAAAAAACGTTTCAGAACTGCACTCTCCCACTTTTTCTTCTTCCTAAGTTTTCAATAAATCTTTTCTTCTGCCAAAACTGGCTTGTTTAAACTCTGCTTCTCTGCAGTTGTTTGATATATTTTTAAACATAGCTTCTACCCAAGCGCTGAATAGCAAACCCAGTAATCAGCTCCTGACTCACTGACACACAGAGACCTGTACTTGAGACAGCTGTACTTGACACAGGTACCCTAAAAAATCTCAGTATCTGTGGCTCAGAGCTGACCCAACACATCATAGCCGGTGGAGATGGCTGGGAGAGGGCAGAGCTGCCCAACCCTGAGTGGCTCCGCACAGGCACCCTCACGCAAGGGCTCCCGCAGAGTGCTCTGACTGATGGCAGGAACAGCCTCTTGGGTCTCCTTTAATGAAACACCCCCTTTCACTACCCTGAGAGTTTTCTCTTGCCTCGCTTTTACCTGCCTGTATTTGAGTTTCTAAATATCAGTGAATAGAATTGGGAAGATGAGACTGATGTGCTGGACTAACGTGCAGCCAGCCATGCTCTGGCACCAAATATGACCGCACAGAAAGCAGCAGTGACTCACTGGCTTTGTTGTTTCTGTAATTCCCCTCCTAAATACCTTCACTGCTTACATACCTTCCAGTTACTTCTCCCATTCCAGCCTTCAGTTTCAACAGGGGAGGTTTCAGTTGCACCAGGGGAGGTTTAGATTGGATATTAAGAAAAATTTCTTCACCAAAAGGGTTGCTAAGCATTGGAAGAGGCTGCCCAGGGAAGTGGTTGAGTCACCATCCCTAAAGGCATTTTAGAGATGTGCAGATGTGGCAGTTAGGGACATGGTTTAGTGGTGGACTTGGCACTGTTACATGTATAGTTGGACTCAATGATCTGAAAGGTCTTTTCCAATCTGTGTGATTCCGACTCTACGATTTAGTCCACTATGATTAACAGTTTCTAAAGTTAGTAAAAAACACTAGTAAAGTTTCAGTTGTCTCAAGATTGGCATTTTTGGGGTTTTTTTAAATCATGCCCTCCTTAGTTTTCATGGACCTCTAAGTTATTTCAGCAAACCTGTCTCCAAGACACCCTTGCGTCTCTTAACTCCCTGTTGTCAGGTAGTCAGAAACGAGGAGCTGAAGTAGAAACTAAGATGTAAATATCTGAATCTGAAACTAAGGACTAAGGCTCTCTTTAATTCAGCTCTGTTGTTCATTTTCAATCTTCATAAGGCTCCACTGACCCAGTTCCACAATGACTTTTTTCTATAACTTTGCCTCCTGCTCAATGAGGTGGGTACAACCCTCTATTCATTTACCAAATTAATAGAGTTTTATATTAAGGACAACATCTCCAGAATACAGTTTTGGAAATTCCTTTATATTTATGCACTTTATCTGTGCTGCATCATTGCTTTTCTTGAATTTTAGGGATTTGTCTTGTGAAAGTAATAACTTGAGCATATATCTCTTCATCAGGGAGTATATACACAGTAATAAATGGACTCTCTAGTTCTTTATTTTTAAGTGTTCACAAAGACATTTCCACTAATTAATTCTTTTCTATCATTAATATAGTAATATAACTGAATAATAATAAAACTGAATATGGGGAAAGTGCAATGCTGAATCAGAAGCTTCTATGTTTTCATTATCAGAGAGCTTTCTTAATAATAGACAAAATGTGCACAGACAGCTACCGTGTATCATAGCCTTAAACAGGCGCTCTTATGAAAACAAAGTGGCTTCAATCTTAGCAGACTTTGTGCTGACTGTTCATTTTAACTAAATGTAGCATGCAATTTCTCTCCTTTCATCATATGAAATAGTAAACGGTCTGAGATTTCTCTCCTCACCAAAGGATTTCCCCTGACCAAAGGTCATATGTCAGCGCGTTACACTTGGTTTGAGATATGTGTCTTCCTACATGGCCTATTTAACTGGGACTTGTCAATACCATTATTTTGTCCTTTTTACTCAAATTTCATTTCTATCTTACGCTATCTGGGTAGTACTGGTATGCAGGATCAGAGCAACTCATGGCACTGAGACATACACCCTATAAGAACACTCCTACCTCTTCAGTCCACCTCTCCCCATGCACATAGATGCACTGCTAACAGCATCACAGTTGTGTGAATGTTGACATTTGCTGACAGTTCAAGAGAGCTTGAATCTGTGACATTATATGTAAGTTCACGTCTCCAACTCAACCTGCAGAAAAACGAGTTTCTGCATCTACTAACTCGGTTTTTCAATTCAACAGAATACCTCCAATATATCTGCTGTCTTCCTCTGTCCTCACAGCATCTTCCAGCAGGGTTTTCTGAAGATCACCCTCTGCAGGATCCCTGCCTCCGTGTCTCCCATCTCTCGGGGGCACTTAGTTCCTCGCATCAGAGACTCATTTATCTACTTCAAGTGACACAGAAGAGAAACTTAGGCCTGTTTAATTCCCCAGGACCCAGATGCGAAATACAGACAGGCTGGCTACTCAAACAAGCATTCAGATTGCATTTTCTCACAGACCATGCTTCCTTCGCCTCTTATTTCAACAAAGGAGTTTTGGCTTTATTATTCCTCTCTTTTTGTTAAGCTGTATCTATCAAGGTACTTTTCTGCTCCCCTGCAGCTTTTAAAGAATAAAATCTTGTTGCACGTCTCCCACTACATGCCCACAGACACCTGAGGCCACAACTTTTGAAATCTGTGCAATGCTGAACTCCGAATTTATACAGTCTCAGCTAAATGTTGAGATTGTATTACATGTTTGTTCTAACCATAAAAATATCTGAAAACATTTTCAATGCATTCTGTGTTCCTATGTAGCATGTTTGGTTACTAATTCATCCCAAAGAATATTTTATTAAGATAAAATTTACAGTTGTTTTTCAGAGCCTTCCTATATTACCTGGACAAACTATCTTCTTTCAGAGTTTTATTTCTAGTATCACAGAAACAGGAAAAAATCACTGAGACAGTGCAACACAGGTTTCTACACGGTATCTTGGATGGCTGCATAGATGGAAATCAAGAGTGATTTAATTTCAAGAATTATATTTGTTACAAAGAGATAACACACCCAATGTCACCAAAGGCAAGATTTATTTTCCTGGAAAACTATCACAAAATATCTGACTTAGAAATAATAGTACTCGCTTTCCTCTGCAGTACCTTTTAAACCCAAGGATTTGTATATTTGCCAAAAAAAAGGGCATGAAAGAAGCTAAAGTCTCTTCTACGTAAACACAGAGCAACCTTTCAAGCTTTCTATAAGACTAGTCTTTTTTTTTTTTTTTTCTTCTTCTTTTTTTCCCCCCCTTTTTTTTCCTTTTTTCAACAGTCATACAAAGGTTGGAAGGGAGGGTCTGGAGAATTAGTAAACCCTTACTCAAAGCTGGGACAGCTATGATATCAGATCCAACTTCAACATAAATCAATGTGCTCACAGCCTTCTTGAGTCAAGTTTTGAATACCTCTAAGTATGGAGATTACAGATCTCCATTTAAGTACATAAAAGCAAAACCACTTCTACTTATACTACCATAACATACACAGATGGCAGATAGCAAAAAATATTTTCGTATTGAGTTTTAGCAATATAGAAAAATATATGTGTCTCAATAAACTATGTTTCAAAAAAAAAGAGAATTTGCTTTCCTGCTACCACATTTAGGAAGTGGAAAATATTCCTCACATTTACATGCATCGGTCTTCAGTGAAAAAATTACTACTGCAAAGAGAAATTCCGCATGCACAGATTAATTGTAGACCTTGTATAAATACCAGAGGTCAGCTATGTATTAATGCAATCTTAAATTTCAAAACTGTCTTTTTCACAGTATTGAAAAAAAGAAAACCAAAACAAAAATTCAGCTGCATTCTTATTTGTATATTAAAGAACAGACTGCTATGCATGTTATATAGGATCTTTAATGCAGGTAAATGAAGCTCACAACTATATCCACTCATATGTTCACATGCATATATTAATGTATTCATTTTTCATCAGGACAACCTTGCAAATACAGAATTTACTGGAATCTTGCCTTTAGTAAAGAAAGGAAAGGTATTATTTAAAGGGACCTGAGCTTCATACAAAATGGCAGCTATATTAAAATGTAACTTGCAAATTCAGCTACTTTTGCACTTTGAGTCATAGAAGTTGACAAATGATCACTTCTGGGTTGTCAAGACCAAGGAATCAGTCATTTATAGTAGCATGTAATGTTTTTTGCCTCAATTTTCAGTTGTCTATAAAGAATGAAATATCATAAAAGAATATGGAAGGCATAAAGAGCACATTGCTACTAACATGTCCAATTCTGCCCAAGTGGCATAAAAACAAAAATACATTACTATCTGACAGGCCTTTCTTGATTGAGATAAAGTGAGCTGTGAGTTTCACTCACACATTAATAACCATTTTGAAATCACCACTATTCTCCTGCTGTCTTGAGCTTGCATTCCAGACAGTAATCTTGACTCATTGCCACAAGCACGTTCATCTGACTCATTTATTTTTCCAGTGTTAGCCAGAAACTCAAGCTAATTGCAATGAAAAAATTCAAGGAAGAATTCTAGGCATGCTAGAAATTCATGATGTTAAACAATTTCTCAAAAACAAACGAAATTATATTTTAAATTTTCAATCTTTTGACAAGATTGAAATATTCTACACACTGACTTTTGACACATTTTACCTTTCCATAAACACTGAAAAGACAGAGCAGAGCTGGTTTCCTGATGGCCTAGAAAAGGAAATTTCCACAAACTGCCAATTTGCTATCAAAACTGAATATATCATCATGGGAAAGCTATTCCAAGAAGAAATCCATAAAATTTAGAAGAAACGCAAAAGTTGTACTTATGATGACCTTGATACCAGTTTTACCCATACTCCAACAAAAATCAGGTTTGAAAAATGGAAAGAACCTTGATCTGTAGTCAAACAGATTTTGCTTTCTGTTTTGAAAGGAACTGGGAATTGGTGAGGCAGAGAAAACACTGTGATTAAGAACTAAGGTTAAAATCTACGAATAAAACAGATTATTCAGATGAGTTTCTTTTAAAGAAAAGGGCAATGGACTCATCTAATTGCAAAATGTTGGCAAAATAACCTCTACTCAGAGGAGAAAAAAAAAAAATTAATCTGGACTGCGAAGCTCAAGTAGCCTCAATCAGCTTTTCAAAATGTTCATGTAGCTCAAGTAAATATGGACAAATATGTTTATTTACAAACCTGCTCATGTGAAAAATGTGAAGTGCTAATTTAGAGTCCTCAAAATAGATATTAAAAACATCAGCTGACACAACTGACAATTACAACTATGCTTGTATCTATGAATCTGTAAATCCCAAAACTCAAACAAATCTCCTAGGCAGTCCCAATCTCTTCCTTTTTTCTTAATTCTTATCTTCCTTTGCACCTTGGGACTACAAATTAAAAGCTTAAATACAAAATAACAGCTGTTTTCATTCCATTTTAAGCTTTAGTGAGATCAAGAGAAAACAAAAGGCTTGTGAGGCAGCTTGCTATATATACAGATCTTCAACTGAGGCTGGCTAACTCAGAATATTTTGTTGCTTTGGATTAATACGGAAGATTTCAAAATTTCTTTGACACTAAATGTTTTCCAGGTTTCAACTCTACCGTACCATCTACAATATTAAGTTTTGATACTTCTATTTTGCTTCTGTTTCTATGAAGAGCCTGCAGGGTGTAAAGCACTGAGGTGAGTTAATTCATTCTACCACCTCTACTTTCACTGTAGCCTTCTTTCTGCATCCTAGTAAAGTCTTTCTTTTCCACAGATTTTATGCAGTTATGTGCACATTCATCTGAGAATCTATGCCAAGTCACAGTTTTAAGGATATGTGACTTAGCTCATGTCTATGTTATCTACATAAATATGGGTAATTCACAAAAGATTCTCATTAGTAATTTTAGACTCCTACTTGCATTCACAGCATCAAACATCCTTCTACTGAAAGCGGATTTCCATTCCCCCAAAAGACTGAAGACAGCCCAGTGATACTCAGTAAAGAGCAAAATTTCTTTATCATCTGTACCCTTGAAATATGGCAGAGACAACAGTGAAAGGCAGTGAAAGAAGAACATCTGCATCACAAAATCTTTTTGTCCATCTGCAGATAGTCATTCATTTTCATAACCAAATTCTTCAAGCTAGCACTCTCAAATGATTTCACCAGGCTTGCAAGTTTAAGGGAGATTTTGTGACCAGCACATTCAATCAGTTTAAAGTGACAAAAGAGAAGCAAAATTTTAAAAGGTGAACATTATCCCAAGACATATTGAGATTTATCTTTTAATTTATTCTTGCTTCCAATATTCCATCTTGCCAGTATCTCATTGTAATGAGGTTTATCTCAGCCCATCCTTTTAATGTAGCTGCTCAGGACAAACATGACAAGAGATTTCAAAAGCAGTTACAAAGCTGACAAACAAAAACATCCATACAGTGTCTTCAGAAACAGTGCAACATTACACCTGAAAATCACTATTTCTTTATTTAACCTTGATAAATCCCTCAAAGCCAGAAAACCTTCAGGACCACAACGGAACAAAACAAAGAAAGTCTAACTGTAGTAAATACTTGGATTCTTTGGCGGCAAGATTTTAAAACAGCCCAGTAAAAAGAGGGACATGAACGCCTTGCCAGACAAGTGCTTCAAGATGAACTTATTTAGATTTGCTTTTGAAATAAAGAAAAAAGAAGGCTAAATATTTTATTAAAAAATAAAAAACCAATAAGAAAACAAGAACAAAAAAATACACCCATTGACACAGAACCACTGAAAACAGATGAGAGCCTCAAGGAAGGATATTATAGAATAGAATCTGTATTTGTATTTAATTTGAGTGCTTATCAGTTTCCATGCAGCTGGATATGAGGCTGTGAGAACAACTGAAGCTGAACCACACCAAGTATTTCAGAACTGAAGTGGCATTTCTGTTTCTCTTGTTGTAATGTTCTCTTTTCTCTAAACCTCAACCCTTCACATTAGAAAAGCAACAGACATGATAAATTTAGAAAACAATGGAAAAAATGAGGTGTCCTATTCTTATTCTAGTCAAGTACTTAGTTTTCAGAAACATTTTTTCGTAAAACATAATAGACATTGAGACACAAGGACGATGAAAAGGTATGAAAGCAGGATGTGCAGGCACCAGTCATTAGCCAAGGTATTTTTCTTTCTTTTGTTTGTGAAGCTTTCAGAGAACCTTGACAGCAGCACACATCAGGTTACCCACAATTCAAAGGTGAAACAAGATTACAGGAGATATGAAAAAAACCTACAGCTATAGCTCCCCCGTAGAGTAAAATGGAAAGAGAGAGGTTGTTCCAAAGGTGAAATCAAACCAGGAAGCCTATTCAGAAATTTAAATTTGAGTGTGAAAAACAAAGGTAGAATTTTCAACCCTTGGAGTTTCTATGACAACTCCTTTGTCACCTCAGCTCCCTGCTACTAGCACAATCACTGGCAGCACTTTTAACCTCATCTGGGTCATGGGTAACAGGCATAAACTCAGCACTTTTGTTCCTCTTGGTCTTGCCAGGAACCAGGGAGCACAGACCCAGCTACATGGTGACAGCTGTTACATGTTCTTTTCTATCAGGGCTAAAGATCTGCATCGTTAACTGTGCTGGAAATCACATAGCTCAGTCAGTGGAAAAAAAATACACCAATAATTCATCTTGATACACAAGAATGGTTAAAACCCACAGAATATAGAGTCTTTAAAATCTGATTTAATACGAAGACAAAGAACAATCATGTTGGAATTGTTTATGGAAAGACATTTAGAACTTCTATAGTGATTAAAAACATTAAAGCAGCTTAATTGTGGATAAACACCAGTTCAACATTTATATTCACTATAGCAACCTACTGCCTCCCTCTTGGACATATGCTGCTTCTGTATCTATATGGCTTGTGCCATGGTTCCAGAGACATGTCTTGAGGAGACTGAAAAGACTTCTCTGAAATCACTGTCATACCTCATGAGTCGTAGCACAAAGCTTGATGATTTGGCAATGTTATTAGCTATAGAATAACTGACCTTCACCAGCTCCCTGCTTATCTTCTGCATGTTTGAACAGCAGCTGCCAACATCTACTATCATACCACTGTCAGTATAGCATACTATGATGATGAGGGAATTCATATCCTGATCATTACTATGGTTACTAAATGCTACAATAGAAAGATTTTAATACAATTTACTTCTGTGTTTGTATTGTTAAATTCTCTGTAGTGGTGCAGAGAATGCTTAGTGATAATTATTAGAAGTCATTTTTAAAAGTCTTTCGGGTTTCCTTTATTTAATTTTGCTCGGCCCTAATCTCCATTAATTTATAAAAACTAGACTTACAACATGGAATTGAAACCAGTTTTCCAGCTGTACTATACCCAAGAGTTCAACTATCATTTAGTCCTTGCCTTGTATCCTAAGCATTATTCTTAAGCAAGGAATAAGTAATTGCATGGCTCTGGTTCCAGAGGCACATCTTGAGAAGGCTTCTCTGAAATCACTGCCACACATAGTGCCACCCTCGGTGACCTAGAATTACTTATGCCTTGCTTAGTACCCCATCACCAGAAATTTTCAGCATAGACTACCCTAACTTAAGTCAGACAGTCTAAACTAAAGCTCTTCCTGAGAATCCTTTGTTCTGTCTGCTACAATTAACATTTAGACTTCAAGGGAAGCAGAACAGTTTTGTCAAAATGTTCTGTTTAAAGAGTTAAAACAAAACAGGAATATTTTAACTTGAAAACAGTTGGATTTAGGTTTTTCCATTTATACAACAGTTAAAGGTTGAAAACAAAATGGTTTTTATTCTAACCAATCAGTTGGTTAAAAAAATTATGTCTGACATTCTATCTAACTGAGATGAGAAAAACCTTCAAAACCTGCAAATTATTAAAGCAGGAAAACCCTTTCAACCCCAGGAACATTTAAAGAGAGTTCTGCCAAAAAACGAGTAGCATCACATCTTGATTAACATGTTCTTCTGAAAGAAGAGAGAGCCTCTCAACAAAAGGGACTCACAGCCTTTTTAAATTAGGTTTGCCAAAGGCAACAGGTCACTGCAGGAAGAGTTCTGAGCACTCCTTGCTTTATTATAAGCATGCTCTAAAATAGTATTTCAGGTTTGCAAGAACACCATGATATCATGGATAAAGAGCAAAATGGCTCACCTGAGTATGAACTATTTCCTATCTTGTCAGCATTTGCAGAAAAATAAAATTTAAGTTTTGTCTGGTGGAGGAAAGACTTCTGCCTAAAAGGAAGGTAATACATAAAAGTCTATTTCCAAAGTAACCAACATAAATCAAAAAGACTATAAACTCAGTCTGTAACGAGGTGAACCCAACAAGAGAGGACTATTCACATTTTTAAGGTAGGTGAAGTGCTGCTCCCTCACGTTTTCATTCATGTTTTCTTTCCTTTTGAGGAGATGATATGATTCCCATTTTTAAACTGCGTCTTCCATGTGTCACAAAAGACTACCAAATAATCAAAAAGAGATTTTCTTCAGACCCCTGCATCTACGCTCTCTGAGGAAACAGGCTTTGTTTAACAGCACTGAAAAATATCTCTTCTTAAAAGTTATCTACGTATAAGACAAAATGAAAATTTTTGTTGAAGCAGTTTTTGGTGCCTAAAAGGATGCCTAGGTTTGTACCTGAGCTTTGGTTTATTCAGGAACAGAAAACCAAACAGGAGATGCTGCTCACAGAGTCAAGACATCACCACTGAGGTCACTGCTAGGGTCAGTGGGCTGTTCAGCACTCACACCACCTCAGCGGGAGCCAACTACATGCCTGGAGAGGGAATGAGGCCACAGCAGGTTGGGATTTGAAGCAGGTTTACAGAGGTACATGAGTGGGTAAGATAAATAAATAGTGAATGACACACAACTGTAAATCCACTGGACACATGGAGAGAAGGAGATCGACTGGTGGAAAGAGAGATAACAAAAAGCCTTGTTATATTTAACACCAGTCTTGGTACAAATATTGTAGCTTATCTGTTTACACTCAAAGCCATTCTGTAAATACCGTACACTTAGTAGCTCAAAAAAAATAATCAGCAAGGACAAATCTTAGTGCAATAAATGCAGTAACACTGAAGCGATGAACATCTAGTTTACATAGTTTATTAGATGGATACCCAAGCTCCTTCAAGGATCCTGATAGTTCCAAATTTCTTACATTCTTACAGACTGCTTCTGCATGCTATATAGTACAATGGAAAAGACACACAAAAAACTTATGTGGTCCTTGATCACAGCAGGGCAATGTCATGTTCAGTCTAACTTTTTCTGTGTTTTAGCACGCATATATATCAGTTGAGGCCTGAATTAACACTAAGGTTTCTCCCTATGAACCCACTGTACAGCACAGATGTGCTACACTCCATGTTGGTGCTAGCAAGCCTTTGAACACTCCATGGCAAACGATGCACCTGCACCCTTCTGCCTCTACGACTTTTCACTGCTCACTGCACACTTGATATTCAGACTCCAAGTCCCATAAAAACCCAAAGGACTGAATATATATAAAAAAATATGTTATCTTAGAAGGACACAAAATGTGTCGTTCACAGTCCTCCTACAGTCATTTAACTGTGCTTTGGTGATAACTGCCATATGTTATGTGGCTTCTTGCACAGGAGCACTTCAAATATTTCCCACTGTTTACTTCAATAATTATTAAATGTGACTATCCTTGGATAATTACAGAACATATCCACAGTTTTCACCATGCTGTCTTAGGCCTAATTGGAGCAAAACTGTTCCCTATCTTCAGAAATAGCAGCAGAATTTTAAGAATAGCTCTACTACTGCATTCCCATGCAATTTTGTTGTGACTTGTGGAACCAGCATTTATTTCCCATGTGGTTTGACTCCATCATTAAATACTGCCTCTACTCTTTTTGACTGCACTTTCTGAAATGTTGGTGTTCAATCATTTGACTTGGTGTCACAGATATTTAAGCTGTTTGCTTTATCTATTTTGCATACCCCGTTCTGGTGGGTTGACCTTGGCTGGACACCACGTGCTGTCCAAGCAGGTCTACCACTCCCCAGCTGGACAGAGCAGGGAAAATAAGATAGAAAACAATGCATGGGTTGAGATAAAGCAGTTTGCTAAAGCAAAAGCAAAAGTTTGTGAGCACATAAGCAAAGAGGAAGAAAAAAAGTTTATTCTCTACTTCCCATGAGCAAGCGATGTTCAGACACTTCCCAGGAAGCAGGGATTCAGCACATGGAGCAGTTTCTCCAGAAGGCAAACACTGTAAATAACAAATGCTTCCCCCCATCCCCTGCTCCCTCCCATTTCTCTTCCCTCCCTTAGCTTTTGTATCTGAGATGACATCATATGATATGGAATATCCCTTGGGTTAATTTGGGGTCAGCTGGCCTGGTTGTGTCCCCTCCCAGGATCTTGCCCACCCTCAGCCCCTTGATGGGGGAGGGATAATGTTGAGAGATATCACTGATGCTGTGCCAGTGCTGTTCAGCAGCAGCCAAAACACTGAGTGTTATCAACACCTTTCTAGGGACCAGTGCAAAGCCCAGCACCATGAGGGCGGCTGTGGGAAAATGAACACCTCAGCCAGACCCAATACAACCATCTTCAAAAGCCTGTTTGCTGTGGGAAGGAAATACCTGGGCAGCCAGACAAGAGAAGCCAGACTATGTGGATACACATCTTCAGCCCAACATCAGTGCTGTTCTGGGGAAGATAATGCTTCTCACTCTCTCTGAACATTCATTGTTGTACCAACTTAACAAAAGCACTTTGATAACTCAGCTGCAACCAGAGGTCACATGAGGGAGCCCTGTGAGAAAGGCCTTTGTAGAAGACTGACTTTTAGCACGGCAAGGGAAAATAGTTCCAGTTAGTAAAATATCTTTCATTCCTTATCATTTCACGTTCATCAGATGAGGAATTACAGTTGCACTAGCTAAATATTCATCCCATATTTCTGCCACAGTTCACAGCTACAAACAAACACTCTCTAATCTAAACAGTCAAGCTAAAGTGTGCCTGGTAACACAGACACAATGAAGGCTGACATTTTGCATCTGAAAAATCATGATGGTTATTCAAAAAGCCTTTGCCATCTTTTTTACTGGCAAGATTAATTTTTTTGCCCTTGTTACTTTCTGTTTCCCCTCCAGACTATCTAATAAGACCCTTACATCAGAATTCAGAACAGAAAATTATGACATTGTAGCACTTTTCAGCATCACTTGTGACTGACAAGGGCTTTAGAACCAGCCTCTCCTATCAGTCCAGAGAAGCAGCAGCTTTCACCTCTATAAATGATTTATCTCTCCCTTGCTGTTCCAGAAAGCGCTAAGTATGGCCAGAAGACCCAAGGGCCCAGTTAGCCTGTTAGAAATAGGCTCAAACGCTGGCTTGCCTTAGGGGCTGGCCTTGGAGCACGATCCTCACGCGCCTTTGATGGGAGCTCGGGGCGCAGCAGGCACGCTGGCGGGAGCAGCCAGCGCACGGGAGCCAGGGCTTGGGCAGGTTCCCAGCCCATCTGGTCTCACTCCCAAGGTCCTGCAGGCAACTTGAAGCTCACTGGCAGGCCATGCCGCTTTGCTCTCCAGGGAACAATTAAATAATTTATTCACTATCTGGAACCAGAGTGAAAACACTCTTCCTGCACCTTCTCCCTCCAAAGCACACTCCAGACCGCCTTGGGCTGTACCAAAAATAAGACAAGAGGTAGCGCTGAAGACATAGCTCCTAAGGGAAATGAAAATTGCCTGGTCCTGTAAAGAAAACCACCTCTATACATATTGAGAGGTGTGTGTCTAATATTTTCAGTTAAACTCAAAAATCAAACAACACAGCTGTCCCAAAGAATTCCGAGGATGCAAGAGACATGATCTCTGCAGGGTTATTTTGGGGGGATGACTCAATCCCCATGAGCAGCACAGAAGAGGATGGTGGCTGAATGATTATGTAAGCTTAAAGATAGGTTTCCTCATGACTGTCAGTGAAAGTACCCGAGGTCTGACATCAATTAAAACCAGTGTGCTGGTGAAGATAGCACTGACAACCTCATGATATAATCCAAATTCTGTACAGCATTTCATTCATTTTAGTGGAAGCTGAGAAGAGTCAAAGCTTCCTGAACTGCAGTTCTCAATGGCTCTACACCTGCCCAGAGCATAGACTTTTAAACGTGCTCCAAGGGTGGCAAGATTCCTCAGTGGAATAGGAAACAAAGAAAAAATTATTTCAGATAATAACTCTATTATAAAAGCTATACTGGAATCACATATTTTTTTTTTTTTTACCATTTAAAAAAGTCAGTCATTTCTAAATATAGAGCCATTGTGAACAAGACTAATCTCCATAGCCCCAGAAGCATTTCTGCAGCCAGAAAGAAACAATAACATAATTATTTTAATTGCAGTGTCTTTAAGACTTAATCTCTAATAATGTGATAGCCAGCTGTTTCTGTAATCTATCTCACTTAAAGAAATTGAATTGGTTGCGAACAGCTGTTCCTAAACAGCACCCACACAATATGATTGCACATTTTAAGGTCACAACATGCAAACTA
This sequence comes from Cnemophilus loriae, assembly GCA_013397755.1. Taxonomy (NCBI): domain Eukaryota; kingdom Metazoa; phylum Chordata; class Aves; order Passeriformes; family Corvidae; genus Cnemophilus; species Cnemophilus loriae. The sequence goes on from VZTF01004666.1 coordinate 553,903, forward strand.
TAGAACTGTGATGTGCGGATAGCAATTTTTATCTCCCCTTCTTAATGCAATATAGATCCAACCGAAGGCAGATAAGGTGCATCCAGTAACTATATAATTGAGATGAACTCACTTCCTTAATGTAAAATAATCAGTATCTGATAAACAATAAAGTTTTAACATCCAGTGTCTGTACACTGCAGCCAAACTGATTCAAATAAAAAATGAGGCTATATATGTTGAACTCTGAAACTAGCATCTTATCAAGAATGCAATACAGTCTTCATTCTGAGTCTTGGAAGGAAGATCTGGTGTCCTTCCAAAAGGAGTACTCCATACTGATCTGCCATGATTTGTTCGACGCAGGAATTATTGGCTAAAAATGCTATCAACTGTCAGGCTGAAGTAAAACAAATACCCAATGGTGATCCTTGCAGTTATTAAAATGCATCTTAGTGATGCATGAAAAAGCATCACTAACTATGTTGCATGGATATGGTGTATTAAAAAAATAATGTATATTTAATGGGGAAATTCCTAATATTAGTATTTATTCTTCAGATGCAGAGACGCAACATTACATTGCTCTACTGACACTTAAGTAACAGTAGCCATTCTTCCCGTAAGTACAAATAACATAATATAAATCAGTCCTTTATAGATTGACTACCTGTTTGTTTTTCATATCTGACACGTATTCCAGTTTCAGATCACCGAGTCTAGCATGCCCAAAATTTTCACTAAAGCCAACAAAAATGAAGAGTGTTTCATTTTTGAAGTTTTCATTTTTTCATTTTCAAAGTGAAGTCTACTGAATCTGTTTTCACAGATCCTAGATTACATTCTGATCATGGATTTAGCTTATCTGGAGTGTTGCAGGTCTTGGGACTTTCAATCTGTAATGGTTTAGGTTGGGATAGAGCTCGTTTTCTACACAGTGGCTGCTAGGGGGCTGTGCTTTGGATTTGTGCTGAAAACAGTGTTGCTAACACAGAGATGTTTTTGTTACTGCTGAGAAGCCCTTGCACAGCCTCAAGGTCTTTTCTACCGCTTTCACTGCCTCACCAGTGAGGAGGCTGCAGGTGCACAAAGATATAGTCGGATCTTACAAAAAAAAACCACATTAAAATGAAACTTTTCCTTAATGCGTAGATTTCTATGGCTATTGTTTATACACTGGCAAGTGTTGTGAAAACATTTTCCAGACAGGAACAATTATGATACAAAAGCACTATTAATCTGACTGAGAAAACTGGTTCAATTATACAAAGGTAACACTACATGTATATTAGGAACTTTAAAAAAATAAGGAAAAAAACACTAATACAAAAGGTTTGCTTGTATTTTATCATGATATGAAGCCTGTCAGACTGTGCACAGGTCTCAGCATGTGCACTTAATATCTGCATTTCTTCCCTATCTTCCTTTTCCTTCCCATAACATGTAATTTATGGGACAGACTTCACATACACTCTCTATGTCATGGAAGTTGGTCTATTACCACAACGGATGCCTGAGGTAAACCAACTAAGTAGAACTTCTGTTTAACCTAATGGATAAAAATATATTTTCTCTTCATCCTTAATTTATGATGCTGGTTGCCAGAAACTATACAACTGAGAAAATACTTGTTTCAGAAACTGTACAAATATTCAGCAAGGCATATTTCACCCTTGAAATTCAATTAAAAAACCACCCTCCTATTAATAGCTGGACCAGGATTTCTAAATATAATACCTACTCTAAAAATATTTTTATAAATTATTATCTTCTATAAACATAAACTTAAGGAATCAATGGATTTGTTCCACCTAATATAATCTGTAAAACAGATAACATGTTTAATTTACTATGAAATCTATTAATGGCAGAGGTGTACATTCAGCAATACTCATTTATTACAAAGGATCTGAATACTGAAAATCCATCACTGCCCTAAGAAAACAATGTGCACAATCCCTATGAAGGTGAATGGGAGACCTTGGACAGAGAAATATTCCTGAAGTTGTACTTTGGAACACAGTTCTGAGAAACACAGACAATAAGAGGTGATAAAGAAAAAGTTTGATATCAGAAGAACTTCCATTGTGTGGACAATCTTGGGACAACACACAACTGTTTACTATTTTCAGCTCAGAAATCACAGAGCATTTTATACTTGGAATCCATCATCAGAATGACATGATTGGTAGCATATGACAGTGTTATCAGCAAAAAAAGTATTATGCATTTGAAACGAAAACAAACTGCACTGTGAACACAGTTTGCTCACACACAAAATTTCATGAATTCATATGCACATTTTAAACGATTCTGTATACACAAAACTGTGTACAGAATCATTTTTCACTGATGCAGTAGGACCTGTGCATTTCTGTTACCACCAAATGGACAGTTTCAGCACAGTTTTTCCCTCCTTACAGAAACAAAGAACGTAATCACATCTACAAGTACTGACTAATGAAAGAATAAATTCCACTATTTCATACTGATATAAATTGAAATATTAAACAGCTATGGAACTGGAAGAACAAGTGCATTAAAGAAAGCCTGCAAAAGCTGAAAATGAAGCCAAGAGAAAATTGAACTGAGGTACTGAGAAGTATCTCTCATTTTGCAATGAAAAATGAGAGCCTTCAAGATCTGTCTTCATGGTCCTATATTCTGAGAGGCTCACCGTTACTTAGACATAAGGATAACGCAGTAGGCAGTGAGCAGCAGGCATTTTACTAGCTCTGTGTCACCTTTATATAAACCCAGAGATGGAGGCAAAATCCCAGAAGTAGGATTAATATTTCTAAAGCAAAAATGAGTTTTGGCAGTTTTTATACTAATTGATGGCTTGGAACACAAACATAGCTACTATAAACAGGATTTACCACATTGCTTGCAAAAGACAGCCACAGCATAATCTTTTCTTCAGTGTTTGTTTAGTATTTATCAAGAACAACCTTTTTGACAAAACATGGTAAGTGAAACAAAGCAAAAGAATGAAAAGGAGAGCTGAAAATTGTGACATGCAAGTGGTAAAGTATTTTAAAATGAAAAAGGAATTTGGACAGTACTAACTGTCTAAAAAACTTCACACACAGAAGATGAGACAAAAGCAAGGTAGACACAAGAATCACAGAACCATAGAATGGCTTGGGTTGGAAGAGACCTTAAAGATCCTCTAGTGCCAACCTCCCCATAACAGGAAAGAACATCTCCCACTAGACCACATTGCTCATCCAGCTTGGCCTTGAACACTTCAAGGGATTGGAAGTGTTCCACAACTTCTCTGGACAGCCTGTTCCAGTGCCTCACCACCCTCACAGAGAAGAATTTTTTCCTAATATCCAATCTAAACCCACTCTTCCAGTTTGAAGCCATTCCCCCTTGTCCTGTCATCACATTCCCTTGTAAACAGTGTCTCTCCACCTTTCTTGTAGGTTTCCTTCAGGTGCTGGAAGGCCGCAATTAGGTCACCTCCAAGTCTTCTCTTTTCCAAGCTGAACAATCTCAGTTCTCTCAGCCTGTCTTCACAGGAGAGGTGCTCCATCCCTCTGATCATATTGGTGGCCTTTTCTGGACTTGCTCCAACAGGTCCATGTCCTTCCTGGGGACTCCAGAGATGGATGCAGCAATCCAGGTCAGTAGTTTCCAGCGCCCTCCTTTCTACCCTTCTTAAAGATGGGTACAATGTTGCCCTTTTGCCAGTCACCTGGGACTTCACCTGTCTGTCACGACTTCTCAAATATCATGGAGAGTGGCTTGGCAACTATATCAGCCAATTTCCCTAGAGTTCTGGGATACATCTCATTGGGTCCCTTAGACTTACGTATATTCAGGTTCCTCAGGTAGTTATGAACCTGATCTTTACTTACAGTGAAAGGGACTTTGCTCTCCAGCTCCCCATCCTGCTGTCCCATCCACTCAAGAAGACTGGAAAGAGAGGTTGCCATTGAGGACTGAGGCAAAGAAGTTGTTGGGTACCTCAGACTTCTCATTCATTCTTACCAGTTTTTCAGCATTGTTTATTGGGAGTACACCTTCTTTGACTGGCTGACATAGCTGTAGAAGCCCTCGTTAATTTTTGCATCCCTTGCCAGGTTTAGTTCTAGCTTTGCCTCGGCCTTCCTCACCTTATCCCTACACAACTGAACTTCGTCTCTAAACTCTTCTCAGGTTACCTGTCCTAGTTTACACCACCTATGCATTTGCCTCTTTTCCTTTAGTCTGACCAGCAGTTCCCTACTCAGTTGTGCTGGTCTCTTGTCTTCCTTGCCCTATTTTTCTCTTCATTTCTGTAGACCAACCAAAAGATAGATCCTTCTGCCAAAACATTAATCTTGAGGCATTTTCAGTTTTGGCATGGATTTTACAGCCTATTTTTATCTTGCATTACCATCACAGACAGTAGAGAATGTGAAAAAGAATTAATATAACAGAGTCATGCCTCTTTTACGTAGGGCTGTGAGCAATGCCAGGCACATAGGAAAACAGCTGAAATAAAACCTTGAGTGGCCGTGAACATTTCCCTGGTTTAAAAATCTGATGGATTAAGAACCTGAAGTCTAAGAAGCAAATGCAGTTGTTAAACCCTGAAGACTACAAGTTTTCTTGAGCCATTTTCCAAACCTTTTTAAACTTCTTGAATTACCTCAAGTGGGAACAGTTCTTTTATAAAACTTGCTTATTGAGAAAATGGAAACTAACAGGCATTTTCTATGCCTCCTAGACAGCTAGATCTCCCTTACTAATAAATGTGTAATTCCCTTTGACAACATCCCTGCAGTCCTGAGTGACATGCCATAAGCAAGTTCATTCTAAAGATGGACTAAAATACCTTATAATTTCAAGATGTTTAAAAAAGCAGACAACAAACTTGACAAGGCAGAACAATAATTGTTTGAAGGCAGGTCATAACAAATAAAAGTAAACAGGTTGATAAATAACTTTAAAAAGCTTCATTAAAAGCCTTTATCCTTTTAGGATTTTTTTTTTAAAACCCCTGTATTTATAAAGAGCAGCCTAATTCTTTTTCAGTTCACAGAATGAGAAATATAAGTGCAGATGATGTAAGTCTAGTTAAACCACATTATGCACATTTCAGATCACAAGTATTCCTTTCTAGAGCAGACTGACAGTTTCTCCTACCTGCAATGTATGACCCTCACAGAAACAAGTCAGGATATTCAATTACTTACGTCAGGTCCAAGGATAATGAGGTTTTAGTACAATTCTGTTCCATAAAATTTCATTAGTTACTGAGGTCATATTGATCTGTAATTAGATAATGTTTTGCCACATTTTATGGAGATTCTGCAGCCTCACTCAGGCCCTATCGATAAAGTGAACAATCTTCATTTTCTACAGGCAGATACAGTCAAGAAAACACAAAGGATTCAGGATAATAGAAACAAACAAAAAAAACAAACAGAAACAAACAAACAAAAAATAAAAGACCCAAAACCTTCTCCAAGCTATTAAAGTAGAGCAAAGAAATAGTGAAATGTTGATAAAATGCCTCCTCCTCCCATCACCAAGCCTCTTACTGGTCTGGCAGGAAAATATGGGGAACTTGCCTCTTCTCTAACATTAAGGACAAGTGCTGTCTAAGCCTATTTTTATGCCTAAACTGCACCACCCTGGCCATCCTCAAATGGAAGCTCTATTCTTTCCTCAGCACTATTTTCCTGCCTAGAATGACCTAGAGCACCAACAGGTACTGTGTAGTACGAGCTCTTGTTTTTAAGAAGAAATGATGCTTGAGTAGATCATAAGCAGGTGATTACAGGAAAGGGCAGGTGGCAGACACAAGCAGCAGCTGCCACTACCAGCAAAAATCATAGAGCAAGGTCATTTCAAGAATTCTGGTCATTGCTAGAGATGGGTTTGGGGCGAAGATTTTTCCGTATGTCCTTGAAATGAATGACTATTGGACAACAGAGAACAACAGATATTTTAGCCTATTTTTTCCTAGAACAGAACGGAATAGAACAGAAATCAACTACACTCAAAGAAGTTATTTGTTAAGCACAAAGTGAAAGAAAAGTGCCAGTCACAACAGAGGGCTGCACCTGACCGCTAAGAAATTCCAACCAAGGGGCAGAGGATCAACTCCTTTCCTCCTAAAATGCCTGTACGGGAACTATGACAACAAACTCGTGGAGTATATATTCTAGATGAAACTCCAGAAACAACAGATACATGCCTCAGATTCCAGCAGGACCATCTGATTTGCTTAAGGAGGAGTTATGCAAAGGCCACTGAAAATATTCATGCTCAGTGACATGCAGCGTGTCTGATCACATAACTTTAAGCTGGTTACCAAATTAATTGGGTTATAAAACTTGAGGGCAGCTAGATTTAGTAACAAGATGCCTAAAGGAATAACAAGGTAGCCAAAGCACAGACATAAATGTCTTGTACTCCTTACATTCTGCTGTGTAATTTCTATGCCACAATGTGCTTTAACTCGCTTTGTTTGAGTACATCGTGATAACAGCAAACAACTGAGCTTGTGCCCCCTCCTTTCCCACGAGGTGTTCCGGGGGCTGAACAATTCATATGCCTTACAGTTAAAAACAACACACTACCAAAACAAAGCAACTAATGAAATATTAAAACACCAAAGCAAGCATGACCATAAGCAGAGACAATGAGACACAAGGGTGTTTTTATACATTCTTTCTGAGAGAAGGTAATGGACCAGTTTTAACCAATATTGTTCTAAGGCCTATCCTATGCCATGGGGTTGTATACACACTCTAATTATTTTTTCTCACTGTGTAGATTGCCTTTTCGCTAGGATAAATCCACTGGATCTTTAGCACTGATCTCTTGTAAACGACAACATCCATAAAAATAAAAAGGAAAGTAAAAGAAGAAAAATAACATAGCTTCTTGCTTGAAAAAATGTAAACAAAACCACCATCAGACTACTCATGCACAGCCCTACTATATGGAAAGGAAAATAGTTTATTAAATTTGTCAGGCCTTTTAGTGAATAAGGTATCAATTAGGGATCCATGGCTATAGCTACTATATAACAGAATCAGTATTAAATTATATCAGTAAATAACAGGTATTTCATCACCAAAGGAGTATTGTTACATTGGAAGGAATGTTTAAAAAAGCAACAAAATGGAATTAAAGACACATATGTGTTAATTCCCAAGATTAAATTTAATTAATAATTAAACTCCCAAATCATAAATTAAAGCCACATTAGATAAAATGAAGACATAATCGCAGAAATCTCTAAATCCTAATAACCCTTTAAAAATCCTTTAAGCCTAACGGCTTAAGTCAATAACTCACAAAGTTAAGGTTTCTACTTGGTATTTTTACCTTTGGATTTTTCATGCCATAGAAGCATATTAGTGACTTTGCCGCATTTTCCATTTTAATATCTGTGATTAGCTGTCGCCAGGGATAGGACATTTTTCTAAATGGAACCTTAGCATTAATATTCTTGAGACAAAAAATGATCAAATATATCCAGGGAGCAATTAATTAGGACTGTGATCATGTAAAGGCGTGCACCACATAAGCCTACAGTATATATAGCTACTAAGAACTGTGGTTGTTTATTCCTTCAGTTTTTAAGTGTATAAATTGCATTTTAATTTCTCTTTTAATAAGTTATGAAACCATGCGCAAATTTTTCCTGGTTTTGAGGGTGGTTTGGTTTTTGGTTGGATTTTTTTTGGTTTTGTTTTTTTCAAAATAACTGTAATTGAGAAAGTGTCAATTCGACAGAATGAAGATACTATCTACAGAATTACTCTGCATCTCTTCTGAATATGGACAAAATATAGACTTTTTTTCTTAAATATTGCAGTACTTCCCAATTCAAAATATGGAAGCACATAACAATCAGTTATCTTTGTATTTAAAATACAAATATGAAGTGAATCATTCTTGCTTTGTTTGAGATGAGGTAAAGAGGATGGTCTAAGAAATAGAGAGATGTGTAGTTTTATTAGTTTACTCAATGGTTTTGAGACAGAGCCTGTGACTTTGAATTATTTTACCCAGTGCATGCATTTCAATGCCTGAGTGTGTCTGTGTAAGAGTGAATTACTACATATTGCTTCCAGGAAGTTTGATTTAGAAACACTGTTTCTAGAAAAGTAGTACTATTTTTTTTCCCTAAATACACAGAAAAAGGTGAATGCATCTGTACCAAGCACAGTGAGATAGCAGGTCTGTCAAAATTATATATCTTTATTCAAGATACAACCTGTAGACCATTTTAAAATACACTGACATTATAAAGCAATCTCTGGTTTGGGGTCTTGTTTTGTTTTGTTTTTTAATACATATAATTGATCTTCATTACTCTTTCTTTTCTCCTGTATACTTACAAAACTCAGGAAAAGAGAAAAAAAAGCCTCTGTGAATTATACTCAGCAAGACCCTACTACACACCACAGACAGCAATCATAGCTATCCACAAGATTACTGTGGATTTTCAAAAAGCAAAACAGATAAATTCTGAAAATGTTGTGGGCTGATTTCCCAAACTTCATAAAACAGACTCACTGTGCAACCCAAGTATCACAGAAAAATAATTGGAAAAGCAACATGGGGTGAAGTTATCATCACTGAGTATGAAAGCAATGCAATAACGGCTTCCCTGTGTCTAAACCAGAAATCTACATCCATCACTGAAATCCACACGGATCATACAGACTTAGACAGCTAAAGAAACGGAGTTCAGAAGTAATCGGAGACAGTTCCAGATAAGGCAGCTGTACCTATTTTGAATGCCATTTTTTTCGGTTCTCAAGAATTAACAACTAACTAGAAAGGGATTAAAATCATCATATTCAGTATATATAGTATGGAAACCTAAATATTCCAGTCAGTTTTTGGCACTTTTCCTTGCTACACAATAAGCAAGGTCCTGCTTTAACTTCCTGCAGAATGGTGCCCTCAAAGATTGCTGGTTTGTAGTACTTGTGGTAATAATAAGTAATAGATGCCACAGAGGAAAAATATTAAATTGGTTTAACAGACCAGAAATAACTTTATTTTCAACTATCCATATCTTTCAAAGATGGAGCTTTTGGTAAGGGTACATCTCTACCTTTGGGCAACCAATCTGCCAGTCCTTGTTTTAGAGGCACAGGACACTGCATTGTGCCTTTGGTGAAAGTGAAAACCAGAAGAAAGCACAGACCTAAACACCCATCAAAAGGTACAGATAAAAGGTACTGCTGCACCCCACTCAGACTGCAGAAACTTTATCCGCATGTGTATTCTGGACAGTGGGACCAACAAGAGCACAATGCTCACTACACGAACACCTCATTCATCTTAGCTCCACTGACTTGCTTGACAACAGTAGGGGATGAAAATGCTCCAGAAGTTTAACACTGTCTATTTTTTTCACAGTGGAATTGCTTCTAATCCTAAATGTTGTCAGATTATTTTTCCCTTGCCCATAACAACCACCCTTCCTTTCTGAATTCGTATACTTCACTACTGTTGTGATCTTGCGAAGAGCACAAGTGAATTTCAGATGTCCCTAATTCTTTGGGATCCCACACACTCACTGTGTGTTCCACAACAATCTTATTATACCATAAAAGATGGATTACAAATACTATGTACATGTAAACTGTGGTGCAGAAGCACTCTACGGAGTGCTAAGCAACCCTGGTACCTGCATTACACCTTTTAGCTCCTTCCCTGCTTTATGCATTGAAGTCTTCAAAGTGAATCATAACACATGAGAAAAACACAGCACATACCTGGAACTTGTCCCAACACACAGCTAGATAATAACACACAGGGGTGTATCCCGATGTATGAGAGATGGGTACCACTTCTAGGTATAGCAATTTAGACACAGGAACAATGAAATCCTGGTGGGTTTACGCATACATCTAAGTTTACAAGTAATTTTCTAGACAGTAACTTTTTGGACTAGGAGGCATAGCAAAAATAAGCTGCCTACTGCTTCTCCGCTAGATTGAAGGACCAGGGATTATTCCTACCCTCTACTTTAATGTCTGATCCTTTCCAAGAACTAAGCTACTGTTCAGTGTATCTTTTCGTATTTGGGGAATTTTCAATTATATTAAGGTGACATGAGATCTGTTTGGGGATTTTTTTTCCTCCACATAGTATTGTGTCCTGATGGCAGGCAGACTTATCTAAACAAACAAACAAGCATTTTGAATAGGGAATATAATTAATGATGACTGTTCTGCTATATTATGATGGATTCAGAGGTAGCCCTGAAAATACTCCCTGCATTTTTCTTACTCATACGAAAATAGAATTAGAAAATACTGCTGAATTAGCTCGCTGTAAAGATGTGCGTTTCTGGAAGCCAAGCTCTGCAAAGTTCCCAGCTCTGAAGAGGGAACATAGGCCTTCTGTTCCAGAAAGGCTGGTCACCTGGACATAAAGTCTCATAATCAGGATGTACCCCAGTTTTTTTCCCCTATCATTATAAACAAAGAAAACCAACCAATTAAGAAACTAAATACTCTCTAGATATTGTGGAAGAGGGGCAACGAAAAAGAGCTAGTGTGTTATTTCTGTAGTGGCTTTCACTTGGAACACAATACTACATGGGGGGTGGGGAGCAGGCATCGTGTCCAAAACACAAAGACACAACACGTGAGAAGTACATATTTTGAAGTATTGTTAATACCACACTTTAATACCACTTTCTCTTTTCCTCTCTTTCTATCCTATTTGGTTCCCCAGCTTTTCTTCTGCATTTAGTAGTCCACATTTTCAGTATGTTCCATTGGCATTACTTTGGTAATCCCAGTTCAAGAGTGACAATGAAAAAAATAGAGGTCACCAAGTGTTCTCCATGAAAGTGGAAGGTGTCCGACATGAGTAAAGCATTGAAGAACATGACATAATAAACACAGTTAAAGTAGTTTGGCTTATTCAGCCTACAGAAAAGACGGCTTTTAATACATAAAAAGGCAGATGGAGGTACACTCTATGTAAGAATCAACAATGACACAACTAGAAGCAACAGGCAGAAACAAAAACAGTGGAAATACCAACCTCTTTTAATAAAAAAATAAACCCCACACTGGGAGGATCATTGTTTTAAGGAAACCTTCCTGTCCATCCAGGAGACACTCTGGCAGTCAGACCACCTGAGCTGGGATCAAGGCCCCTTCACATCGGGCAGCTCCAGTGACCTGATGGGTACCCTGCTTGGCTCCCCACAGACCCCACACTCAAACATTTGGACAAGGTTTTCCATAGCAGAGTTTCAGTTGTCTGGATGCTTAAAATAATTTAATCATGGTGCAATAACAAAATAACAGCTCGAGCTGGGTGCCTCTGAGCAGGGACCCTGAACAAAGGAAACCCCAGGCTTTTACAATCGCACAGTCTAAGCACACCAAAGTCTGAAGCCATCAGCTCCTGCCGTGTTCCCCGGAGTATCTGAACTCCTGGCTGGGCCACATGTCCCTGTGCCCTTCATTCTGCAAAGGGTCAGCACTTCATGGCCTCTCACCTGGGGCTCTCAACACCTAGAGCTCAACCTGCAGCTCCCACCGCAGCTGCTCACAGAGATACCAGCACGGAATCTATTCCTGAACAACTGAACATTGGAAACAGGTTGCCAGACAAGTGCTGCAATCTGCCTCAGTGGAAATATTCAAGACTCAGTTTGACAGGGCTGTTGATAGACTAATCTTAAGCCCTGCTTTCAACACAAAATTGGACCATATGATCTTCAGAGCTGTCTTTCCACCTAGACTGTTTCATTATTTCATACAGGTAAAATACTTTAAAAAATGATTCCAAGAAAGCTGTCATACTCCTTAGCCCTTTTTAATTCTACCTACATTCCACAAAAGTCTGTTTTCCACTTCTTTGAACAGTTAGAAGCCACAAATCAATTAGACTATATGAAATAGTAATGCAAATAAGGTATACACATATATACTTACAGACACTCTAAATTTGGCTCTAAAGTAAAAAACACATTTTCTATAAGGGACTTCCCACTGTGTCCAAGTTTCCTGAACAACTCATCATGCCTCCCTAACTTGGCTCCAGAATGTTTCACCACATTGCTTTGCTCAGTTGTAGCAGCTGTCCCCTGCATGCTCTGTTTCATTTGTGCTGGGGACAGACCTGCAAGGAGAAGCCACATGAAGCACAGGACCAGCAACGGAAGTTTCAGTATCTCCTCTCAGACCTTGAACGGTGAATAGCTTCCAGTATGCACAAGAGGAGAGTGAAGGATCAGAAACACAGAAGAAAACAAGGGGGAGAGGTAGCCTAAGGGATATGATGGAGTTCAGAGCCAGCCATCCCCATCTGTCAGTGCTCATCAAGGACAATACCAGGACTCCAGGCAAAGTTGAGGAACCACAACTAGATCCTCATCCAGCTCCTGCCCTGTTATTTCACAGACAGACATCATAGAATTTGAAATCATTCACAGCATAACCACCATTAAACAGCACCTCAACTGTACTACCTAGTATGGGCACTTTATATTAAACCTTTCAACGCTGTGATCCAGAGTAAAAGTTATTACAGGATTTGTATAATTCTCAAAAAAGAGTAGAATTTGTCCACTTGGAAACAGGCAAGAAAGAAGCCGAAAGAAGAGATTATTCTCAGAAATGTCCTATGATATTACAAAGTACCCACAAAAACCACCTTTTGTGAGGCATTAACCAATTTAAAACTCACATATAATCATTTCTGTACAAACTATTTTTTTTAAAAGTGCAAATAAAGTGACATATTTCTGCATTCTAAATAAAAATGTCATTAGCTAAATTGAAAAAAAGAAAAAAGAAGTTTAAAACCCAAACAACTATTTTAAGAATGACACTTGATTACGGAAGCTGAACTATGTTTACGTGACTTTAACGTTTTGCAACTGCACCTCAAGCCTGTGGCACTGATAACTTTCATAAACACAATACGGGACCTGACAAAGCAATGACTTGCTGCAATCTGTCAGTTTTCAGAAAAAAAATCCCAAACCAATCCTTCTTGCTTGATACAGAAACATACATGACTTTGTAAGAATGCAAAAGGAAAAGCAAGCCCTTCTTTTTCTCACACATACACAAAAGACATAAACCACAAATTTTCAGCCGCAAACAGTATTCCAGTTATAACAACGCAGAATAGGCAGTTCTCAACATACTGCAGTACAGCTTGGTAAACATACTTACAGAAACTGAATCTGTTTGCAAAGTAATTGAAAAGGCTTTTATGTGCAGTTTACACTTGCAACTCAGAGTATTTTTTTTAAATGCATGTATTAGTGAGATGTGCAAGGCAGACCTGGTTGAAAACAAATCATGAGAGAAATTCACAGCTGAACAAACGAATTTGCTCTTAATTACCACAAGGGAAAATACACAGGAAAATCAAAACTATTTTAAAAGATCAAATAGAAATAAACATAAAGTGTGCCACACAGAAATGTCATTTACATTTTAAAAGACAAATTTATTAAATATTATCAAACTTTGCTAGGAGAAACTAAAAACCCTTCCAAAATGTGCAAGTGTATCTGATGCAGCCTCTCAAACTTGGATGGGTGTTATGTTTAATGCATGTCTTAAAAATTATATTTTATTTGATAGCAGATTAAATTGACAGACAGGAAATATTGCTGCAATACCTTGGCAGATGTACAGTAGCTATTTTTATATATTTGTATGTTGAATGCAAATTAACAACACTTCAAATATATTTCTCTCTCTTTTTTTTTTAAGACAATATTTCAGTAATGGATAAAAAAGAAAAAATCTCCATCAAGTTCTTCACTCTTTTTTTCCTGCTCAATAGCACTTTTAAAGTATTCTTTGATGTTTTCTGGTATACATCTATTAAAGCTTTTTCCTATTACATGTCAATAAAACTCAGCACACAGTAAAAGAAATCAAAGCACAGTAGAGACAATATTTTCCTGTCTGAAGTAAGACGTGTTTGCATGAGTTCCTGCAAAGTGTGATTGTCCTGCTTATTTCATCTCCCATGACAGAATCGACACTTAGCTCTGAGAAACCCAGCAACAGTTAGAATCATAGGATCGTTAAGGTTGGAAAAGACCTTGAAGATCATGGAGTCCAACCATAGCCCTAACAGCATTGTGTTCACTACTAAACCAGATCTCCAAGTGTCATATCCACATGCTTTCTGAATACACCCAGGGATGGTGATTCCACTTCCCTGGGCAGCCTGTTCCAGTGCTTCACAAACTTTTTGGTGTAGAAATTTTTCCTAATATATAAACTCCCCTGGTGCAACTTGAGGCCATTTCATCTTGTCCTACCACTTGTTACTCAGAAAACTGACCCTCACCTGGCTACAACCTCCTTCCAGGCAGTTGTAGAGAGCGATAGGGTCACCCCTGAGCCTCCTTTTCTCCAGGCTAAACACCACCTCCCTCAGCTGCTGTTCATCAGATTTGTGCTCCAGATCCTCCACCAGCTTCACTGCCCTTCTCTGGACTTGCTTCAGCACCTTCATGTCCTTCCTGTAGTGAGGGGCCCAGAACTGCACACAGGATTCAAGGTGTGACCCCACCAGCGCTGAGTACAGGGGGACAATCACTGCCCCGGTCCTGGCTGGCCAAACTATTGCTGATACAGGATGCCATTGGCCTTCTTGGCCACATGCTGACTCATGTTCAGCTGCTGGTGACCAGCATCCTCAGGTCCTTTTCTGCTGGACAGCTTTCCAGCCACTCCGCCCCAATCCTATAGTGCTGCACAGGGTTGTTGTGACCCAAGTGCAGGACCCGGAACCTCACAGTTGACAAATTCTGGTCGCAAAGCCCCCCTTCCAAATTTCCTAATGATCACTTACCAACATTAAGTGATCAGTACATCCGTATCTGTCTGCCAGGTTGGTTTTCTGCAGCGTACATCTACCTTGGCTGTACACACTCCACTAATTAATCACTTGTTAGTAATTACATTTGAATAATCCTTTCTGTATTAATCAAAAAATCTCTGAAAGTTTTTATTGTGGTTTTCAAGATGTGTGCTTCTGTTCTTTAATATTGTTTCTCTCTGAAAAGTGTGCATCAGTATTTGGTTTTACTCAATTCCAGAACTATCTTGAACAAATTTTTTACTCCATAACAAAGACATGACTTTTTTTGTTTCCCCTCAAACAAGTCCACAGTACTAAAAGGCTATATGTAAAGACTTCCTACACGATCGATGAGAAAACCTGAGAGCTGGTTAAAAGCTAGCTTCAGGCAGGTGACTTTGGATGATGTTCTTTTTCACCACAGCCCCCTCTCTACCCTGTTATGTTGCTCTTAAAGCTCTTTGACCAGATCCTCCAGTAACACTTAATGAAAATGATTTACACAGCAGATCTAATTTATGCAATACAGGCAGTGTACTTCCATACAGAACTGCTTGTTACCAGTTTATAAAATGATGTGCTATGTGCACTCCTAACTCATGAATTTGCAAATTAAATAAGGTATTTATGTCTGGAAAGATATATTGCCTGCTGTAGGTTTAATTCACTGAACCTTCACCAATCTTTGGAATTATTTCTTAATATAAATTTGATATTACAGCAATTATATAACATGGGTTTTCTTCAGGATTCTTTTCAATTGTAGTTGTTTTCAATACTTTCCACAGTTGTTTTTTCTCATTAGATTTGCACCTTGTTTTCAGATCAATTAATCTGCATAAGGACTAGTAAGATCTCTCTTGCTTATTTTAAACTAAATGGCCTTTACAGTTATATATTACTTTGTACTCTTGAAATCTACTATTGAAAAGACTACTACTCAGTCTACTGCTAGGTTGGACGGAGAACCAGTTCCCTCTGAAATGCTGCAGAACACAACAAGATTTAAACCTGCTCAAAGTGAGATCTTGTTTATGCGTTTTGCACAAAAAAACAGTTATTTCTGAGGTTAAAAACAGGCGTTTAAACATTCAGTTCAACCAAAATAATTTGGTAACATTTCAATCCAGTGTGTTATCGCAAATGAAGACTGTTTTTACTACAGAATGTTGTAGCACAGTATGTGTAAGAGGCTAATGATTAATACCTAAAAGTATTCTTTCTGCGATAATGCTGTTTCATCCCATTAGCAGGATCATTATTCATGAAACCACCTCATCCTCAGGAAACATTCTACTGCAAACTACAAAGTACTCATGTGCTTTTGACCTCAGTGGATGACTGTAATTGATTGCTGATGTGCTGATAATACCTAGGCAGCAACGTGCCTACTGTATGATAGCTTTTGTGTTGCTGTTTCATGAAGCTTCAAAAGAAATGCAAATTTTGGTATCAGAGGTCTGTTACATGAGTTAGATCATTTCTTCCATGACAGTTTAAAACTCCTGCAATTTCTGAAATTCTGACGTACCCTACAAAACTGGGGGTCTGAGGCCCCTTCTTTCTTTTTAGACCCTAAGCCATGATGTGCTTCTTTTATCTTTCAAGAAAAAAAAATATATTTTTGGTGTTTTTTCTAAATTCTGATATTTTTTTCTGAAATTACCTGCAAAAAACACATCTCCAGACTTTCAAAGAACTGATTATCGGGGGATTTATCCATATGACTAATAGTTAAGAAAAAAAGAATCAGAGTGAAAACAAACCCATAATTCTTATCCATTTTTATTTATTTACATTGCAGTAGCATGTATGAGTACATGCTATGCACTACAGCCATGTTACTGACACATTACAAAACACATACAAGATACATAAAACTTGTCTCCAAACAATTTAACAATGTATATGTGTCATTCCTGTTGATATCACTGAATTCTGCACACCTTGCAAACGCACCCGGCAGTGAGGTCAGATCAAGGGCTAAAAGAGTTGATAAATAGCTAGTATTAAAAAACAAACACAATATTTCAAAGACAAAGCAGCAAAAAAACCCAGAGAAATAATTTTGAAGCTGTTTCCATTTACAGACCATGTAACTTCTATTAAAAATATCTACAGATTTATAGACTACATATCTTACGTTATCAGACTCAAATTATACTGAAAATCTTTAGAGATTTTTTTCTCTCAGAATATAATGTTCTTACAGATTCTGGGGATTATAAAAACATGTTTTGCTGAATTTTTTTTAAAAACAGCTTTGCTGAAATTTTCCAATAATATTTCAATTTTTAAACACTTTGACATTTTAAACACTACGACATTTTCAGTGAAAGCATTTCTACCTGAAAATATTTAACCAAATTTGATCATCAAAGCATAGTTGGCTATGATATAAAGTCAGTCTAGACATCATATACACCACAAGCACTGAAGCTACTGAATCAATAAAAATAATAATACACTTAAATAGAGGCATTATTTAATACAAATATTTAAATTCTTACAGGATTATAAATACCACCTACGAAAAGTAATTTATGAATGCATAGTTTGTTAGAAATAAAACAAATACTTAAATTATTAAATTATGGAAATGTAATGGCTAACTCTATAAATTAAATATTCACCCTGACTACTTACTAGGCAATCACTGTACACGATGTGTTATTTCTACAAGTCCAGATATCGCAAAGAAAACAGGAACACATAAATTTAGAAACACTGTCAGCACCTAAAATTGCTGGATATAACACAATGTTAATACATGTCAGTAAAATAAAAATGTAAATCCGAAACGGAGTGATGAATAGTTGCTGTAACACTGCCAAAAGACCAGAAGGGAGCTCATACAAGAAGTTTACCAATGTAGGAGTGACTTTGCAAATATTTATTTAATATTAGTATAGGAGAGAACATATACTGATGTCTCTGTTATAGCTCTGAGCATGCCTAGTGAATACTAACTGAGCAGATTTAAATCCAAAACAGAAGGTTAACAAAACGTGTAGATCTACCATTTTAACTCTAAAAGCTTCATCATGGTTTCATGATATCCACCAAGGTTATGACTGAGAACCTTGCAAGTACTGTGAATAGGTAATGATAATGATTCACCAAATGATTGCAAATAGTCACTCAGAGTAATTCTAAAGAGCGCAACAGGCACGCGAAAAACTTTAACGGTACCTTGTGCTTCATCTCAGTAACAGTATGTTTTTAATTGGATTTTAGACCGTGCGCTCACAGATTAAATCAGTGCTTTAAACACACATTTAAAACACACATCCAAACAACCATGTACCTTTATTCTACTGCCCACTTCCTTTAAGGACTCTACAATCTGCACGATGAATAAGACTACTTGGAACCAACAGAAGTGCCAACAAGTCAGGCCTAGTAACAGCAAGCAAGACCTTCTGATCTACCATTTTCATTTGAGTTACAACCACCAACTAATGTTTCACTAGAGGTTTCCTCTGCACTTAACCAAAACATGGAATAAACTACTCTGCTTGAATGGGTCACTTGAGATCAGTCCAAAGACTGATCCCTTAACGTGGGTTCTCTGTTAAAAATGTAGAATTGAATTCCAGGAAACAAAAACAGTTTTCTCCAGCAGATGGCAAACTAAAGAAGTTCTCTCAGGCTTCAGTCACCCTCCAGAGGCAGGAAACTTCAAACCTGAAGTTATGAGGCTACCCCAAGTTAGCTATGAAGGGCTTCAGTGAAAACCCTCCAAACCCACAAGCTACAGGCTTCAGCTGTGTGCCAAAGATCTAGAATATGCCAGAAGAAAAAAAGCCAACCAAACAACCCCCAAAAAAACCAAAAGGTAAAATTTGTTCAGAGAAAAGCAAATTAAATCAGAAATATGAAAGGTACTTATAGCCTATTTCACCGAATCTAATCTTGGATTACGATGCAGAATAAAACAATACACTGTGTACCTAAAATATCTTCTCCTTCGGAGAGTTAAGTGCAGCATACAACATAAGCAAAAAAGTTTGAACCTGTATTTCAAATATTGATGGGAAAGCAAGCTATTCCTCAGTAACAACAATATTGAATAAAGACTAAGGCTCAGTGAACCTAAATTGACACAGTTGCTTTCTTACATAAAAGTGAGACCCAAGAACAAGGAAAGCTAGATAACAAAGCTATAAGAACTGAACTATGATCTAAACCATGAAAAAACCTAAAGAAGAACTCAAAAAATGTTTCTTAAAACGCAAAGAGCATAGAAATTTGAAAATTATTACTACTTGGTAATTGCTGTATAATTTATTATATTTGCATTGACAGGAATACAGATTAATTATGTTTAAATACTTGTACTGATATAGAATTTTACTTGTAAATACATATTTTGATACATATTTAAATTGTATTTATAGATGCATCTATACAGAGAGGAGTGCATGCACAAACATATATTTATTAAGCAAACACAGAGTTGAACAAAAATTCTAGACATACTGTCAACACTGCAGAAATCTCTCTATGGCTTCTGCTGCAAATTCTGCTTTTCTGAGACAGTCAAGCAAAGATATTAAGTACAGATGCCTAACATATAAAACTAAGTATTGTGTCAATTTCCATTACTCTGATAATGCAGTACCTGTATTGTTTTCCAATTCAGAAACAGAGGAGATATCAAAATATTCTCGTATTTTCCTGTGGAGAACAGTTATAATAAGGTATGTGTATGACCACTATAGCCACAGGATTTGAATCTGTTACATTCCTTGAAGTATTTAACACTGAACGGGTTGTAAAACGGGGAAATAATATTTTTCTAACTCGAAATCAGTCAAGAAAGTGAGGATCATGGATATCAAATCACTTGTACAAAATTACACTGACAACTAGTCAACATAATAAAAAATAAATCTAGATAAATAAAAGGAAAAGAAACTATAAATGCAGTAATCTCTATATCATAACTGACTGATCAGAATTTCTAGAGTATATTTGTATCTACTCATCAAACTGCAGAAAATCAGTATACAAATATAAATAAATCTACATGGGCTTGTAAGGCATATCTTCTCTTATGGAAATGTGGGAGTTAGTATGACATTTTTTGTTCCTTGGTTGGCTGGGTTTTAGGAAAATTGCTCTTGGTGCCTTAATTGAAAGGAAGACATGCTCCTCTCTTCCAGTCTCATTTCCTTGAGTCCTCCCACTCCAAATCAGTTTTGTCACTCAGAACTGATTTTACAAGTCTTTACAAAACAATCTTTTTTTCTTCATGTCCTCCTACCACACTGATGAACATAACAGTCTAACTTAAACCACCACCACAGGGAACCCACAAACTCAAGTGAGCATCTTTAGTAGATACCATTTCAGGTCACTGCAAACACACAGCTACATACACAATCCTCATGTATTAAATGAAACAAAAAGTAACTACAGAAGATACATTATTAATATACCTTTTATTTAATATTGATTGATATTAAAACTTAATGATTACTTTTATTATTTTAATTAATATTTAATATTAAAATATTTTACAAATACAGGCTTCTTTGGAGTCTGAGCACAGCCTTTTCATAAACCTCTCTTAGATTACGATCTCAGTAACAGTTATCAATCAATGATGCAGTAGAAGGTTTTTCACATTTAAGACTAAGTACATACCTCAATCTCCAGCTGAGCCTGAAAGGACGTTCTTTGGAAATCCTCACTGAAAACCAAGTAATTAATTAATCAGAACAATTTCTTAAAAGAAAAGTGTCCTGTAGGCCCACTTGGTAAAAAAGATCTTAGTTTTTAACATTTAGCAAAGTTTCCTGTTAAAAACAGTCCATCCTCCAGAACAGGTTCCCAGTCCGAAACCAGGTCTGGCTCCAACAGCAGATTCAACTAGGTAACAAAACTCTGGGCAGCTGGCACCTCAATCCAATAGAGGCTACTACTGCTAGCACATGTGGTGGTGGAAGCAGGGCAGGCTGAGCGACCCTGGATACATCTCACAGTCTTGCCTGTCTAACGGCAGTACCTCACCAACTTGGGTACTCCAGTCTCGGCCCTGAACTCTAAAGGCAAGAACTTTTTCTACTCATCACAAAATCTCTGGATAGACGTGAGCACAAGATGTCCGTTTTCCTTTTTTTTCGCCTGTGTATGTAGACTAGAACATTCAAAGAAATTACACTGCTGGGAAATGGTCAGAGGTGTCCTTGCATGGTGAGCCAAGTCCATGTGATCTATAAATTTCTTCATACTTCATCAGTAGGTAAAATTATTCTGCTCTGTTTTTTTCTTCCTTATTTCTAGCTGCTAACCTTTACTAAAAACTCCATAAACTAAAGACATCCCTCAGGAGCAAGTTGCTCCAATTCCCCTGCAATACATTTGCCAAGAAAGGGCAGGTGGCCCAAACAGCAGTCTGGATGGAAATGTGATCAACCATACAAACATTTGGGAACCCTTGTGCCCACGAAATTGAATGGGAGTTGGCAGGTATGAGAGGGTACATTACATATCTTATTCTCCGATAAGAGCACATAAAACTGATTACATACCCATTGCAAATACATGAAAGCACGTGGCACACATGGACTTTGCCAGAGTAACAACATCCAGGGGGAAGGAGACTGAATTTGCTTAGATAGCCTAGTCTGATTCTGCTGAGCCAATCATATGTTCAAACAGCTAATAAATATCAGTGTGAACAGTGTTCTTTTACGTATTAACAGGAAGCAACCTGTATTTGATTTTAAACTGTCATGTCCCTTAGCATGCCCACTATAGGTGAAACACTGAAGAGGAAGCATGAGAAGTCCTTCAGCACCATGTTTATGACAATATCCTTCCAGCACTCAACATCAACATGCACGCAGCAAGGGTTTCTGCTTGAGGTACTGTGTGCAAAACACAGGCAGCAGATTTTCACAGGTAATGAAGTTCAGAGAAGTTAGGGCTTCTGTCATCAAAATATTTTAGGAAATTTAATTTCTTCCTATAGTAGCACCATAAATGTCACTGGCATTACTAGGGAGTGAGCAATTTACAAGTCAGGTACACAGAACAGACTTCTACATTTTCCCAGCACTAGCATCATTTGGCACAATCAAATTGAACCTGTCCTGCATATATATGGGTGTTCATGCAAACTTTAAAAAAGTATTGTTTGGGATTTGGTTTTTTTAGTTCTGTGGTTTTTGTTTTTAGTTGGACTTACTGTTTTCTTGAAAAGATGCATGCATTCAAATTTGAGGGTTAAGCACCTTCCCAAATTAGAATTATCACTATTTAAGGAGACACAGATTGAAACATCTTTCCTAAACTTTAATTATACTGTATGATTCCTGCAAAGAACCTATTCCTAGGCTGACAGGTTAGATTGCAAGACTGCCTGGTGGGTTTTGCTTGACATGATGATACCCAGCAATTGGTTACTTAACCAACTCCATCACTGTGTCCTCCACACTTGCAGGTTTCCATTCTTTCTTTTATTCTGGCTCAGATGTCCAGTTGTTCTTGGTGCCATTCTGCTTCGGCAGTATTAAAACCTGACTTGTTTTTAAAACATTTAAAGCTTGCTGTAAGTACGAATTACTTTGCTTTTCAAACAGGGAAAAAAAGACGGTTGAGCTTTTTCCCTTTTTGTTCTGTGTTTTTCACCTTTTTTTTATTATTATACCCTTTCTAATACAGCATTTATTGATTTATTTTACAGACAATTTGTCAAATCACAGTTGTAATGACATTTACTTTTTCCTCATATAAGACCCCTGAATTGTTGTGACACGTGAAATCGCAGTGTGCTTATTATGGGACAACCTTTACAAATGAGGTGAACAGATACCTTTCTAGCCTACTCACGCTCCAAAGTTATCTTCAGCTATCAAACCCTCACCTGGTATGTTGGATCAGTTAAGCAGCATACTTTCAAGAAAACATACAAGAGTATCCACATCGCCAAACATTAAGCATACTAAATGCTTAAGCAGGATCATTACAGACTGTAAGCTTCTCTACAAAAGCAACAGATACAGAGAGATTTCTTCAGAGCTTATTAAGGATGAGTCTAATTTAGGTGCTCCGAATTGCTGCAGAAATCTACACTTACCATACCCTGAGTCTGAGAGGAGGTCTTGATCTAGACATCTAAATACGCCCCGAAGTCACAATAAGTAATGTTATAAAAAAAAATGTTATCAAGTTTATACATTTAATACTATATACAAAAGTGGTATATATAATACATATTTGTGGTAGGAACTGTACAATTTCTCAAAGTAAGAACAAATTTAGCTAAGGGATAACCAATAAATTATGTTGCTTCTGAAACAGTAAAGGCCTCTTTCCTGCCTTACCTTAAATTGTGGATTAGATTTCCATCATTCTGAAGTTGTAAAACCCAAGTACTGTGTTAATGCAATCCTAAAATCACATATAGTCCAGATGGCGCCTAACACAAAATGCCTACAAATATGTTTTGGGTTTCGTATTTGACAGAGTAACTGCTTGTATTATGTATTTTTCTTGATAAGCCAAGGAAAAGGGCACTGATAATACTGTTCATTGATTTAACCTTTCAGCCAAGTGACTGGTGCTTGCAACTGTATTCCTAGCTGGTCTCTGGTAATACTTATGGGAGGTAGAGTTTACCAGTTACTTACAACACCTGCAAATTTTCAAGTTCCTATTACATTGAAAAGAGGTACTGACTCTCATAGACTTTTTATTTATTTATGCTTATTCTAGCAATAACATTGTAATTCTCAAAATGACACTCCTCTGTTTCCAAATGGAAAAAGGATGAAAAAGGACTCCAAGAAACTTGAAGCCAAAGTCTTCCTTGTCCTGTTTGGGGCAGAACAGAACACTTTCTTAAAAAAATCACCATGAGATAAAGCATTCACCACGCTCCTCTTACATGTTGAATGGGCAAATTAACTATAAAATCAGTAACACAGTTTTATTTAAAAAAAAAATTGCAGGCCTCTGATGCAGTTGAAAGTAGCTGAAGTTAGCTGCAAGAATATTAGTCCCTATAAGGAAAGGCCAGGAAAAACTAGTTTTGCATTTAAATTTTAAAAAAATGAATGAAAAATAAAGAAGTAGTATTCTTATAGTAAACATCTGGTTTTTTACAAGACAGACTACACTAATGAGTAATACCGCATTCCGACTACATCACTGACAGTTCAAGGGCATGGACAATCCCTTCCATTACATATATAATACAAAGTAAAAATTTGTTTACATGGTTAAACTTTTTTCTTAATTTTAATAGACAAGTTGTGTTACTTAGCATTTACGGTATCTGTTGCACCATTAAAATCAAAATCTAACTAACACAGCAGAGGTAAGATTTTCCTTTGAGGAAGGGTATGATCAGTAAGCATCTACCTCTTTATTGACTATTTCTTCCTCAGAGTTTTCTACATCATTAGGCTGTCAAAGCAGCAAATTTATATTCTCTACTGATTAAATTGCAGCTACAGCCACTGAGCAAGATTCTTGCTCTGAACATAATAAAAATCTATCAAAAGAAATCACAGATTGATTGTTATTTGTCAGTCCTACTGAATAACAAGTATCAGTTATCATCTTACTCTCAACAAACATGACAAGAAAAATGCTATTCCACCAGGATAATTTTAAAATAAGCTTTAAGGCTTTTTAAGACAGTCTGTAAGCCATTTTTTAATGTATGATTTATTTCAAAATATTTTTCTTTTTGGAGGAAAATATTTCTCTAAACATTTGAGGCATACAACAGATTTTCATAGAGTAGATGAGTCAGCAAAAATTTCAGAAAGCTTTTCAGATCAGATCAAAACTTTCATCTGTAGAAACAGAGAATTTTAAAACCATACTGAGGCATAAAAAACAGTCAATAACCAATAATCATATAACTCCACCTTCTATCTAAATTAATCTTATTAAATTCATTCACTATTCAGAGTACTGCCTGCAGAAACATGGAGCAAAGTGTCCTCACTTCATGAGAGTTCACACTTCAAGTGTTCTCACAAAACACTGCAGGTAAATCTTTCACACGTGACTTAAAAATATTATTTATCTCTTTGCTGCATCATTGCATAGATGACAGTAAATAAAACAAAAACCCATTCACTTACTCTAACGGTATTTTATCATCATCATCTCTGTCCTTTTGGAGAAGGTATGAATGTTGCAGCTTTCCTAAAAGATTTTATTTACGTACCACTGAATCATGCGACATAATCCAGTTATAAACTGAAACATCGCAAAAATCTGCTTTCAAAGCATAATGTCATCAATGGTCTCGTGGGCGTTTCATCACCCTTGAATCGCTGTGGTTTTGCCTAGCAAAGTACACACTGATTAATGCAAATGCTTCTCTGTAAACTTGTTCTCGATGGATACTCACACACACAGAATCACCAGGTTGGAAAAGACCTCTCAAGATCATCAAGTCCAACCCATGCCCTAACACCTCAACTAAACCATGGCACCGAGTGCCACATCCAGTCTTTTTTTAAACACCTCCAGGGATGGTGATTCCACCACCTCCCTGGGCAGACAATTCCAGTATTTAACCACTCTTTCCATGAAAATTTTTTTCCTAACAGCCAACCTATATTTCCCTTGGTACGGCTCAAGACTGTGTCCTCTCGGTTCTGTCAGTTGCTGCCTGGAGAAAGAGACCAACCCCCACCTGACTACAACCACCTTTCAGGAAGTTGTAGAGAGTGATAAGGTCACCTCTGAGTCTCCTTTTCTCCCGGCTAAACAACCCCAGCTCCCTCACTCGTTCCTCAGAGGGCTTGTGTTCCAAGCCCCTCATCATCCTCATTCTGTAACAGTCAAAACATCTCCCTGAAGACTCTCATATTTTCTGCATTACAATCCAGCCCTAACATTTTTTGGTGGTTAGAAGCATCATATTCCCTAAATATGCAGAAAACGTTAGCTTTTGCTTCATCTCTATTTTGCAACACACATTTCAAATAATATTATGCTCCTTTGAAGTATAATGCACTTTCAAAACAGCTGTGTGTCAAACCAGTAAAGCTATTCTTGAACATAATGCTCCTCTTTTAGTAATTCTGCTGTTATGGAAGGTAGAATGGAAGCAGTTGCGGTGTACAAGCTGCAGACAGTTTCTACATCTTTAGAAGCTTATTTGCAAAGTCAAGAAGAAAAGGAAATGGTTTGAAGATGTAAGCCCTTCAAGTAAATACAGTGAGGTTCAGAACTATTGCAAAGCACATGAAAAAATGAAGATGGCAAAAGGGTCAGATTGGGCTTGGCCCTGTCCTTGTTTCAGAGATTAAGCAAAGCAATATGGACACAGGCCAGTCTGTAAGGCAGCAAATTAACACCCATTTTCATGCATCGCAGGTCCCATTTCCTTTCCTAACCAGAGAAGCTTTGCAGAATGAAGGTCATGGCTCCACTTTTCCTCTTTCCAACGTCCTCATGAAATTAAAAAATGCAAGCGAAATGCCATTCAGTGGTGAAGCTACAAGAGCATTTTCTTCTAACAGGGAAGATGACCAGCTCCACTATGCTGGAGCAGAACAACTGAGATCTAGGAGGAGAGGCAGAAACAGCCTTTTGTGTTACAGGGATGCTCAAAGCACTCCAATGATGAGTAAGAATTTCCAGTCAGAAATAAGCTGCCTTTCCCCTGATAATTCCCACACAGAAACCTTAAATATTCAATTTATTCCATTTATTGATGGGCATGAGCATGTTTATGCGTCCACACAATGCTGAAATCAAATATTTGCTACTCCACTGGAAGTACAGTCAGGATTCACTAAATGTGGGCAGCAGGCAACACAAAGTCATTCAGATGGGAACTGAAGTTGTTCCTTCTTCTCTCCTTCCTGAAATAAAGTTTCTATTTCATCTCATGGAAGCAGAAGGCAAATTTATTATACTGTCATTCTGTGGAATACCATGGCAATAAAGAAATCAACAGCTTAAAGAAAAGTAGTGTTTTTAATAACCATGGTTGACCAACAAAGCCTTAATGACTACACATGCCATCATAATTAAGCCCTTTTAGCAGCAATCAGGGCCATCCTTGACTGGGTTGGACTGATCAAATTATCTAATATAATAAATCAGTTTTATTACCCAAGATACAGCCGCCGAGTTGGTGTCAGACTTACGGAAAAATATTTCTGAGCGTGTTTACTTGGTTGGTTGCTATGGCTCATTATTTAATTATGAGAAACAAATTACTTAATTGAATGTCCATAAACTGACGGTTCCAAACAATTATTTAATGAAGGAGATGGAAGAAAATAATACTCTGATGCAAAAGCTAAGCGCTACCTACTAAATTGCAAAAGCGAAGACCTACATGTTCAATTTTCAACAGAGAAGGTTATGCTATATTTAAAAAATATCTATTAAATAAATAAGCTATGAAGGCATAGAAACGTAAGTATTTGTTACAGCTTCTGAACATTTAGTTAATCAAGTACTATAAATATGTCAAGAAGTACAATTATTTCTGGGAGGAGTAAGTCCTACTGGAAGCAAAAAGAACAATTCAAGTAAGAAATTTCTGCAGACTAATTAGTAAAGTCAACTGTAAAACCTACATGTACAGAAAAATATTTCATGCAGAGAAAGCTTCCTCTGGTCACTCAGAGCCCACATGCAGACCTCTGTGCCATAGGTTTGCAAGGCTTCAGAAGGTCTATCCTACACAACTCTCTCCTTACATTTTTCCCACAGGAAATCACCACTCAACTGAGCAACATTTCCAGCCAAAGCTAAAGACAGGACATGCTTCAAAACAGTAGGAAACAAATGTCAAGAGCAGTGAATAAGTGCTACCCAGGAAAAACTGAGCACTTCAGTTCATAACAAAAACGAAATCACTGAAGCCCCATCTGTTGGAAAATGCCTCAAAAATTTCACAACAAATTGGAACTGACATTAAAATCAATCTATGACTATGAAGAACTCTGTTGGTGAATAGATATATTTGATTTCTATTTCCTGAATTGGCATATTACTTTCAAGGGAATCTCTGAGCAAGCTTGCTAGTCTCCATATACTGACCTGAAACGAGTCAAGTTCCAGCTTTAGTCATTTACTGTAACTCAGAGCTCTTCTAAATGGACATTAGGCCATTGTTCCCTATAAAGCTCAGTTCTGGAATAAGTTTAGTTTCTGCAATGCTTTGATTTCAGATTGATACAGGGAAAAACTACTATAAGTGCATAGTTCCATTAACTTTCAAAAAGCCCTCATTTTCAGCTTTTATTATGAGAACTTAAGTACAGAAATATGCTTCAAATAGAAAGTATACACTGAACTAAATATAGATACAAACCCATCTATGCCACAGCAAAACAGAGCATACACATGTAAACACACAGCAACCAACACTGAAATAGAGACTAATTACTACTTGTGTGAGGTAAAGGTACCTGTCAATATCTTAGAGAAGAGGGAGCTGAGGCAGATTAACTATTAAATCAGTCAGTTAATTGCAAAAAGCTGGTTTCTCTACCTCATTACTGGGAACACACGTACATACTAGCTCCCAGTTTAGTCCACCTGCCTGCTGAGGTTTGCCAGACCTGTCCTGGCTCTCCCAGACTCAGCCCCTCTGCAGGACCCTTCCTTATGGTGTCTATCTCTTAGCTTTTTATTCTCCAGATACTGACCTGTTCTGTCCAGATTTTTCACTTTTGTTTCTAGCTGCAGTCTGCCTTACTATTTGTGCTAGGTTCCAGCAACTAAACCTGGGCTTTACTCTCCTTCAGGGTGTTTTCTGTGTGAATGGAAGACCGGGAAGCTGAGGGAAGAAGAGAATATCTGAAGTTAATCTAGCATTGACAAACAGAACAGTTTAGCTCCAATATTCAGAAGAAAATAGCAGAGGTGGAAAACGCCTCCTGAACAAAGTCGATCCATCCACAAAAAACAGTAATTAAAAAGGAAAACCTAAAACTGTTCATGTGGTAATAAAGGATTACTCAGAGATGTTTCAGCTCTTCTATTTCACTTAGTCAGACAATCTGACACAGGCTTAGCTCATTCTGTTCAGACAATGAAAGTTCTCAGTGTACTCAAGTTATGCTTCAGATTTGTAGTATATTAAGCCATAGAAATACAGAATCTTGTGATCATTTATGTTGGAAAAGACCTTAAAGGTCATTAAGGTCAACCATAAACCTAACACTGTCAAGTCCACCACTAAATCATGTCCCTAAGCACCACATCTACATGTCTTTTAAATACCTCCAGAGATGGTGACTCACCAGCTTCCCTGGGCAGCCTGTTCCAATACTCGACAAACCTTTCAGTGAAGAAAATTCTAATCAATCTAAACCTCCACTGGTGCATGTTGTTGAAGCCATTTCCTTTTGTCCTATCACTTGTTACATGGGAGAAGAGACCAACACCTACCTCACTATAACTTGCTTTCAGGTTCCAGTTCACAAGTTTGTTTCTTCCCAGGTAGGTATTTATCACCTTCGATTCCATTAGGTGTTCCAATGTCCTTTTTCTTTCGATCTAGCATTTTCAGCTTGCTCCAATACTTTAAAGAAGACAGTGTGTACTGCAGTAGGCATCTTTACATACCAGAAATTCTACAGCATATGTCCTATCATTTGGTTATAAGGCAACAGTGAATATACAGAGTTCGTGACTCTTTAATCCTAAACTGCCTGCTTCCCAGTACCAGATACTATCAGGTATTTTCTAAAAATACCTGAAAAAGCAAGAAAAGGCATTTTGCTCTCACACTGAAAACTTGTCCATAACCTACTAAAAATGAGGACAGACCAGCAAAACTATCCACCCGTTCAATAAAGGATTAAAAGAGCAGTTCAGAATGCATCACTCACTTCAGATAGCATAAGGTGTACCTTACTATCTAGATAGTAAAACTATCAAAATAAGCTTTTGGCAAGTATCAGGTCAAACTTATTTCCTTTAATAAAAAAAGTATTTATCTGAACTGCTCCATTCCCTATAAAAAGTGTGCAAGAAGCACACAAATGTTAGCCACTTATAAAGAAGTCAACTTTATGTCCCATATCAAACCAAATGAAAACAAGTGGTTATAAAACGTATCTATAAGATACATCCACATTTTGTATGCAAATATCGCACAAGTAAAAGTACCTCAAATCTACATTAGAATTCAAGAGTCAAATGTTACCTTTTCACCAAATGACATTCAGATCAGTATTTGTGCAGGCTCACTATTTTGTTTCACTGTTCCGTTAACCCTGTAGCTCTGTGCCTTATTTCAGTAGTGGTAAGTAATGCTGCAACTCATATTGTAAATATATGAGAATTCCAACTCATTTGTTATTACCCTTTATCCTATTCATTGAATGCTGCAAAACCAAGTGGAATACAGGTATGTTTCGATACCATTGGACAATCTTGTGACATGTAAAGACAAGTTGAAGAACACATATTTACTGTTGTTAACACTTGAAGTTGCAATCTTAATAACTTTATCTTTTCATTAAAAAAAAAAAAAAAAAAAAAAAGGGAAAA